>CAJQUW010003037.1:0-49900 GCA_907163375.1 Prostheceraeus crozeri
TCCATTTAACCATAGAAAATATAATACCATGGAAAGTCCTAGAATGGAAATTGCGATGGACAATTGGCACACGCCGGGGGAACTTAGTTGGGGCAAAAAGCAAATTTTGCGAGCGGGCATTCTTGGTTTTCGGTGTTGGCATTTATTAATTGTGCAAGTCCAATTTGTGATCTGGATGTTGCCCCGTAGTTCCAAAGATCATGTACACAAAAGCAATAGTGAAATTTACAAAGAAATACTGCAGCGGACAGGATGACAAAGAAGGGAAATCCTGTAAAACGTTCTGTACGTTCATCATTTTTGAAAATATCGCTGTCTATAAATTCAATCAAGAGTATTAATCAGAAACATACGCATCGTGCAAAATTTGTCGATTTACAAGAGCATGCATTTGCTCCAGCTTTGAAATCAGAACGCCAAGAATCTCGTCATGGTTATCATGGCTAGTGCTTCATATTTCAATGGATATTCTTAAGATAGAAAGGGTTCCCCTTTGGATTCTCCTTTATCCCTTGGCTTTCCCTCCCTGCCGCTATCCCCTTTACCCCCTCAGCTCCTCTCCGCACACCTCCTGTTCAATAGTTATATAATTTATTGAATCAATTTTCAATACCTTTGCATGCTCTTGAATATGAGCTTCCAAAATATTATCACAACTATATCACATACAGTCATTTGAGTAATGTAATTGAAAGGATGGCGCGAGCGATATTTCATTTATCTAGAGGAAAAGCTTTCAATAGTGTTGAGTATTTCCGCTCGAAGCCCAGCGCCCAGGTTTCTTAACCGCTAGAATGAGAAATTATCCAATAATTAGAATTTTTATCTTTGAATTCTTGAAGAGTAATTCTCACCAAACAGCACACCGACCACATTCGATACATGACTCGTGAAGTCTCACAATTAGTAAATAACTACGAAGACCATGATTTTTGATTCCACATCATATAAAATCTCGAACAACAGTAGTATCAAACAAATTGGAAAATAAGGTTCGTCAATGACTGCATAACAAATCCATGACACCTAGCTATTGTGTATTAATCCATGGAATAGTAGGCTGGAAAGTGTCACATTATGAGAAACAATGCTGCTCGCGATACTCACTTAAATTTTATGTTCTCTGTGCGTCATGGATAAAAATCCTGCAATTTTAGTCTTTGGGTGCAACAATCTTTGCCTACATAATATACATAATCATTCGGCAAATAGTAGCTTTGACTACCTGCACGCGTATACGATCTAGACGTTTAGTGTTTCCGTAGATCGAAGCAGATCTACATAACCATAGATTTTTCCACTGGTGTAGATCGATTAGGTGATATTCAACATCTTTCTCGCAAATCCGTGCTCATCATTTGTGACATAGGACTTACAAGATATTGCCAAATGACTTACCTATTCGCCAATGAGTGCACTATTATCCACGTCCATTATGGTGGCTAACAATGGTAGATCACGGTAGAATTGCAATTATTCCATAGAGCTTTCTTCATGAGAGGGGATATTTATTTTGATTTGCATACAATGATCTAGGAATTATCCATAATATATATGGATTATGTTTGCGGGCAGAGTAAATATCAAGGACTCCTTACAATAACTGCCACACACTAACGCAGACCTTGTTCGTCTCTCATGTCTGTCGGATCCAGAGCCCTAAAAATCCATGATACGATGTATATTGTTGAATATGTCTCATATCTAGTCACATGCAATATAAAAGTTTAGGCAATTTTTTCAGTCATGTTAATTCATTGACACAGATTTTTAGCAGTCAATGAATTGAAACCGTTCAACATTGAGATGTATTACAACATTAACTTTGTCAACGGAAAATGTCGTTTGATGAGGCTCACACTTCTTGTGTTTGAAAGTTTTTAAAGGATAGCTATGTTGTGGTGCCGAGTTTTTTTTATTTACACGTTAGAAAATTGTATACAAACTCTGAGTTGAGGCATTTATGGTAAGCATGCTATGAATATATTTCTTTAAAAAAGAATCTACTTGCAACTTTTGAGACATTAAATTCAGAGGGGTGATAAGACAAATGCTCATACACTCAACACTATGTGACTACGCAGAAAGATAAGCCTAGAAATACAAAAAGAGAACCAAAAGAAATGAAGACTGAAAGTAACGTGGTGCCTCAGCCAGGACCAATTCATGCCTGCCAATCTCCGCTGTATTCAAAGATAGAAGTGCCCGGGCGATTGACTTTTTTTCTTTATGGCCTCCCGAGCTTCAGAAAATATCGCAGATGTTTGTGTGGAGAGTCTGGAAGCAACCCGGGAGAATGTGTTTCCGTCCCTGATTCTCCCCATGATCCGTAGGCTTGTAAACCGCTAAATCGACTGACATACATTACCCAACCAAGCTCCTCACGATTTGTTATGAGTCATTGGAAGGCTATGTTTTCTTTCTTCAGCCGCCAGCACCAAGCGTGTGACCCCCTCCGTTAGTGCTCGCGCCTGATTCAGAGTTGTTCTTGAGATGAGCAGGAGCCACAACAGTCCAGTGTCAACTGCTGCATCGCAACGACCAAGACTCCGAATCTGCCTGAAGACACGTCCACTGGTCTGTCTACTAGGCTCCGAGTGAGCCACAAACCAGCACCTTTTTCGAGAGTAGGTTGCCCATTCGCAGATTTGGTATAACTGATCACGCAGAGCATATATGTCGACGTGTAACAAAGCTTCCCCTCTTACATGTCAAAGCGTGATGGTCCAACAGATCTAATGAAACTCCTGGACATCTTGGACACAGAGTTTTACCAGTTGTTATTGGTAAACAGAGCCACCATTTCATCAGAACTTGAAATTCTTCGGGTGATAGTCTGAAACCCAATCCTGGTGATGGAACAGCGGTTAACCATCTAGCCGCATGAGGTGAACTGACCGAGTGTGACCGAACTTCATGTGCATGACTTGCACTGGTCATTAAAGGTTTATGCAGTCTAGAGTCATGACAGATATTTTTGTGAAGGTGTCGATGAAGTGAAGAAATCATAGGCAAGATGTTTTTGCTCCTCTATCACATGGACTCCTAGTTATATCACATCTGGACAGGAAATTAAGATTTCTGTGCGCCATTGTAGGCTGAAATGATCAACTCTTTGTCACGATCGCTTTTTCGAGAGTAGGTATTTAGCTGATCATTATTAATAGTTGTCAATATGATCTACCGTCCCTGTGACCGAGTAAAGAAACCACTCATTGGTCTCTAAATATAGCAAAATTCATGGAAGCATTTCTATTGATGATCAATTATAAGGAATCACTTTTTAGTTTGATACATTTCCGCTCATTTTCTTTTTCTTGATTTGAAGTATCTGAAAAATCTGCCCAGTAGTACAGTGTGCGTGTCCGATGAAATGCTCGAAATGATCACTTACAACAGGATCCAATAAATAACGAAACGTAGGATTTTGCATTAGAAATTGTAACAATCGAAAATTGATATCCCAACCCATTGATGAAAGCGCTCGTAAACTCATAAAAAAAATCTTACAAGGAAAAATACGACAAACTCGAATTGTGTTATCACGGCAAGGGCTCTTGCTTTAAGTGCCACCTCCATCGATGGTTTTCAAAAACAATTGGGTCGTTTCGGGATTGTTATCGGCAGATAAGTCTATAACCTATCTTTCACAAACAATTCTTTGCATGACATGCATCGATGACTTCGAAAGACTGAGCGCGCAATGCTCCAAACACAGTAAATAATCGCAAGATCACTGTCGTCTGGCTCATTGCTTATATCCAAAAAATCATACGTGGCAGCAGCAGCTTCTTTATTCGCATCAGACGAGTCAACTGGATTTTCGACCGTAGAACAATCGATGTCTGTCAAATTGACTTGAGAAAACTTAAGCAATGAAATTGCTCGAATTTTGCCGTCACTCTCTAAAGCTGCCGAAGTGACAAAAAGTAATTCGCACCGCTAAGTCAAAACGCTAAGCCAAAACGACTTTCAATATAATTGTATCTGTCCTATCAGCACATGATCAAAACCGCATATATTTATTCTGAAAACGTGCAAATTGTGGCAGTGCACATCAAGTTTGAATGTTTGCAGTGAAAATTTCATGTGTCAAACATTTCATTTTGCTTTGCTGCCACCTCAACAAAAAATTTGCAAACTCCTCCAAAAAAGTGAGCTTTCAGTCATCAATAGAATGAGTAGGATCTCTGTATATAACTCGTTTGTGAAATTCAATCGATGGTGCCTTTATATTCATAACTTTCCAAGCGTTCGAAAAAAAGTATGTGGAATAAATTACTCTTACGTCTTACGTTAGCCGTTATCATCCTTGCGGAAAATGGCCCCCCTTGTGATACGAATCCATTTCGCACGATCGTTCGCCGCCAGCCGCCAGCCGCCAGTTCCTTGGGAGTTCGTCTCTCCATGTCTTTCTCTGTCCTTCACGGTTTCTTATCCCTTCTCTTGGTATCCATACTGTCGTTCTATGGCTCCATCTGTTATCGAGTCGCCTGATGACATGACCAGCCCACTTCCATTTGAGATGTTTCGCTTCTATCACAACGTCCTTTAATCCTGTTCGTCTCCTTACTTCTTCGTTTCTAACCTTGTCTTTCAGAGTGACTCCAATCATCCTTCGTTCCATCGCTCGTTGTGTTGTTCTGAGTTTATTCTCTTGTGATCGTGTTAGAGACCAGATTTGGGATCCGTATGTCAATGTGGTGTCAGTGTGGTCTATGTTTATTTGGAATAAATAATGATGTGGGAATATTACAATGTGGAAACACGAACGCTACCCAAATACACCCGCACACTGATATTCACTATGAATCAACATTTGAATTGTGGTGCTTCTAATGTCTCCAGTTGACCAATTACTAATTCATCAGCAGTTCGTATTATTGTAAAATGATAATGATGGTAAAATGATGGTGTTGCTTGCTCATCAATGAGGCGATCAAAAAGTTCATCAATATTTGATGCTGTATAATCGACAAACATTTGTTGAACAAGCTCATTCAACCTCTGAGCTTCTTTTTCTGTTCGGACTGTGCACGATGCATTTCCACTTCTAAGTTTCGTGGGAGTCGCAGAAAAGCGAGCTGGTAGATTAGGACATTTTGACACTACAGTGTTTGGTTTCAGATGCCGCGGTTGCAAAGGAATGTCACCACTTAGTTGTCTTCGAATTTTTGAACTGTCTGTGCTTCACGTTATGAAGTCATTGTCATAAAAATGTAATGAGCACAGGAAAACTGTTGCGGGAAGGTTTAAAGCCAATTCTTGACACTCTGGTAAGCCACCGACGAAGCAAATTCTTATTTTTCAAGGGAAATCGATGGAATGCTATGTCTGGTGGTGCTTTATATGAGTCGTACCCAAATTTGCGATTCAGAACAATACATTTGCTAGGCATGTTGATCAAATGGTGACAAAAGTCAAGAATGAAAAATTCGAATCATGTCAGCCTGCTAGCGCTACATTCTTAGACTTTTGTGGAAGAGTTTCCTGTCCAGATGCTAGATATATAGAAGTCCATGCTCTATCATCGAATTATATGTTATCGAATACAAGTTGCACCTCTATGTCAAAGATATTAATTTCATGCATGTCTTCGTTACATATCTCTGTAAATCTATGACCTGGCTCATTAATATGATCTGCTTTTGTATGGTTGATCGTGATGTCTATATTCAACAAAGCAAAATTTGCAAAACGAAGACAATGCAAATGATAGAATGTATTGAGGAGCTTTCGACTACGTCTTTGTCAATTCAATAAAACAGCAACTACCACTAACAGAGCAACAAGAAAAGTTTTCCAAAAGCTTGGCCATCTTACGTGGCAATCAGTGGCGTCGCGTGCTCCATGACCACAGGCCTTCACTCAGCATTGGAATACTATTTCTATACCTAACACTTTTATGTTACGACATTAATTTGCATAAAAGCTGAATTTTGAATAGCAATTTTCCCGAATATTTTTAAGGTCAAGTGAATGTGCACATGAGAAGTGATTGCTCATGTCACTTAACCGCCTTACTCAAGGAGCTGAGATCACTATATCCCCTCT
The DNA here is from genome assembly GCA_907163375.1 of Prostheceraeus crozeri. Lineage (NCBI taxonomy): Eukaryota > Metazoa > Platyhelminthes > Polycladida > Euryleptidae > Prostheceraeus > Prostheceraeus crozeri. The sequence goes on from CAJQUW010003037.1 coordinate 6,055, forward strand.
CTGTCCAGACCACATTTTCTCGAGAAAAAAGGAAGTAAGGCCAACAGTTTCTTGTGTTTCTCGCGGCCGGTCAGCCACTCAAATGTTTGAAATTTTGATGCATTAAAATGCGTTGTGTAATTCTTATTTCTTTCTCTGTCAGTCCTTTCAATTGTAAATCAGGTGTTGGCCTACCTTTCTTGACGGCTGTCATCTTTTCAGTATATTCCCTTGGGACGAAAGACGTGGTTATGATCTCATCTGCAGTACTAAACATAGCGTCACATCAATCACGTAAAAAAATTATGGAATTCTACCGAAATTGGGTGTTCGAGTCAGATGCATTACTCTGCATTCATTGGAGAACGCTCATCATCTGATCGCAGTCTTGTCTGAACGTCAGCCATCTGCTACTGTTGACGTAGTGGCCTCTCTCACATTAACCGAAGCCTGGAACAATTGGGTTGCGCTTCCCTTACTAAATTTAGGTACCGCCCCTCGATCAAGAATTGCGTAGAATTTCATTGCAAAAATTGGAGAAGGCAAAGCATTATGTCTATCTGGAAAGCCAATATTGGCGCGGGCGCGTGCGCTTGCTTCCTCACACGCACACAACTCTCTTTCGCTGTCTGAACATCAGTGCTCCGTCTGAACACACGACAAGCTTGTATGTCTAATTGTTCGAAGAACTGAACTTCAGATTTCTATTTTTGCATGAAACAATCGTTAAATGTTAAAATAGAATGACAAATATCACAAACTCACTTGCAATCTCAAAGCACTTGCAGGATGCTAGTTAAAGATGTCTATGAACAATGTCACTTCGATCTCTTTTTCAGAGAGATCTAACTTGATTATACAGAGTGCTTCAAATCAAATGTAGGCTAACAGTCGAACTTACCCATGAAAATCTATGTTACATAGATTTTTTCTCGGTGACACAGATAGCTAATATTCGCATGGTAATTAACTGACAAGAATTTGATGCACTTCTACAACTTACTGGTGTTGCGTAAATCTCATATTCTCCCATCTTTTGATTTTATACATTTCACAACAAACCAATTTGTAAGTATAGCGATAATGAGACATCGAATGATGATTCAACATCTAATAGAAAATCAAGCAACAAAAAGTGAATGACACAAAAATAGCACAAGTGCTCAAAATGTCCTCCAGGGACATCGGCATTCTCCTGAAGTCTTTCGGTCATACTGTGGCATACAGTTCTGCCTGAAGTCTCGTAATCACTTATCTCCTGACAGCCATCTGTGATAAAAGAACTGAGTTGAGGTGTGCGTGGCTTTCGTCCGTACACTTTCTCCTTTACAACACCCCTAAAGAAAAAGTCCACGAGAGTAAGATCGTAAGAGCGAGGGAGCCAAAGGATGCTACCACATCTCCTGATCCACTTTCTAGGAAAATTAACATTCAGGCAGTTTCTACAACTCAGTGCAAAATGCGCTGGCGCACCATCCTGCTGAAAGTACAGTTAATTGAAGTTGTTCAAAGACTGCGTCTCAGTGATCACAAAGGTTGGAGCATTTGAAGATGCACGTCAGCGGTCACAGAACCTTCAGAAAACAATGGCTCAATCACACCGATGCATGACATGCCGGCACAGACGGTTAAGCCAAGCTGGTTCAGCTCATTTGTTGAGACAATGTGCGGATTTTCATGGAACCCATGGACAAAGTTATCTTTATTTACGTGACCTGATAGTTTGAAGCTGGCTTTGTCAGACCAAAGTAATCAAGTAAATCTTGGTTTTCATGAATTTCAGCATAATCCGATAGGTGATGCAGCAGTCTGGGTCTGTATGGCCTCAACTTAACTTTCCTTATCAGTCTCCAAGTAGAGCTTAGGGGAATATCTAATTCAAATGATACCCTTCTAGTTGACCTCTTCGGGCTTTGAACAATTTTCAGAGAGATTCCATTTTCTACCCTCATCTTTCTGATTACCTGACATGACATAAGCAGCAAAATCATAAAAGCTTCTTCAATTCACTAATTGATAAAAGCATCATTAAAGAATCATCCATGTACGTAATGTCATTACCATAAACTAACATGTCTATGATTTCATTCATAGATTTCAATATTTCTTTGCCAATTCAAAGCCAATGTTGGGCTTATTCAGACGTCCATGGCCAGTACAACAGTTGACATAGATTTATAAGGACAAGATCAACTGTTAGCCTGAATTTGAAACACTCTGTATAATGAATGAAGTTGTCTATGTCAGTCAATAAAACCGTATAAATCTTCAGCTGCTTCGCAGCTTCAGATTTATGACGTTTTATTGACTTCCATAGACAACTTCATTCTTATTTTCAATGGAGCTACAACTTCCCATTTATGTCCTCTATTTTCATATATCTATTTCAAACATGATCATTTACTCGTTTACTCAAACATCATGCTAATACTCGTTCATCAACATCTATGGACTACGTCACAAGGATTTTTAATCCATAATAGTTCAGGCATGAATAGAAATTATAGCTATCTGTCGTCGGGCATAACATGGACATCTATATAGTAAAGGGATGATACACTCCATTCAAAATCAATTTAGCTCTGTACCAGCTTGGTGTTGCTTGAATCAAATAACTTTGCTAGTTGCAATGCACAACAACATTTTTACAGTTCAGATGTTGAACTACAACAAGCCAAATAAATTTCACTTTGAAATAAGCAAAAATTTATCTCATAGAAGACAACTGCTTCGTATCAATGACGAAATCAGTCATAGCTATAGTTCATTGATTTTCCCACGGATTACAGAATCGACTTTTTCAATGTGCACATTGACTTGTTGTTCATTTACGAGTATATCTTCTTCTACGGCCTGTCTGGAATCCGTTTGAAGCCATCTCTCCTATCATCCAAAGATTATCCAAATCCTCAGACTGCATTTATGGTGGAGAATTCCCTTAGCGTGTTCTGCTCATCAGTTACTCGTGTGGAAAATTGAGTTTTGTGAAACGATACCATCACGAATCACGATAGCTCTTTATGTTCAGGAATCGTACCTATACTTTATATCGCTCAATCAAACTTAATTGGCATGAAGCTACGGATTATACTTTTGGAGTGATGAATTTCCCAAAATCATTGATCAATTAAATCAAATTATAAAGAAAAGTGCTTCAATCGCTCATAGTTATTATGTATATATATTTCTTTTCTTGATCAAACTTGTGGAACGCGAGAAAATTTATGGTTTATACTGGACTAAACGTGATCATATCATCGAAGCGTCAGAGTCAATAATGGACTAATCAGGTGTCTTTTCAAAATGATTTTCGCAACGAAGTTGTTCTGAAAGCCGAATTCTCCAAGGAAATTCTCCAAAATAAAATTGGAATGAAGAGAACAGTCTACGTAACATCGTATGTTTCAGCTAAAATGTTGACCGTGAAATTAATTGTCTTACAGTTCATCCACACAGGCCATAAAAGAAGTGCATTCGAATCAAAAGAAAAGGGAAAAGAAAAATTATTTGAAGAGTAATCATTAAACACATTTAGAGATGCGACGTCTCAAAGACGACTTTTCCGGTATCCATAGTGATTAATGAAGATGGGTGCTATTGTGCAGAACATTGTCTAAGCACTTTTATCATTATGTAAGACTAAAATTTCATTTTAAAATTAAGTAATCAACATCAAAGTAGAACAGAATTTACGTAATGAAATATAGTGAATTATTTATATTCGAATGATCTTAAGTTTCCAAATGAATATCACTAAATTTGAATGCGTAATTTTCAATAAACATGTTCGCTGGAGTTCATCACATAAATATGTAGAAGTATTAATAAAAATGGCCATGAGGATAATGGTAATCACATGTATACAGAAATGTTCAGTCAATCTGCAGTTCTGCATTCCTAGACTCTCTGTTTCAAGAAAACAATTCTGTATGACTTATGGTTGTGAGCGTTACTGTTTTGATGATCTTATAGCTACTCGGGCTATATTTCAAAGTATTCAATTCATTAATGGATTCATCTGCAGCAATTCATGGTGAAGATAAATAATATTTATGGCAGAGACACAAATGTCTGGTCAATGTTCTGCAGAGTGATGTCGATCTTTATTTATAATTCTGGATATCTAGGTAGAAATATCATTGAAGCGTCTTGTCTTCAACAAAGTGTTCCTGAAGATGATTACACTTCGAAGAATTTTTCTTTTGCATGCTGCCTTTTAAATTGGCACATTTTTTGGATTTGTCGAGACATTCTATTCACATGTTGCAATCATGAACGTCACAACTGTTTCTGCAAAAGCTTGTTTGCAAATTGACTTACGCCTGAATGTGGACGACTTTGTTATTCCTGGCTCTGACGTTCTGTCATGATCCTTCAAATTTTCGGTAACAACTTCAATATCATTCATCTATAATTCCACAACAACTTGAAGATATAGTCATAAATAATTTCGGGAATAGCTCAACTGATTTCCATACAGGAAACTCGTGATAGGAACTCACTGAATCCGACTCAATTGAATACAAAATCCGCAAATACGAGTATGAATGAAAGAATTTTTTTTGTTGAACTGCTATGAGGCACCAGAAGAGAGGACGACATAAGGATTCATGTGATGCATACTTTTCCGATATAACGACGAATGGTAGCGAAGTAAATGAACAAAAATGACAAATTACAGCATCATTCAGCATTCAATCAACGCTAGCTATACGCAAGTAACACCAAGTTGGTACGCTACGCGCCCTAGGATATCTTCCAATTTATGCCCTCGACAGGAGTCTTTGGCCTAAACAGAGACTTGCCTAACCCTCATTTGTTGAGATTTCTATATCTTCTGAAGATTTAGAGCAAAAGCACAAAATGCTCTGAATAAACCATCTATTTACCATAGATAGACATGACTATTTAATGATAAATTGCCTAACTTAGATGTTTATGAGCTCTCAATTCGCGTGGGCTTTAATGGGGTTCCAATGTCGAGACAGCTGGCGTTAAAGCTCGGTGGAGCGGTCCCGAACAGATATTCACTCGTGTCATAATACGAACGGTTAGCCATCTGACTCGGGCTTTGATGAAGAAAAATCCTCTGATCATCGAAATTAAGCCCTCTTCCGATGGGCGCTATTTCTATAATACAGAATTATGATAGTCACACTCACCTGTTTTGATGTATAAGGACTTGGTATCGCTCATTTCTTTCTGATTTGGTTGAATTTTAGCCATGAGAAATTCAAGTAAAACTTGTTACATTCAAAGCGAAATTAGTAAATGCGCAGTTGTCTTTCGAATTTAGTAACAGTTTCGTTTGTTCTAAATTTGATTGGCTGGCGATTTGAATGATACAGACATCAATCCACTGCAATCGTTTTGATGCAATTTGGAATCAGCTAGATTAAGTGGATAAATATCCGTGACATAAAACTAATATTTTACTTTTATTAATTTTGTGGAATTTTTTCATTTGTCAAATATTTACACCTCGTAGAATTAAGTCCAATTTCACTCATATTGATTCAAATCTATCTTAATTTGTTAAAAAATTAACAATCGACAATCAACGCCGAATAATGTTTTTGTTTGAAATTTGTAATTACTTATTTCAGAATTATTCCATCATTTAGACCTACAGATTTTACGACAATTGAAACTGCGGTTGGATGAAAGGGACAGATCGACAATTGCCAGTAGCGTAAAAATATGCTGATGTCAATAATATCAAGCACTGCTGAGAAGCAGACTGAAATGTCAATGAAGCTTCAAGTTCAAGATGACATGAAAGCGCTTCGGGATTTCATCATTTTTCTTGTCACTTTCCTGTGACACTGCTTTTTGGTCGGCGCTATTTTGACAAAGAAATTTAATTGCGTAAGCTACAATACTTCGCTTGTTCATGGTGCGAGGTGTTTTCGATTGAAAGAGTGAAACGATTTCCAAGAAAGCATGCCAGAACATCTAGAACACCTACCCTATTTTGAATTCAATTCCCAGTGTTTCCGACTAACACCTTGTCATCTACAACTGTTAAAGATCAAGTGCCACAATGCCGAAAATCACGGATGGTATATGAGTTCAACTGCCCTTGCGGTGCAAGGTACTTCGGCAGAAGTAAAAGATGCTTGGAAATCCGCCGGAAAGAGCACATCCCAAAATGGCTTTTCCGTTCAAATGTGAGACGAGGGTCCAGCAGACAACCCCAATCTTCAGTGACCCGCCATTTGACATCGTGTTCAGAAAAGAGCGATGTTTCATCGGATGCAGATCATTGCTGGAAAGTTTTCAAGGACTTAAAGACGAATTTTCAGCTTGCATTGGCGGAGTGTGGCTATTAGACAACATAGACCAGATTTATGCCCCAAAAAGACAGATTTTTCTTATTAAGATTGATGTAATTCGTTTTCGAAAGCATTTCTGAGTTGTAACATCTATGTCCTGTGTAGTAACTTTATAAGTAGCATCTTTGACCCTATCTTCTGCTCCCTTACAGCTTGTTATTTGATATATTGATCTTATTGACCGTGTGTCTTTGCCTATGGTATGACTTTGCCCTATTTGTCAGTTTTAATCATTCGTGTAGAATCATTCTACCACTTGTTGCATGTTCACGCATAGAACAAGCGAAGGCCATGAGCAAGCGAAGTATTTTAACTTGTACAATTAAATTTCTTTGGAACACTGATTTTATTTAATTACTGGTTTGTGAACAATTGTCATTACCCGCCGAGCAAGCTTTGTCCGCGGACAAAACGGGTAAGAAATGGACATCCGTCGGTCTTCCATTAACTCACACTTTTGTCCGGGAGACTACGGATAAAGAACGGCAGTTTACGGAAATCCGTCGGGCTTCCGTTTCTCGGACTTTAAATTCATGATTTACGGACGCTTCACGGAATAGAAATGGTTGCGCATGTTCCAGCGGTTGAACTTCCGCAGGTTGAAATTTCCGTGTAAATTCTGATATAATATACATAGGCTTACTTGTTCTGCTTAAACTTATCGAATGCTACTTGATTCGTTTATCTTTTAGTCCTCTTTTTGGTTTTATCAAACAACATCTAAGTCGAACGTCTGCTGAAATCCTGGATGCAGATCACATTCCAGAATATTTTGTGGTCTAGCGATGAATAAGATCGATGATCTGTAATTCGGCATCCTGTTTTAAGTATTATTAAATCGAAGCGTTTAGTTTTATTATGCTTGATTGCATTCAATGTTTCTACTTTTGCCAAAGTGTGCGAGAGTACACCGTAGGCCACCAGAATCGAACGCGTGCATAATTTCGACAGGAATATTATTTTTTTGCGTAACATGTAATAACCAGGGCAATTTCTTGCTATTTTTATAACTATGATTTCAGTGAGCATAACAAGTAAAGAACATCGCCGTGCATGCATTGCGTTCATTTCAATTTCTTTTCTATCGAATCTTGTGTTGTGCATGTCGGGCGATCTTGGAAGTTATAGTTTGTGAGTTGTGTCCAATTCATTTTGACGGGCGGTAATGTCACTCATGAACCATATTATGCTTGCGTCTGCAAGGGCAATCTATAGTCACTCTGTCACTATACAATTGCCTTTGGTTGTGATTCAGCTGAAGCAAATGGCGCGCGCGAATTTTCTGTTTGACGCGGCATAAGCACTTTTTCACACACGACACGCATTTTCAAGCAGCGCAATGTTTTGCAATCTTGTGATCGATCGCCCCTTACGCTTACGTGATTGGCCAGGCCGTGAAGCGCAGTCAACGCCGGCAACTTGCAGAGGGAACAGCCGATCATCAACTTTCACAATTGCAGGCGAATATCGACTGAGAAAGTTGACTTGGTTATCTCAAATGTCTCACCGTTGAAGGTGGATGTGATTTGTTCAATGCTTAATATATATCTGATTCAGTGTGGTGCAGTTTGGAGAACAATTCAACGTCGTCTAATGGCATTTCACACCGATTTATTCCTCACAATCTAAAATTAACTGACTGTACATCTTATGCCGTGAATAATTTTCTAGTCAGCCTGAATACATGTCTGAATTTGCACTACATTCAATGGAAAATTAGTTTCCTGTGATGATCTTGGTGAGTCCTAGTCGTGGCCATTAGTTTTCCAGACCCCAACAGGCAGACAACGAAAAACAGCTCAATGTCGTCGACTTACTTCCATCTGCCATTGTCACTAGATACATGTCTTCTGCATCAATGATATTGACAAAATGGTAAGTCGGAAATTCCCTATCAATTTCTATTTGCAGTCATGTTTCTTAACAATACACTGTATTGCAGTCACATTAAAAACAGCAGGACTCTTAAGGCCTAGACTATGTTGTATGATAATATTTGATCATACATAACAATCGCGCCTTATGGATCCATGCGATTTGAAAGTTTCCCAGTTCTTGGGGCGGATTTCACATTATAATTGACATGGTGACTAGTACATACAGTGTAATCATAATTTAACTATTTCATGAACTACACAACTGGATTTTCCACTGAACGTTTGAATTTTCATTGTGCTTACGCAATACGTATGGAATTGAAAAATTATAAGGATTGATTTTTGCTAATAGATTTCAATTTTTCATTTCATCACAGTATGGGACAATCGTGGAAATCTTATACATGATCGAAGTCTTACAACATAGTTGAAATTACGAATATGGCACACAAGGACAGCATAGACAAACTATAGGACACAGGGCTGTGGAGGCGGAGGCGTAAAAAATTGGCCGCCTACGACTTTCGAAATTTTAATGAATATGATTTGATATAATCCTATTATTTGATGCATATATTTGATGTTATTTGATAAACATTTGTTATAGATGCAATTTATGCCAACCAATATAAAAAATTGCTGAATGAAGTTTAGATACCGCACATGTCCTCCATTGAATAGATTCCATTGGTTTACTACCGTACAAGTAATTCATCAGTCGTCTGTAGTGTATTTAGTAGTTGTAGTGTCCGCTATTCAATAACAGAAGTAAATCTATGAAACATATGGTGCGAATTCGGCTATTGTGATTTTAGATTAATTCGGCGTTTGGACACCATCACCGCCGTTTCTTTTGAATAATGAATGAATTTTCATTAATTAGTGGGTTATTGTATAGACAACAGCTAGCCGACCATGTCTGTGAAGTAGATCCATTAAACTTTCTGATTAATGGAAATGTAGATCTAGGCTGGGTGAGAAAACATGAACTCATAGAAATCTGACCATAATCCGATCTTTATATGAACGTCATATTTATTATGTTTCTTTACCAGACTACGTGATGGTCTAGTTATACGCATGATGTTCATGAAAAATGGATTGCCATTGCACTCCGAACTATTTAACAGTACTATAGAAGGCTACTACTACAGTAGTAGCCTTCTAAGTACTGTTCAATAATTCGGAGTGCATGAATCTGGTTGGGTACTGGGGTCAAAGATGAACATCTATGACAGCAGTACCCAACCAAATTTGTAGACTACTGTAGGCCTACCCGTGTTAAGAATAGCAAGATTAATCATCAGTGTGTAGAACTAGACCGACAACGAAAAATTAATTATATCGTATAGCATCATATCACGTTTATACCATGTTATTATCATAACTACAGTACTATGGTATATATTATACTATATAGGCCTAATTGCTGAGGTCTGAGGCGGAGGCACTTTTCAAATAGGACGCTCGAACACAGCCCTGATAGAACATGCGTTAAGACAGTTAAAACATTTGAATCGATGTCAGTTCATGCATCGAATTCATTTTATAATTCTAAAAATTTCTGTCGATGTTACATCTACTAGACTGACTGGTGAAAGGCTTTTTTATACTACGGTGTTTTAGGTAAGTTTTAATGAAATTCGTTTCTACCAATGTTGGCCTTTGGTTTTAGTGTTTTTTTTTTTGGTAAACAGCGTAGTGAACATCTCGGGTGTCAAGATTGGACCCGTAAATTTCTTTTTCAACGGTTAACTGATGTGAATTAGTCAATCCGTTAACATGGGTAGCCGACAAACATTATCTTGCTGCGATAACATAACATTTCAAATAATGTAATTAAGTGGCATGCGTATAAAAATACGCCTACTACCAAATTGAAGTGATTGTAATAAAAGTTAGCAATATTATTGCTAATATTATTGTGGAATATTTTATCATAATGTTTTACTGCAATTATGTATCTCTTGTTTTTGACTTAACTTATCTTAAAATGCATGGAATAAGTTAATTTGAACAGGGTCATAATGAATGAACCGATTAGCGATTGGTTGATCACTCACATCACTACTATAAAGTCAAATGAAAACTAATTTAACTTAAAAGAGCCGTAAAGTCTTAAGTCTTCCTACTCGTATGCCAAATCATTGCCTTGCTATGATGACAAAAATATAAATTCTATTAACCATGTATGAATGAAACTTTCAAGAATTTTTAGGTATTGATGATAGTGTTTGTAATATCAGCACTTTTCTTTCATTCATTAAGCAGTGGCAGCGTTTTCACAAAATTTGTGTCAAATCACCCACCATGTATCACTCGAATACTCGTAATAATTTCCCCTCTAACACATGCAATAATGATTATCAAAAATATCCACTCTTCAGTGATTAAGGTGATTATTGACTTCTTAATTTCAGTTCAATTCCTTGGAAGAAAAGTTGGTGAAGCTGGAACGTGTGAGATTGCAAATCGACCCTGGACGCCTTCGTTCTGAAAGCACTAATTTCTCCACAAATCAACTAATCATCTCAGGTTCAACCGTTAGTTACTCGCAGTGTGCCGACTCATTGCACCGGACGAGTTGATGCAATTTTTCATCCGAGACGACAAGTTTTCAAAGTGGAAACTCTTTTCTCAAAGTGTTCAACATCTTTTCCGACACTTTATCAAGTTGTGAATATCCGTAATACGAGTATGTGCAAACCTGGCCGGAAATTATGATCAAGTGGTGTCACGTGTGATCGAAAAGCGTCGAAAGAACGAGTGTCACAAATAAATCAAACGGCAATGCTGACTCCGATGAAGAGAGGGAAGAATAATCTCAGAAATTGTATTAGTTCATGAACTCTACGACGAAGTGTAGCTCACAGACATTCGAATTACATTAACATTGTTATAATTAGTATCTATGATCACCTCTTAAAATCTTTCCGTCGGTATTTTATGCAAGATTGTGCTTCACTTGAGGTGATGCTAGTGTTTTCTTGTACCGGGTTACGTTATGATAAAGGTACATTCTATTGTTTTATATAACTCACATTCGTCGTTTTACATCAACTTGTCGTCCATTGTTCATTTATCAATCTAGTAATTCTTTTTATATAAGTTTTGATCATATGTATTTCTGTACGAACTTCAATCATTTCCACTCACACATTACAGTAATGCATGGGAAGTTTGTAATCATTGCCAAAAGGGAAAAATTACTGTGTGACTTATCATTTCAAACGCCATCGACAGTTACCGGTACTGTTTCAATGTTGAATAAACGTATTATTCGTACGTACACTATTAGGCCTATAATGATATCATACAATAGTATGTTTTGGGTATGAAGGTCAATAAGCAAGTTTTTTCATGTGCAATTTGTAGGATGATGCGTATACTTTCATTGAAAGGTTAGCATTTAAAATTGGATATGCAATTCTTTATCCTTTTTTAAATTACGAAATAAAGATTTGCATAATCCATCTAGTATGAAAATAAAATGATTTTCTTCTCATACCTAGTAGTAAAACAGCTGCCATAGAAAAACTTGTAACTTCGCACAATAAGATACCATATAGGCTAGTAACATTGCGATTGTCCATGAATGTTGACATATTCCCATTTTGGCAAGTTTACAAGCTTTCCAGACCAATCGATAATTGTTTTACCCTTGTTATTTGTTTAACGAATGTTAATTGTTGGTATACATATTTCTCAATTTGTCGTCTCTGGTGCTCAACAAATATCTCGTGTAAAGTTGTTGGTTTTCCTTGAAATTTTACAAACGAATGGGATAGCTTCGTGAGACGACCACTTTGTTTAATGTCTTTTAATTGAATTGCCGATTATAATGACTTACCTGTCTATATTTCCGGAAGCGCTAGATATTTGTAGCCAATTCGTTCAGCATCAGTGAGACATCGGTAATTTATCTGTAACTGATCCGTAGTTAGCTAGTACAGGACCCACTTATCCTATGTAACCTGTCCGTTCGCTACCCGTCGACGATCTTAAACTTGTCCGTTGGAATCCGTATTTAGTCCGTCAGAGTCCATAATTAGTCCGTTAGAATCCGTATTTAGTCCTCAGAATCCGTGTTTAGTCCGTCCGAGTCCCTAATTGGTCCGTCAGAGTCCATAATTAGTCCGTCAGAATCCGTAATTAGTCCGTTGGTTATCTGTGGTCAGTCCGTTCAGAATCCGCGAATTCATCATATCCGTCAACTGTCCGTCAGATTATTTTAATGCGGACAAATAATGTCCGCTATTGTTCCTTTGAAGTCCGTTCTAATACCTTAGCCTACCCGTTCTTTGTCCTTTCATTTCCGCCCTATGCCTTTTTAATGTCCTCGGCGGACAAAATTTGTCCACCGTTTACTATCCGTTAACTGACCGCGAACGGACACCAAAAAGACATTCAGCGGACTTCCGCCGGATGACTTTTTGCTCGGCGGGTAATGTTCCGCGATCCACTGAAGTCAATCACAATCGAATGAGAGTCAAATAATATTTAGCGATGTATTGCATCTTATGTAAAATGCATTTACCATCGAAATAACTTAGTTTCATGCGCATACTTTTTGCAAAAAAACTTTTTTCCTTCTTTTTGAGACATTATTAGAGATTTTTATTTCACCTTTTTTTAACATGAGTTTGTCCGATAGGCAATTAATCTTTTTGAATTTCAAAACCTCACAAAGTTGGCCGAAAAGTTAAGATTCTTGATGTTATAACAAAGAAATAAGTCAGTATTCAGAAACCATCCCTGCAAATACTCTGCCGTTTGCGATGATTGGTTTCAAATTCGATGAAATTCCGACCTTGACATTGGATTGCTGTGCTAGGATGCTGTTTGAAATGTCTTTAAAGGTAGGGACGGTTTAGGTTGCTATTGGCTGTTTCTGAAAACATTAGTTTAAACAAGTTCGCAGGAATGAAAAGCGGGATTTTTGAATCAACAAACGTTGAGTCGCTGAATGCATTAAATTGTCTGTGTATTTGAAATATAACAATTTTGATATCTCAAAATAAATATATAACCCAAGAAGTAGTATAAAATGCAAGTCCACTTGCATAAAATTTTTCTAATTTCATTTAAGCTTGCCGAATTTTTGTGGCTCAAGGAAAAGGAGCGTGCAACAAGCATATACTTTTTAGACAAAAAAAGTAGCAATTCAGTCACTTATTTTAAAGTTCAAGCTTGCGAAATAGACTCTTGTGTTTTTGTGAGACGATAAATGATAACTAGGGCAGAATAGAGCAACCGAAGTACCATAAAGTACTATCAAGTATCATAAAGTATTATAAAGTGCCACAGAGTAATGTGATTTGATATTGGTGCTGCTAAGTAATATTTTTTCAATTTAGCATAATTTCTAGGAGGCATCGTCTTTTATCTGTCAAAAGACTTTTCTTTTACAATGAATGATGAACTTAATTTACCGACCATCAAATCCATGGAAATGTTTTGTCCCTATCATCGTACACCATACCATACATGATTGCTTTGCTGCAGTGAATAGTTTAAATCACTTTACCTAACTTGTTACTGTTAAACTTATCGATGAAGAATAGATGAAGCGAATATTGGGCACTAATGAAACTTTTTACATCAAAAGATTAAGTTTTTTGCGGAGATAGTGTTCCTGCGATCCAAATAATATTTGAGCACCCTTTAAGAACCAAATTTTTCCAAATTTTGGTACCTCTATCAACAGCGTTGTGAGTCATTTCCCTGGACTTCTCCAAGGCATTTGATACGGTGAGACACGGCAATGTATTCCGAAAAATGTGCAGTATTAACATATTCAACGAACTGCACAACTGGCTCATCGACTTCTTCACTGAACGCCGCTAAACCATAAGTTAGAGAGAGAGAGAGAGAATATGTATATTTGAACCGAATGAGAATCAAAAAATTACAACATGAACAGTTACAAAAATCAAATTACAAGTGAATCTTGCAGGTACACAGAATAAACACCAAAGAAAATGCGGAAAGTTATCACGGTCGAAAGTGTCCATTCAAATGTAGCAGATACGAAATTGGAAAGCAATTCTGTCTACGAGTAGTTTTACAGAAAGGTACATTAATGCGTCTCAAGCTAGTTGGTGGTATAAGCACATTTAGTGGATGCGTTGGACTCACAGAACTCTTATACAATGTCTCAAATGATTGTAGTCTTTTGATAGAAAATGATTCAAAGTTGTTAGAACATGCACAATCTTTTCTACAAATAGTTCTCTTGCATCGTCTGAATATACGTTTCATCATCACCTTTACATCACTGCTAAGTACACCAAACAAAGGAGCTGAATACAACATAAGCTTTTCTATAACATTGTAATACACGGTCCATAAATCGTCATGACACAAAGTAAACTTGAGTGATTTCAATAAATATATACGCTGAGAACATTTCGACTCCACTTCACGAAAATGTCTGGACCAGCATAAATAATAGTCCCAAACAACACCTAACACTTTTGCTTCATCAACAATAAATTTGGATAAGTCAAGAAAAGCGTCATTACATGCATAATTTTTCTTTTTAAAATGAACAATCTTGGTCTTGCTCTTATTCAACATAAGATCATTCTCAGAGCACCACTTCTCCAAACAGAGAAATTCGTCGAAAACGCGATCTGTTATATTATAATCGTTTTTAGTCAAAGGTACAATCAAATTTACATCATCAGCATATTGTACAATCTTTGTCGTTTCATTGGCGGTAGCTATGTCAAAACAGTATAGGACAAACAAAAATGGTCCCAGAAGGGATCCTTGAGGACAACCACTGGACACACACCGGCTACTGCTAAAACATTCACTGAAGACGAACACTTTGGTACCTATCTTGAAGATAGGAGATAGTCCAACAAATGAAACCTGAGGGAAAGCCAAGAGCCAGCAACTTGGCAACCAAAATGTCATGACGAACCCTGTCGAAAGCACATGAAAAAATCGAAAGCTATTAACATGACAGATGTGACATTGTCGGGAATCAAGCATCTCAGTAACATAATTATGAATCGTAATCAAGGCTGATGTACAATCGGATTGAGGCTTTGTAGGCAAACTGAAAGTCAGGAATACAGCTAGTTATTTTAGAATACATACATGACAACACATGTCTCTCCAAAAGCTTGCATGGCACACTTGATATTGTAATGGGCCTCAAATTTTCAACAGAAACTTTAGATTTCTTCGGCACAGGAACTACAACACAAGATTTGAAAGCTGCTGGAACATAGCGCCAGCAAAACAGACGAGTTGATAATATGACACAGCGGTTTCAGCAATAAATGGGGCACTAATCTTATAAATTCGGTTGGGAATACAATCAGCTCCAGAAGACTTATTGACGGACAATTTCTCCAGATAGCCGAAAACTTCAACAGGGTCAGATAGAGGACACCAACTGTCATCAAAATCAAATTCTATAGGTTGAGAGACACAAAATTGTTCACAAATACACGATTGATTTCGTCAACAGCATATTCAACAGACGAAAATTGAGAAATTAGTGATTCCACAGTGTTTTTATTTGCTTGCTTGCCCTTGTAGTGGGCTACTATGGACCAAATATCTCTCGATGTTTGCTTCGACCTTTTCACCCAATTTTCTTTACAGGCCTTTATAATTTCTTTGCAATTTTGCTTAAGTCTGTTTGTACTACTGAAAATCACGATTTCGGTACGCCTGCCATCTGCGATTAATACAATCCTTTGCTAATGGAGTCATCCACGGCTTGTCTCTCTTTGAAATGAGAACTTCTTTGATTGGTATGCAGCTAAACAGACAATCAAGAAAAACTGAGTAAAACCGTTCAACTTTACTATCAACATCATCAGCTTTCATAGACACATTGAAAGGAACTTTCACACAGAGCAGATAAAAAATGTTGCACATTTGAACTTCTCAAGTCAAAAAGTTTACGAACGCAGAAATCATGAGTATCGACCTTGGTTACAAATGGATTTAACAAAACAGAGCAATGAGAGGCTCTACGATTACTGAATAGCGAGGGCCCAACTTCAGCAGATCCGTAATTTTCACTCAAAGTTCTACTCACGAGAAAAATATCTAACGTGGACTCAAAACGAGTTGGATCACAGACCTTGTTAAAAAGATCAAAACTGCGCTTTAAAATGGATGAGTCAAAATCGTTCAAATCACCTCCTATAATCACGTTTGGGAATGATTGATTTTCAGTCATACTGTCTAAGACATCAATTACAAAATCGTTCAGCTCTTTATGATGTGAAACAATACGAGGAGGTAACATATATAGCCAACAAATTTATGATTTCAGAATCAATTATTATTTTTAGAAACAGACATTCACAAAATGATGGATAAGCATTAATTTCAAAAATGGAAACTTGGAGTTCAGACGTAACCCACACAGCTACTCCACCACCTATACGATTCTTTCTATCACATCGAAACATGGAGTAACCATCTATATTGAAAAGGCAACTGTCATGCACATTACTTAGCCAAGATTCAGTGATTATCACAATATCTGGCTTCAAGGTGGCACAGTTGAATGCGAATATCGTCCATTTTCCCAGAAGAAACAATTGAGTGAGCGTTCATCATTAAAATTTTCGGTGCACGAGATATGGACACATTTTCAGAACCTTTACCACTACTGCTAAACGCTAGACAAGCTTTGCACGATTTTTCCTTTGCGTATAACGACTTTTTCACCATTCCTCCTTCGTCGCTTCAGTTCTTGGAGTAGCTCTTTCTCTTCGTTCTGGTTGCTTCTTTGTAAGGTCAGGCTTGATATATACGTTCCGATAGTCTGAGGATTTTTGACAGCATAGGACCACACTTGAGCAATCTCATCTTCGTCTCAAACAGCAGAAAATTCACCTTTATTGGTCGAGGTTTATGACCAGGTTTGCCAATTCGGAAACACTTGACAACATGAGAATCGACAAAATTATCATCAAGATAATTCAACAATTCCATCGTTTTCTCAGAATCGACTTCGGGATCACTTTGCTCGGGTAGACCAAAAATGACCAGGTTGTCTTTCCGAAATTCACGATCCTCAATTTCAGAAATTATGTCAGATTCCATTGACGACTTTAGTGATTGCAGCTTCTTGTCAACATGACTTGTTAGAGTCTCCTCTATTCCTGAGGTTAGAGAAACATGCATTTCGTTCATTCTCTTCACGAAAGTCTCCTCAAGCTCTTTCAGCTTTTGCTCTGTTTGTTGAGCGACATCATTCTTGATGCTGCAGATAGCATCATCAAGGGCAACTTTCAAGTCTTTGAGAGTAAGAATTTCCTTTTCACTTTTCTCGATGGAATCGACAGCACTCAGAAGAGCTGAAGTCAGCTTGGCTTTTGAAAGTTTTCCCAATCTCGGAAGCAGACATCTTGCGGAATTCTGATACTGACAAACTCTCCGACATGATCGAGAAAATACAAGATTAGACGCCACAAAAAATTAACTCGAAAAGGAATCGAACTCAGGGCACTGGGATCACAGGCAGGAACTGAAGCCACACGACTGGAGTGTTCTAAGTGTTCATCATCCTCCTACCACTAATTCCTGAGGGAAGGGAAATCCGCTGCGTCAGCTGTCCGATGATGTCCGATGTTTCTATGGTCCGACTGAAGTGACGCGTGCTATGGGCAGAAGCAGCAGCGGCTTACCGGCAAGGGTAGACGTCACTAAGCAACGGCGACAAAGAGAGAGCCACCCAGCAGTAGAATACGTGTGGAGATAAGAGAGCGATGATGTCTGTGACAGCAGAATTCCGACAAGAGATCGCACGCAGAAAGGAAAGCCGACGAGGACCAATCGGAATGCAGGATCAATGGGGAGCAGTAGGAAATTGAGTAGAACTTGGAGCAGATGAATGAGCAGTTCCGCTGAGCAGTTTGAAGGGAGAATAACAGTGAATGATCACGATACGTAGTTGAGGGTGGACACGATGTATCATACGCCAAAGATTCGTAGTTTAGACGTAGGAAGGGTTTTCAAAAACGAAGCAGGAGCACGTTCTTCACACAACCGTACACCACGGAGCAAAAAGAGGTTGAGTTATGGAGGCACAATCTCTGGAATATCAAAAATTAATGCTGGTGTCATTCAGGCTCATTATTAAGTCCTTTTTGCATCATTATAAAATACAATGACGATACTTACCTTATCATCCCGCCGAATAACTTCAACTCCACAGAGATTGAATTGTCCTCAATACGTAGCTAGGCAGAAGAAAATAACCTGAAAATCATTGCATCAAAGTCTAAAGAAATGAACTTCAAAAATCCGAGACCTCAACAAGATCCTAAACAATTACCTCAGATAGAGGATATCAAGAATAACAGTTTTAGGAGTCACACTCACCGATCGATTAAAAATGGACACTCATATCAGCAATCAAATCAAGAAATGCAACCGAAGTCTGTGCGCCATCAAAATTATTAGAATCTCGGTGAGAATCCTCAGTCTGTCAATAGGTTTTCCATTTTGAGATAGATCTAGTTCTAATTTGCCAAATATCAAAGAAATATTCTATGGCTTTCCTTCTAGCATATAAATAACACGCCTAATACCTTGTTTTCATTAACTTCAGACAATGCTTGATCCATACATAAGTTACAAGTCCCAGAATTAGTTAATCTTCAAGCTAGAGCTAGTTCTACCTAGCCAAACATTGGAAAATATCACATTTCATCCTTCTAGCCAGTTCAGTATGTAGAAGATAATGATAGATTTCTAGGTCGATAATTATTTATTGACCGACAGCCGAAGGCTGGAGGTCAATAACTTATTATCGACCATAGAAATCTATCATTATCTCTGTTAACGCATGGTAAACTTTCCAGTCGTTTTACAAAATAACGACCGGAAATTTCAAAAAATAGATACGCAATTATCAAAGATTTCAGTTAAATTGAGTAATTATGGAAGACTCTAATGTATGGCATGATGATTTTTATGATCCATTGATTGACGAATTTGAGCAACAATTTGAGCAGCAAAACTGGTTTCGATGATAAATTTTGCGAACGTTCCTTCGGGTATGATCTCAGGTCTAAGCGAAATGAATTGAAGAGGTCGCAAGGCACAGTATGGAACCTACCACTACAAGTATTGGTGAATCATCAACCGCAACAAATGCTGGTAGATTTGCTCCTGCAGTTTCTGATGAAGAGCTAAACAAAATTAAGAATTCATCAAAACCCGCCAACACCTTGCGTCGAAATGATTGGGCACTTCGAGTGTTTGAAAGACGGAGGATCAATCGTGAAAATCTCATCTCCGAACGAATGATGCCGCAAAGTGATGTTTCATTATGGGATAAAGAACAACTGAACTACTGGCTGGCTAAGTTTATTGTTGAATGCCGCAAAGAAGACGGAAAAATGTATCCAGGGAGCTCCCTTATATCGATACTATCTGGTTTGCAGCAAGTCGTCCGGAAAAACAGCCCTAGTTGATTTTTTTAAAAATGACGAATTCACTCATCTGCGTGAAGTACTTGATGCTTCGATGAAAATATCAACTTCGAACAATGTTGGCATCAGTCTAAAACAAGCAGACATCATTACTTTTCAAGAAGAAGAGGAGCTCTGGAGTAAGGGACAATTGGGAGATGCAACTCCAAAACAGATTATTCAGACACTGTTTTATCTGAATGGTATTAATTTCGCGGTAAGAGGTGGTCAGGAACACAGCGATATCTTGATTTCTCATGTCGTGTAGAAATAAGGGAAGGTGCAAAAGTATTGGTTTTCAGTGTGGGTGCCACCAAGACCTACAGTGGTGGGTTACATCAACGACGCTTGAGACCGAAAGAAAAATTACATTTTGCTAATGAAGGTAATCCTCAAAGATGTCACATCCGAATTTTCGAACTTTTTTTATCGAAGAGACCTCAAAACTGTGACAGGTTTTACCTTCAATCTAAGAGGAAGGTAATGATTCAGGATGATATTTGGTTTACTTCAAGGCCATTGGGACACAATACCCTGAAAAAGATGTTACAGACAATGACAAAAGAGATCGGAATTCAAGGGAGAAAAACTAATCATAGTCTGAGGGCTACTTGTGCCAGTCGTCTTTACAACGCGGGAGTTGACGAACAAAATGATTATGGAAAGAACAGGTCATCGGTCAGTGCTCGGGGTTCGCTCTTACAAAAGAACATCGGATTTGATGATCAAAAACACTTCCATGATTCTTAACAGCGAGGTTTTGTTTTCAGAAGTCAAGAGGCATTGTCCACGTGTTCAACAACATGCGTGTGGCATCAATATCAACATTCGAGACTGCCAAGTTACAATTGTGAATAAACCTCCAGCTGAAGGTGATATTTCTCGAGATGATCAAGTCTGATCGCTATGACTTTGCATTTCTTGTTAAAATGTTGAAATGAAGATATGTTTTTTGACATAGATAATGACCTCTAAAGTAAAAATAATGACCGGAAATATTACATAACCATGCGTTAATCTTATGATAGAAAATACAACCCATTTTCTATTAAAACCTGTTCAAATACCAAGATTCAAGTCCTAGAAATCGTTTCTCTTCAAGCTAGAGCTACTTGTACCTAGACAAACAGTGAAAAATATCACTATGTCAAAAATAGCCTCTGGCTTTCTCAGGAATAAAAAAAAACAAAATTTCTAATATACCAAGCTTTCGTATTCCTTCAACAGGGTATTCAATAGAATGCACAGATGTTTTACAGCCGTAAATCAATATTCAAAATTATTACTTAGATATTTCGAACAGCTCATCAACTACAGACAAAGATAAGAAAAACATGCATGAACTATGAAATGAAGATACAAAGCTAACTATGGTAAGACAATTGAAGGCCGACCAGCGGCTTAAAAATTAACAAACAACTATATATATAGTTAACACTGTGTAACAATTTGTGGAATACAAGAAAGCATAATTCACAAAAAATATTAGAAAAGTATTAAAAGCTTATATAAAAGGAAATGCAAAAATGAATTTATCTTAAAAAGGTAATAATGTCTCGCCACAGCAACCATTAATCAAATTATTCTCATTATGTATGAAAATGGTCTCTAAGGATTTTCTCTTGGCATTGTTGCGTTCACTCTTTAGGATCTTCCAAGATAAACTATTTCGGATATTGGCGTTGTGTTCTTCAGCATGCTGAAAGAATTTTGATGAACTTGAGGTTGTATGCTCATTGAGTCTTGCCTTAATGGTGCGAGATGTTTCACCTATATAACAATTCTTACAAATCAAACACGTAATCTTATAAATAACAAATTTACTGTAGCACTGTTCAATGCCTTCCCCGGTCTTGCACGTCCAGCAATTTGCATCACAACGGGGGCCGTTCCTTAGTCCTTCTGAATCTCAGACCTAAATTTGGTTCAGTCTCAAAAATAATTCTGATTTTGTCGCAAACTTCTGTTCTCTTAGCAAGGTTGATTATTTCGCGGCGTTGCCTTTCTCCATAATAAGGTAATTTTAAGAAAGGTCTCGGTATGGTGTTGTTTTCATCATTTTTCTCTCCTGTATCTGTAAACCATTTTCGAATGACCTTCATTGGGTAACCGTTACTTAAAAATCTTTGGGTTAACCTTGTTTTACTATCATTCAAATGCTGTTGAGAACAATTTCTTTTGACTCGATGGTGTTCACCTAATAAAAGAGCTCTTTTTGCGGCTCGTTGGTACAAAAGAGTCATGCGGTAAACAAGTTGTCACTATGTAAATCTTTCACAAAAAAGCAAATTCAAAAGCATTCAAAGAGTTCATACGAATCAAAGTATCAAGATAAGGTAATTCATGATTAATAGGGGTCTCCATAGTAAACTTGATAGAAAAGTGTAAAGAATTAACAAAAGATAACAATTCTTCGTCAGAACAACTATAAAGAACAAAAATATCATCAATATAACGAACCCAGAAATTGATAAAATTACTACAAAAGACATCACGTTCAACATAGTGCATGAAAATCGAAGGCAAGTACTGGTGCAGCATTATTCCCCATTGCATTACCATTTGTCTGTTTGAAGCCTCTTCCTTCAAGAATGTAAACATCTTCTTTTTGTACACAATTCTAATAAGTACAAAAGATCAGAAGTCGATAAAATGGAAAAAGGACTCGAATTTCTTCCAGCAATATAAATATTTTTAACACAATCAAACAAGTCCAAAGAACTTGAAGACTCAATAGGAATACTTCCATAGAGGTTGGAGACATCCAAAGAAGCGAATTTGATCACAGTTCTGTCTTGTTGATTGTATTGTGTTCAACTTTGTGATAAATTCGGACGTTGATTTGATGTAGGATAACACATGTCTTTCTACAATCGGTTGTAGTATCTCGGCTAGCAAAACTTGCAGTTTCCGTATTCCAGAGTCAATCGATGCAATGATGAGACGACCACGTAATTCACCAATTTTGTGATCCTTAGGAAGATCGTACGGATTACTAGGTAATGGCTCGCTGCATTTACACTCAAGAAGTCGACGCTCAAGAAAAGTTCCAGAATAATTGTTTGATATTTCTGTAATCTGTTTGTTTATTCTTTGTTACATGGTTTGAGGTTGAGTTATAGGAACATTGACATCACCATTATATAAACTCTTTTTCAGCATATCGCTATAATCTTGATTATCCATCGCTATAAGGCGTTTAGTTTTATCAGAGTTTATCAAAATAACGGCATCATCCTTCAGCTCTTTGTGTAAATTATCTAACACTTTTCTCTCTTCTATATTTCTTTTCGAAAGTTTCATGCTTCGTTCTGATTCAAAAATACGCAGTGTTCCAGCAAGGAATTCATTGACACCAGCATCAGTGTTACATGATGTATCATTCATACCTAGACGTTTCTGTGCTGCTTGGATGTTGGCTTTGATTTCAACCATTTTCTTCTCGTCAATTTGTTTTGGTGGAGGTACATAAGACAAACATTTTTGCAATATTTCCTTCTGTTTATCTGAAAATGTCTTTCCGGATAAATTTTTGAAAGGCTCAATTCGAATGTCCTCAATTGTACCAGTAATTTCAGGCGTAATGCCATTTACTTCATTTCATAAAATTGATAATTTTCCACGCTTGATGTTACGAAGATAGAATTTGTATCTTTCTGCTCTGTTCCAGTCATCGTAGGAAAAGTACAGACGGCGTTATGATGTTGTTTAACTTCCTGTACAAACAGACAACAGCAAAGCGAATCCATCTTCGCGATTCATTGAAACGAAACATTGTTGTATCAACCTCTTTTATGGTATTTTTGAACTTATCTTGAACAACGAATCCATGAGGAATCAGTCCTTCCTTTAAACACAACTTAATAAAATGAATATAATATCTTATGCGTTCGGCTGCATAAACATTTATTAGTTATTATTATACATAGTTAGCTTTGTATCTTCATTTCATAGTTCATGCATGTTTTTCTTATCTTTGTCTGTAGTTGATGAGCTGTTCGAAATATCTAAGTAATAATTTTGAATATTGATTTACGGCTGTAAAACATCTGTGCATTCTATTGAATACCCTGTTGAAGGAATACGAAAGCTTGGTATATTAGAAATTTTGTTTTTTTTTATTCATGAGAAAGCCAGAGGCTATTTTTGACATAGTGTTTAATATCCAGGAATGGCCAAACAATTACGTACTTTATATCAAAAATATCACGTTTTCATTCTTCCAACCAATAAGCAACTACCCCAACCACTCAGTTTAGCAGTTTCAGCGCCCAGTCGTTTACTTCATTTGTTTACCATGCAGTCTCACAACAAATCTGCGCAGTTGCATAGCTCCTGAAAGTCAATCAGTGATTGTATTCGAACTCCCGTAGCACCGGAGTGGAGCTTTTCAACTCCGATACGAATGCACTAGCTAAATTAACGTTGCAATAGCAATTATTAAGACATATATAAAGCAACGAAACCGTAAGTACAGCATTCAGGGTCGCGGATTCGGTCGATTTTTTACCGAGTCCGGTCTGCAACCACCGAGTACGAGTCCGGGTCCGATGCACTTTTGCTGATAAAACTAGGGATGTGCGTGGTGCACCGGTTCTTGGGCCGGTGCACCGAAATGCCGAATTTCGAAGAAATTGATATTATTCTATATAATTTCCTTTGGCAGATTGGTCGTTTTTACTCTATTATTCTGATTAGCAATGCGTCTGCCCTCCCATGCCATCAATGCCTTGAACTATATAATTTCAATTATGATTGATTCATTTTGTCTGTTGTCTTAGTCAAAACAAATTGGAGAGAAAAGCATGTTATGCTTGCGCCTTTAGCACAATTAATCCCATTAGGAGAGGACTAATTTAATACTGTTTACCAATTCAATTTAAACTTTAAATTTCTATATCATGGCTATGCCACAAAATAACCGATGCATTTGCTGATGGTGAGAAAAATGTGAAGAAAGTGACGGAAATGCGATAATTCAAGTTTATGATAGGTCTAAATTGATGTGACTTCAAAATTTCGGAATCGTATGGTAAATACTGCGTACATTGATGTTGCTCCTTCTGCTAAGATACAAAGTGTAGACTGTCGTTCCAGCGGCCAACGACCAGTGCGAACGATTTTTTCGACATCCGGTAACAATATCACATCAGAGAGAGAATGCTAGTCGAGTAAGGTCGAGATGTGCTGACCTTCTTGCATAGTTATTTGCAGATAACGTTATACAATTTGTATTCACGTATACGAATTTGGAAACTGAAGGACCCAACGCTAGCTGCACGCTTCAACGATGAAGTTTCTAATCATGCTCATCGCAATGATGAACGGAATTCCGTTGATGCTGCATGGCGTGGCATGAGAGATGCATGGATTCAAAGTGCTGAGGTCTGTGGTCGAACCAAAGGTTGGGCAGGCAGGAAGGAGACTTGGTGGTGGAATTCAGAAGTGAACGAAGCTGTGAAATATAAAAGGAAGTGCTTCAAACAGTGGCAAAAGAATAAAAGTGATGCAAATAGGGTTATCTACGAACAATCAAGACGGAAGGCCAGGAAAACAGTTTGGATTGCACAAGAAACTGAAAGACGCGAGTTTGCAAAGAATCTTGACACTGATGACGACAAAAAGCGATTCTTCAAAATTGCGAAACAGATGGCATCCGAAAATCGGGATATTCAGGGAGTGTCGTGCGTTAAAGACGAACAGGGAAACATCATGGCCAAACCTGATGAAGTGAAACAAAGATGGAGAAACTTCATGTCAACGTTGATGAATGTTGAAAACAGCAGGGACGGTGCAACTGAATGTCCTACTGTGAAGGGGCCGTGGCGAAGCATATCTGAAGAAGAAGTTCGAAATGCTCTGAGCAACATGAAGAAGAAAAAAGCACCCGGTCCGTCCAATGTTGTCAATGAAATGTTCTTGCGCAGCCTGGACGTATCAGTGAAATGGTTATCAGAGCTGTTTAACGAAGTTCTGCAAGTTGATGATATCCCTCATGCAGTAGTGTGCTCATTCCTCTGTACAAGGGTAAAGGAGATTCTCTACAATGCGAATCCTACAGAGCAATAAAACTGTTGGATCATGCCATGAAGGTGTTCGAAAGAGTACTGGAGAAGAGACTGCGCTCTCAAATAGAGCTTGATCAAATGAAGTTCGGCTTTATGCCTGGTAGAGGTACTACTGATCCCATCTGTATAACCCGACAGGTCATAGAGAAGTATCGTGCTAAGCAAAAGAAGATGTTCCTAGCCTTCGTTGACCTTGAAAAAGCCTTCGAGAGTCCCAAGAGAAGTTTTACGGTGGTCTCTTCGCAAAAGTGGAGTCGAGGAATGGCTTGTAAGAGCGATAATGACACTATATCGCAATGCAACTACGGCCGTTCGCACTGAGTTCGGGGACTCTGACCACTTCACTATGGATGTAGGAGTGCATCAAGGTTCGGCATTGAGTCCATTGCTCTTTGCCATAGTTATGGATGCCGTAAGTGAAGCAGCGAGGAAGGGATTACCATATGAACTTCTATATGCAGATGACCTTCTCTTTGTGGCTGACTCGGAGGAAGATCTTCAAGCGAAATTGCTGTGTTGGGAAAGAAGTTTGTCCTGTAAAGGTTTGAAGATGAATGCCACAAAAACAAAGATCATGGTAAGCGGTGCATGGTAAGCGGTGGTAAAGACAGAGTCGAGACGAAGTACCAGACAGCAAAATGGCCATGTGTAAAATGCTGCAAAGGTGTGGGAGCGAACTCAATCCAATGTAACATCTGCAATGGTTGGTTGCATGCGCGATACTCGAAAGTGAAAGGGAGAGTCACTGCGGCTATCAATTACAAGTGTGAGAAGTGCTTATCAGCTTCGAAGGATGATGGTGAAGATATTCCCAAGTGCGTTGACATGCACGGAACCCGACTTGAGAGCGTGGACAGCTTCTGCTATGTTGGTGATGTTATCGACAGTTGCGGTGGTGTTGAGTCAGCAGTGGTTGCCAGAATGCGGTGTGGTTGGAGAAAGTTTCGGGAGCTCCAAGCCTTCTTAACATCGAAGTCACCGTCCATGCGAGTCAAAGGCCAGCTGCATGCGGCATGTGTCCGGCAAGCAATGATTTACGGTTGTGAATCATGGCCCCTGCTCGCAAATCATGAAAGGATGCTGCTGTCTGCGGAGATGCGCATGATACGTTGGATGTGCGGAGGGAGAAGATCAGAGAGAAGGTCGAATGAAGAACTGCGACAGGAAATGGGGCGAGAGAACATCTTGGATTCGATCAAAAGAGAAAGGTTGCGCTGGTTTGGTCATGTGCGGAGGAAGAGCGAGTCGGAATGGGTCAAGTTAGTTACGGACATGGAAGTATCTTGCAAGCGTGCTGTTGGACGCCAAAGAAAGACCTGGCGCGATGTCATCGCCGAAGACCTGAAAAGTGTTGGTGCTCAAGAAGCTGATACACACGATCGCCAGAAGTGGAGGAGCATCATCAAGCGGAAATCGTCTAACCCAGCATCTTCTGGACCACAAGGACGCAAAAACGGATAAGTGAGTGAGTGTGTGAGTTGACATTGCTTCGAATCTTTCTACATTTCCCGGTGTGTTCAAGTATTTTGAAAAGAAATAAAAAAGCTCTTCTTTTGCTATACAAGAACTATATGATTTCAAAAGATTCAACTTAGGGCCCGATCTTTCGTCCGCCACTGATTTGGCAATTTAGTTCTTGTAATTTTTTACCAATTTTGTAGAATATAACACAGTACACTGATTCCATCAATCTTTAAAGAATTCCATTAGAGACTTCTGCCCAATTTACGAGTAAATATCATGAAGACATATGGCACTTGCAATTAGTATTGGCAAAATCTGTAGACCTGTGTAAATTCTTTAGCACTATTAGAATTTTCCTAGTAGCTACTCAATAAAATTTGCAATGAATTTTAGAAAACATGAACATTTAGTATGAAAGATAGAGATCCTACTTTCACGATCTTGAAAGTTTTAATCGACTATAGCACGAACATCTAGAGTGAAGCAAATGAAATTTCACCGTGCTGCTTGAATAGCTGCTTCAGTATATGCATCGTTCAGAAATGTTCAGTGCATCGGTGCCAGCAGGTGCGGCCAGCGCACAGCCCTAGATTCAACCATTTAACGGCTGAGCCCGAGTATACTCGCATCGAGCATTATCAACAGTTGACTGTTGACGTTGACATATTGAGCCGAGGTAGTGTGGAGTGGTTGGGTGGTGTTGATTTCGTTTTTGTTTGCGGTAGGTGAGGTTTGTTTGTTAGTTTGGTTCGGGTTGTTTGTTCTGGAGGGCGGTTGTGTTATTACTCGGTGGGTATTGGGTGGGTATGTGGTGGTGTGAAGTGTTTTGTTGGGGTGTGAATGCGTGTTGTTGGGTTTGTGTGCAAGAGTTGAGTGTTGAGTAGGTATTGTTTAGTGAGTATTGTATCTTTATGGAATCGAGAGTAAGAGTTTAGGTTGTAGTGGTTGTGAGTGTGAGAGAGTGTCGCGTTTTGTGTGTGTGATTTAGTGGGAGTTCTTATAGTTGGAGGTACGTAGGATAAGGAGCTGAGTTGTTTAGAGGTTAGTTGTATTTCAGGGTAGCAGGTAGAGTAGATTGTGGTTTATTATTGTAGTCTGACATGGTGAGATAAAGTATGGTATGAGGGAAAGTAAGTTTATGGGCATTTGAGGAGTTCCAGTTATAGTAAAGAGTATGAAGTAGTAGAGGGTTGCAGTAGTAGTAGAGAAGGATCGCTAAGGAGGCTGTATATAGAGTAAGTAGACTGAGTAGGTTAGTTTTATTAGTAGGTATTATGCGAGTTACAGCAGGAATACAGAGCCCGTGTTTACTCGTTCATGAGCAGGGCGGCTGGTGAAAATACATCACTGACTGAAAGTACCGACTGATTCAGTAGTAATCCGCTCAGAAAATGAGCCGGAACTAACTCGAAGCGCTTTACTGACACTCAGTCTCTGACAAATATACTTCTACTTTCAACTGTTCACGAATGACGAGTATGCTCGGTCTGCTGGGGTGTTCCAACTTCACGAATGCCGAGTTAATCCGTTTTTATTGTGAAATGTAGAATAGTAGGCCTATAGTAATTATACTGCCTTCAACATGGAATAAATACATAGGAAGCACAATACACCGATTAAAAGTCACAACTTCAACAATATAAAAATGAAGTCAAAGTTAGGCTCACCTTTTTATGAAGCACGATACCCGAATAGAATCTACTAGGCCAAAACAACTATTGTTTCTAACTGCATGCCTGATTGTTCAGGGAAATGGTTATGAGGTGATGTGAGGGAAACTAACACATACTCAGCGAGTGATGGCATCGTCAGGTCGTGTTAGATGTAATACGAGCATCTCCCTTTGATAGCCGTCATCATTCTAGATCATGCATGCAATTGAAAACTAACTCTGACCGGCAAAACTAAAGAAATCCTATCTCGTATGGCCGACAACAGGTGGAGCTAGTTTATATCTGCATCCTGAAAATATTTCTATAAATCATCAACATACCATGAATCAAGCTTTCGTTGATCTGTGGACAGCAAAAGGCAGACTGCTGGAGAGTTAGGAGTTGCATGCGCAATTCAGAGGAATGTGAAGCCAACACTGGCAGAATAAACGTATGGGTTGAATGGTCGTTTTTTTTTTGGCCATTTTTGGCTGGTTTTGATTTACGAATTCATTTTGAATAGAATGCAAGTGGCGACAAGGGAAATAAGTCATTCATCTGTTTTGTGGATATGGAAGGGGCGTTTGACTGGATTCCCAGGAGTTATGGAGTGGCCAATGAGGAAGAAAGGACTAGCAGAGTAATGGTGAGAGGGGCAATGAGTCTGCACGATGATGCGAAGACACGCGAAGACAGATTCATCAGGAATCCGTCTTATCACATGTGCTGTTCGCAATGTCAGTTACGAAAACGTAAGGGAAGGACCATTGTCTGAAATTGTGTACGCAGATGACATCGTTTAGAAACAAGCGATGCAATGGAAGGTGTAAGAGACAGCTTTAAGAAATGGAGAGAAGCGCTGGAAGCAAAGGGGATGAACGTGAACGTCAGTAAAACGAAGACAATGGTGAGTGGTTCGGAAGGAGATAGACTGTATGCAATATTAGTCTAAGAAAGAATCAATGTGGTGTAATGTGGGGAGTAGGGTCATGCGATGAATTAGTGGAGTTGTGCACAAAGTGCTGGGAACTAGATATCAATCGGGCAATGCACGATGATGATGCTGTGTGTAGCATTGGTTTTGCTTGGGCGTGTGTGTGGGGGGGTGCGTTGAGTCGATTGTATGAGGTACTGTCGGCCCGACACCCCCCCCCCCCCCCCCCCCCCCCAAGGATAGGGTGACTGCTGTGGGTGGGGTTAGGGGGTTTATGTTGGTTGGGGTTGGAGGGGTGGGTTTGAGGATTGATATGAGTGTGGTGGGTTAGGAGGGATGGATGGGTTGGGAGGTGTGTGGGGGTTTCGGTGTAGGGTAGGTGTGGGGATTGGGGAGTTTGGGTGGGGTGGGGTTAGCTCGTGTTTGGTTTTGTTATGGTGTTGCTGGTTGTGTTGTTGTTTGGCATTTGTGGAGTGTGTTTAGTTTTCGGTGGTGGGTGGATTTTTTTGGGTCGGGGGTTGTGATATGTTTTGGGGGTTGGGGATGGTGGGAGTCTGGATATGAACAAGGGTGGGTTGGGGGTTTGTTGGGGTGTGTGGTGTTTTTGTTTGGTTGTTGTTTGTGGTGGGTGGGTTGTGTAGGTATCTTGTGTGCGGCGGGTAGGGTGGAGGGATTTGTTGGGGTAGTGCTCTGAGGATGTTGTTGGGGTGTAGGTTTGGTTTTTGGTATGTTTAATTTATTGTGTGGGTTGGCATTCGCGGTTGTGTTGGGGTTGAGTTGTGGTGCAGTGGGTTGGTACGTGTTTGGTATTTGGGGGAATATTTTTCTGCTTTGTTGGGAGTATGTGTTGGATGTTGCGTTTGATGTTGTTGGCTTTTTGGGTTGTGTGCGTTGATTGTTGTTGTGGGGCTGGTTGGGCTTTGATGTGGTGGTTGTTGTATGAGTTCTTTGAGTGGGTTGGTGTTGTGGGTTTGTTTGCGGGTTGGTTGTTATGGTTGTGGGTTGTTGGTTTGTGGGTTTTCTGGTTTGGGAGTGTGCGGTTAGTGTCTTGCTTGGGGTGGGGTGTAGGATTTGGTGGTGTTCTGGGTGTGGAATGGGGTGGGTCGTGGGTGTGTGTTTGTGAGTGGTTGTGTAGGGTGTGTGTGCTGGTTTGGGGGTTTGTTGTTTCTGGTGTGGTTGTGAGTGGTTTTGGGGTTGGGGTGGTCGGGTTGTGGGTTTCTGGTTGGGGTTTTTATAGTTGCTCTTGGCTTTTGTTTGGGTGGTGGTGGTGTTTGGTGTGGGGTGGGTGTGGGTGTGATGTGGATTGGTGTTGGGTGTTTGATGTGTGTGGGTAATGAGTGTTGTTGGGTTGGGGTTTGGTGTGGGGTGTTGGAGGATGGGGGTTTGTGTTGGTGGTGTGGGTTGGTGGTGGTGTTGTTTGGTTGTGATGGGGTTTGTGGTTGTGTGTTGTGTGTTTTGGTTGTGTGTTGGGTGGTTGGTGGTTGTGTTTGGGTGTGGTTGTGTGGGGTTTGTTTGTTTGGGGTGTGGGGGGGTGGTTGTTGTGTTTGTGTTGGTGTGTGGTTAGGTGGTGTTGGGTGGTGTGTGGTGTGGTGTGTTGGTGTTGTGTGTGGGTGGTGGTTGGGTGTTGGGTGTGTGTGGTTGTGGGGGTGGGTGGTGTGTTGTGTGGGTGGTGGTGGTTTGTTGTGGGGTGTGGGTTGTTGTTTTGTTGTTGGTTGGGGTGTGTGTGGGGGTTTGGTTTTGGTTGTGTGTTTGGTGGGTTTGGTGTTGGTGTGGTGGGTTTTGGGTGTGTGTTGTGTTGGTGTGTGTTGGTGGTTGTTGGTGTGTGGTGTTTGGGTTGTTGTTGTTTGTGTGTGTTGTTTGTGTGTTTGTGTTTGGGTGGTGTGGTGTGTGTGGGTGTTGTGGTTTTTGTGTGTGGTGTGTGTGTGGTGTTTTTGGTGTTGTGTGTTGTTGGGTTGTTGGTTGTTGTGTGTGGTGTTGGTGTGGTTTGGTTGTTGTGTTGTGGTTGTGTGGTTGGTGTGTGTGTTGTTGTTGGTGTGGTGGTGTGTTGGGTGTGTTTGGTTGTTGTGGGGGTTGGTTGTGTGTGTGTGTTGGTTTTTGGTTTGTGGTTGTGTGGTGTGTGGGTGTGGTGTGTGGTGTGTGTGGGTGTGTTGGTGTGTGTGTGTGTGTTGTGTGGTGTGGTGTTGTGTGTGTGGTTGTGTGTTTGGTGTGTGGTTTGTGGTGTTGTGTTGTGTGTGGTGTGGGTGTTGGTGGGGTGTTGGGTGTGTGGGTGTGTGGGTGGTGTTTGTGTGTGTTGTGGTGGTGTGTGTGTTTGGTGTGGTTGTGTGTGTTGTGGTGGGTGTGTGTTTGTGTGTTGTGGTTGGTGTGTTGTTTGTGTGTTGTGTGTGTGTGGTGTTGTGTTGGTGGTGTGTTTGTTGTGTGTGGTGTGTGTTTGGTTGTGGTGTGTGTGGTGGTGTGTTGTGTGGTGTTGTTGTGTGGTGGGTGTTGGTGGTGTGTGTGGTGTGGTGTGTGGTGTGTGGTGTTGTGGTTGTGGTGTTGTGTGTTGTGTGGTGTGTGTGGTGGTGTGTGTGTTGTGTTTGGGGTGGTTGTGTTTGTGTGTTGGTGTGTGTTGTGTGTGTGGTGTGTTGTGTGTGGTTGGTGTGTGGTGGTTTGTGTTGTGGGTGTGTGTTGTGTGGTGTGTGTGTTTGTGTGTGTTGTTGTGGTGTGTGTGTTGGGTGTGGTGTGTTGTTTGGTGGTTGTTGTGTTGGTGTGGTGTTGTGGTGTGTGTGTGTGGTGTTTTGGTGTGTTGTTGTTGTGTGTTTGGTGTGTGTGTTTGTGGTGTTGTTTGTTGGGTGTTGTGTTGGTGTGTGTTGTGTGTGGTGGTTGTGTGGTGTGTTGTGTGTGGTGTGTTTGTGTGTGGGTGTGTGTTGTGTTGTGTGGTTGTTGTGTTGTGGTGTGTGTGTGGTGTGTGTTTGTGGTGTTGGTGTGGTGTTGTGTGTGTGTTTTGTGTGGTTGTGTGTTTGTGGTGTTGTGTGGTGGTGTGTGGGTGTGTGTTGTGTGTTGTGTGGTTTTGGTGGGTGTGGTGTTGGTGGTGTGTGTTGGGTGTGTTGTGTGTGGTGGTGTGTTGTGTTGTTTGGTGTTGTGGTGTTGTGGTGTGTGTTTGTGGGTGTGTGGTGTGTTGGTGTGTTGTTGTGGTGTGTGTGTGTGTGTGTGGTGGGTGTGTGTGGTGGTTGTTGTTGTGTTGGGGTTGTGGTTGTGTGTGTTGTTGTGGTGTTTTGTGTGTGTTTTGTTGTGGTTTGTGGTTGTGGTTTGTGGTGGTGTGTGTGTGTTGGTTTTGTGTGGTGTGTGTGGTTGTGTGTTGTTGGTGGGTGTGTGGGTGTTGTGGTTGTTGGTTGTGTGGTGGTGTTTGTGGTGTGTGTGTTGGTGTGTGTGTGTTGTGTGTTGTGTGTGTGTGTGGTGTTGTGGTGTGGTTGGGTGTTGTGGTGTGTGTGTGTGTTTGGTTGTGTGGTGTGGTGTTTGTGTGGGTTGTGTGGTTGTGGTGTGTGGTGTTGGTGTTTGTGGTGGTGTGTGTGTGGTTGTGTGGTGTGTTGTGTGTTGTGGTGTTGGTGTGGTGGGTTGTGTGGTGTGTTGGTGTGTGTGTGGTGGGTTGTGTTGTGGTTGTTGTGGTGTGGTGTTGGGTGTGTTGTGTGGTGTTGGTGTGTTGGTGTTGTTTGGTGGTTGGTGGTGTGTGTGGGTGTGTGGTGGTTGTGGTGTTGGTGTGTGTGTGTTTGGTGTTGGGTGTGTGGTGTTGTGGTGTGTTGTGGTTGGTGTGGTTGTGTGTGTGGTGTGGTGTGTGTTGTGGGTGTGTTGGTGTGTTGGTGTGGTGGTGTTTGTGGTGTGTGTTGTGTGGTTGGTGTGGTGTGTGGTGTTGGTGTGTGGGTGGTGGTGTGTGTGGTGTGTTGTTGGTGTTGTGTGTGTGGGTTTGTGTGTTGTGGTGTGGTGTGTGGTGTTGGTGGTGTGTGTGGGTGTTGTTGTGGTTTGGTGTGTTGTGTGTGTGGTTGGGGTGTGTGTGGTTGTGTGTGTGTTGTGGTGGTGTGGTTGGTGTGTTGTTGTGGTTGTGTGGTGTG
Source organism: Prostheceraeus crozeri (assembly GCA_907163375.1). NCBI lineage: Eukaryota > Metazoa > Platyhelminthes > Polycladida > Euryleptidae > Prostheceraeus > Prostheceraeus crozeri. The sequence goes on from CAJQUW010003037.1 coordinate 39,905, forward strand.
GTGTTTGGTGTGTGTGGTGTTGTGTGTTGGGTGGTGTTGTGTGGGTGTTGTGGTTTGGTGTGTTGGTGGTGGGTTGTGTGTTGTGGTTTGTGTGTGGTGTTGGGTTGGTGTGTGTGGTGTTGTGGTTGTGTGGTTGTGTGTGGTGTTGTGGTGTTGGTGTTGTGTGGTGTGGTGTGTTTGTGTGGGTGTTGTGGTGTGTGTGGTTGTGTTGTGGGGTGTTGTTGTGTGTGGTGTGTGGTTGTGGTGTTGTGGTGGTGTTGTGGTTGTGTGGTTGTGTGGTGTGGGTGTTGTGGTGTGGTGTGTGGTGTGTGTGTTGTGTGGGTGGTGTGGGTGTGTTGTGGGTGGTGTTGTGTGGTGTTGGTGTGGGTGTGTTGTGGTGGGTGGGGTTGGTGTGGTGGGTTGTGGTGTTGTGTGGTGTGTGGTGGTGGTGTGTTTGGTGTGGTGGGTGTGGTTGTGTGGTGTGTGTGGTGTGGTGGGTGTGTTGTGGTGTTGGTGGGTGTGGTGGTTGTGGGTGTGGGTGGTTGGTGTGTGTGGGTGGGTGTTGTGTGGGTGTGTGGTGTGTGTGGTGTGGTGTGTGGGTTGGTGTTGGGTGTGTGGTGTTGTGGTGTGTTGGTGTGGTGTGTGGTTGTGGTGTGGTTGGTGTGGTGTGTTGTGTGGGTGTGGTGTTGGTGGTTGTGTGGTGGGTGTGTGGTGGTGTGTGGTGTGGGTGTTGGTTGTGTGGTGTTGTTGGTTGTGGTGTGTGGTGTGGTGGTGTGTTGGTTGGTGTGGTGTGGTGGTTGTGTGGTGTGGTGGTGTTGTGTTGTTGTGGTGTGGGTGGTGTGTGTTGGTGTGTTGTGTTGGTGTGGTTGGTGTGTGTGGTGGTTGTGTGTGTTGGTGTGTGGTTTGGTGTTTGGTGTGTTGTGGTGGTGTGTTGTGTGGTGTTGTTGTGGTTGGGGTGGGTGTGGTGGTGTGTGGTGGTGGTTTGTGTGGTGTGGTGGTGTGGTGTTGTGTGTTGTGTGGGTGTGGGTTGGTGTGTGTGTTGTGTGGTGGTGTGTTGTGGGTGTTGGTGGTGTGTGTTGGTTGTGTGTGGGTGTGTGGTGGGTTGTGTGTGTGTTGTGTGGTGTGGTGTGGTGGGTGTTGGTGTGTGGTGGGTGTTGTGGTTGTGGTGTGTGGTGTGTTGTGTGTTGTGGGTTGTGGGTGGTGTTTGTGTGGTGTTTGTGGTGTGTGGTGGGTGTTGTGGGTGTGGTGTTGTGGTTGTGTGTGTGGTGTGGTTGTGTGTGGTGTTGTTGTGGTGGTGTGTTTGTGGTGGGTGTGGTGGTTGTGGTGTGGTGGTGTGGTTGGTGTTGTGGGTGTGGTGTGGTGTTGGGTGTGGTGTTGTTTGGTGGTGTGTTGGTGGTGTGTGGGTGTGTGTGTGTGGTTGTGTTGGGTGTGTGTTGTTTGTGTGGTGGGTGGTTGGTGTGGGTGTGGTGTGGTGGTGTGTGGTTGTGGTTGTGGTGTGGTGTTTGGTGGTGTGTTGTGTTGGGGGTGTTGGTGGTGGTGGTGTGTTGTGTGTGGTGGTTGTGTGGTGTTGGTGGTTGTGGTGTGGTGTTGTTTGGTGGTGTGTTGGTGTGGTGTTGTGTTGTTGTGTGGGTTGTGTGGGTGTTGTGGGTGTGTGTTGGTGTGTGTGGGTGTGTGGTTGGTGGTGTTTGTTGTGGTGGGTTTGTGTGGTGTTGTGTGGGTGTGTGTGTTTGGTGGTGTGTGGTGTGTGGTGTTGTGTGGTGTGTGGTGTGTTGTGGTGTGTGGTTGTGGTGGTGTGTTTGGTGTGGTGTGTGGTGTGTGGGTGTGTGGTGTGTGGTGTGTTGTGGTGTTGTTGTGGTGGTGTGTTGTTGTGTGTGGTGTTGTTTGTGGGTGTTGTGTTGGTGGTTGGTGTGTGGGTGTGTGTGGGTGTGGTTGTGGTGTGGTGTGTTGTGGTGTGTGTTGTGGGTGTGTGTTGTGTGGTGTGGGTGGTGTTGTGTTGTGTTGGGTGGTGTGTGTGGTGTGGTGTGTTGTGGTGTGGTGTGTGGTGTGGTGTTGTTGTGGTGTGGTGTGGTTGGTGGTGTGTTTGGTGTGTGGTGTGTGGTGGTTGTGGTGTTGTTTGGTGGTTGTTGTGTGTGTGTGGTGTGTGGTTTGGTGTGGTGGGTGGTGTTGGGTGTGGTGTGTGGGTGTTGTGGTTGTTGTGTGTGTGGGTTGGTGTGGTGTTGTGTTGGGGTGTGGTGTGTTGGTGTGGGGTGTGGTGTGGTGTTGTTGGTGTGTGGTTGTGTTGTGTGGTGTTGGTGTGGTGTGTGGGTGTGTTGGTGTTGTGGTTTGTGGTGTTGTGTGTGGTGGTGTGGTGTGGGTTGTGTTGGTGGGTTGTGGTGGTTGTGGTGTTGTGTGTGTGGTGGGTGTGTGGTGTGTTGTGGTGTTGTGTGGTGTTGGTGGGTTGTGTTGTGTTGTGGTGTGGTGTGTGTGGTGTGGTGGGTGTGTTTGTGGTGTTGTGGGTGGTTTGTGTTGTGGTTGTGGTGTGTGGTGTGTTTGTGGTTGGTGTTGTGTGGTGTGGTGGGGTTGTGTGTTGGTGTGGTGGTGTTTGGTGTGGTGTTGTGTGGGTGTTTGTTGGTGGTGGGTGTTGGTGTGTTGTGGTGTTGTGTGTGGTGTGTGGTGTGGGTTGTTTGTGTGTTGTGTGTTGTGTTGGTGGTTGGTGTGGTGGTGGTGTGTTTTGGTGGTGTGTGGGTGTTGTGTTGGTGGTGTGTGGTGTGTGGTGTGGTGTGTTGTGTGTGGTTTGTGGTGGGTGTGTTGTTGGTGTGTTTGTGTGGTTGGTGTGTGGTTGTGGGTGGTGGTTGGTGTGTTGTGTTGGTGGTGTTGTGGGTGTTGTGTTGGTGGTGTTGTGGTGTGTGTGTGTTGTGTGTTGTGTTTGGGTGGTGGTGTTTGTGTGTGGTGTGTGTTGGTGTGTGTGTGGGTGTGTGGTGTGGTTGTGTGGTGTGTGTGGTGTTGTGTTGTGTGGGTTGTGGTGTGTGTTGTGTGGGGTGTGTGGTGGTGTTGTGTGTTTGTTGTGTGTGTTGTGTTGTGGGTGTGTTGTTGTGGTGGTTTGTGGTGTTGTGTGGTTGTGGGGGTGTGGTGTTGTGTGTGGTGTTGTGTGTTGGTGTTGTTGTGGTGTGTGGTGTGTGGTTGTGTTGGGTTGTGTGGTGGGTGGTGTTTGTTGTGTGGTGTGGTGTGTGTGGGTTGTGGTGTGTGTTGTGGTGGTGTGGTTGTGTGTTTGTGTGTGGTGTGTGGGTTTGGTGTTGGGTTGTTGTGGTGGTGTGTGGTGTGGGTGGTGTTGTGGTGGTGTTGTGTGGTGGGTGTTGTGTTGTGTGTGGTGTTGGGTGTGTTGTTGTGGTTGTGGTGGTTTGTGTGTGTGTGGTGGTGTGGGTGTGTTGTGTTGTGTTGTGTGTGGGGTTGTGTGTTGTGGTTGTGTGTGGTTGGTTGTGGTTGTGGTGTGGTGTGTGGGTTGTGTGGGTGTGTTTGTGGGTGTGTGGGTGTGTTGGTGTGGTGTGGTGTTGTGTTGTGTGGTGTGTGTTGTTGTGGTTGGTGTGTGTGGTGTGGTGGTGGTGTTTGGTTGTGGTGTGTGTTGGTGGTGTTGTGTGGTTGTGGGTGTTGTGGGTGTGTGGTGTTGGTTTGTGGGGTGGTGTGGTGTGTGTGTTGTGGGTTTTGTGTGTGGTGGGTTGTGTGGGGTGTGTGGTGTGTTTGTGTGGTTGGTGTGTGTTGTTGTGTGTGTGGGGTTGTGGTGGTGGGTGTGTGGTGGTGGTGTGTGTGTGGTGGTGGGTTGTTTGTTGGTGTGGTGGTGTGTTGGTGGGTGTGTGTGGTTGTGTTGGTGGTGTGTGTTGTTGTGTTGTGTGGTGTTTGTGTGTTGTGTTTGGTGTGTTGTGTGTGGGTGGTGTTGTGGTTGGTGGTTTGTGTGTGGTGTTGTGGTTGTGGGTGTTGTGTTTGGTGTGGTGGTGTTGGTGGTGTGTGGGGTGTGGTGGTTGTGTGGTTGTGTTGTGTGTGGGTGTGGTTGTGTGTTGTTGTGTGTTGTGTTGGTGTGTGGTGTTGGTGTGGTTGGTGGGTGTGTTGTGGTGGTTGTTGGTGTGGTTGTGGGTTGTGTGGTGGTGTTGTGGTGTTGTGTTTGTTGTGGTGGGTGTGGTTGGTGTGGTGTGTGTGTGGTTGGGTGTGGTGGTGTGTTGTGTGGTGTTGTGGTGTTGTGGTGGTTGTGGTGTTGTGTTTGTGGTGTTGGGGTGTGTGTGTTGTTTGGGTGGTTGTTGTGTGTGTTGGTTGTTGGTGGGGTTTGGTTGTGTGGTGTTGTGGGTGTGGTGTGTTGTTGTGGTGGTTTGTTGTTGTGGGTGTTGTGTGGGTGTTGTGGTGGTTGTGTGGGGTGGTGGTGGTTGTTGTTGTGGTGTTGTGGTGGGTGTTTGGTGTGTTGTGGTTGTGTTGGTGTGTGGTGTGGGGTTGTGTGGTTGTGTGTGGGTGTTGGTGTGTGGTTGTGTTGGTGTTGTGGTGTGTGGTGTGGGGTGTTTTGGGTGTTGGGTGTGTTGTGTTGGGTGTTGTGGGTTGTTTGGTGGTGTGGTGGTGTTGTGGTGTTTGGTGTGTGTGGTGTTGTGGGTGGTTGTGTGTTGTGTGGTGGTGTGGTGTGTGGGTTGTTGGTTGTGTGGTGGTGTGTTGTGTTGTGGTGTGGGTGTTTTGTGTGGTTGTGTGTTGTGTTGGGTGGTGGTGTGGTGTGTTGTGTGGTTGTGTGTGTGTGGTGGTTGTGGTGTTGTGTTGGTGTTGTGTGGTGTTGTGTTTTGGGTGGTGTTGTGTGGTTGGTGTGTGGGTTGTGTGGTGTTTGTTGGTGTTGTGTGGTGTGGTTGTTTGGTGTTTGTGGGTGGTTGTGTTTGTGGTTGTGGTGGGTGGTTGGGTGTGTTGTGGGTGGTGTTTGTGGTGTTGTGTGTGGTGTTTGTGTGGTGTTTGGTGTGTTGGTTGGGTTTGTGTGGTTTGTGGTGGTTGTGGTTTGGTGTGTGTGGTTGTGTTGTGGGTTTGTGGTGTGTGGTTGTGGTGTTGTTGTGGTGTGGGTGTGGTGTTTGGTGTTGGTGGGTTGTTGGGGTTGGTGTGTGGTGGTTGTGTGTTGTGGTGTGGTGTGTGTTGGGTGTTGTGGTGGTTGTTGGTTTGTTGTGTGGGTGTGTGGTGTGTTGTTGTGGTGTGGTGTGTTGTGTTTGGTGGTGGTGTGGTGTTGTGTTGTGGTGTTGGTGTTTGTGGTGTTGGTGTGGTTGTTGTTGGGTGGTTTGGTGTGTGTGGGTGTGTTGTTGGGTGTGGTTTGTGTTGTTGGTGTGTTGGTGTTTGGTGTGGGTGTGGGTTGTGGTGTGGGTGTGTGTGTGGTGTGTTGGTGTTGGGTTGTTGGTGGTGTTTGTGTGTGGTGTTTGGTGGTGTGTTGTTTGTGGTGTGTGGTGTGGTGTGTTGTTGTGGGTTTGTGTTGTGTGGTTTGGTGTTGGTGTGGTTGTTGTGTGTTGGTGTTGTGTGGTTGTGTTGTGTGGTGTTGGTGTGTTGTTGGTTGGTGGTGTTTGTGTTGTGGGTGGTGGTTGTGTGGTGTGGTTGGGTGTTGTTGGTGTTGGTTTGTGTGGTGGGTGTTGTGTTGGTGTGTGTTGTTTTGTTGGGTGTGGTGTTTGGGTTGTGGGGGTGTGTTGGTGGTGGGTGTTGTGGTGGTGGTTGTGGTGTGTTTGTGGTTTGGGTTGTGTGGTGTTGGTTGGGGTGTGTGGTGGGTGGTGTTTGGTTGTGTGGTTGGTGTTGTGTTTTGTGTTTGTGGGGTGTTGGTGTGTTGTGTTGGTGGTGTTTGTGGTTGTGGTTGTTGGGTGGTGTGTGTGGTTTGTTGTGTGTTTGGTGTTGTTGGGTGTGGTGGTGTGTGTTTGTGTTGTGGTGTGTTTTGTGTTTGGTGGTTTGGGGTGGTTGGTTGTTTGTGTTGTGGTGTGGTGTTGTGTGTGGTTGTTGTGTTGGGGTTTGTTTGTGTGGTGTGTTGGTTGGTGTGTTTGTGGTTTGTGTTGGGTGTTGTGTGGTGGTTGTGTGGTGTTGGTGGTGTTGGGTTGTGTGTGTTTTTGGTTTTGTTGGTGGTGTGTGTTGGTGTTGTGTGGGTGGTTGTTGTTTTTTGTTGTGTGGTGGGTGTTTGTGTTTTGTTGTTGTTTTTGTGTGGGGTTTTTGTGGTGTGGGGTGTGGGGTGTGTGGTGTGGTGTTGTGGGTTTGTTTGTGTGGTGGGTGTGGTGTGTTGTGTTGGGTTTGTTGTGTGGTGTTGTTGGTGTGGTGTGTTGTGGTGGGGTGTTGGTGGTGGGTTTGGTGGTGGTGTTGGTGTGTGGGTGGGTGGGTTTGTGTGTGGTGTGGGGGGTTTGTGGTTGTGTGTTTGGTGTGTTGGGTGTTGTGGGTTGTGTTTTTGGGGTGTGGTGGTTTTGGGTTGTTTGGTGTGGTTGGGTTGTTTTGTGTGTGGTGTTGTGTGGTTGTGTGTTGTGTGTTTGGGTTGGGGTTGGTGGTGTTGTGGTTGGTTTTGTTTGTGGGTGGTTGTTGGTTGGTTGTTGTGGTTGGGTTTGTGGGTTGTTGTGTTGGTGTTGTTTTTGGGTGGTGTGGTGTTGTTTTGGTTGGGTGGTTGTTGGGTGTGGTGTGGTTTTTGGGGGTTGGTGGGGTGTGGGGTGTGGTGTGTGGGGTGATTGTTGTTGTGATTTGTGTTGTTGGTGTGTGTGATTGTTGTGGGGGGGTGGTTGGTGGGGTGGGTTTTTGGGGTTGCTATTTTGTGTGGGGTTTTGTTTTTGGTGGTGTGGGTTGGGGTTGGGGGTTTGTGTGTGTGGGTGGGGTTGGGGTGTGTTGTGATGTTTTGGTGGGGTTGGTGTTGGTTTGGGGGGTGTTTTGGTTGTTGGTGTTGACTTGGATTTTTTGTGGTGTGTTAGTTTTGGTAGGATTTTGCTTAGTTGTGGTTGTGTTTGGTCTTTGTGTGTGTGGTGTGGTCATTGATGATAGGGGGGTTGTGGTTGGTTGGGGGTTTAGTTGGTGGGGTGTGTGTTTGTAATTGCTTGGCTTTTGCTCATGAGTGTGATGGTTGTACCATATGGTGTACTTGTTGGTGGGGGAGTGGTGGGTGTCGTGTCGGCGTATGAAGTGCTTGAGGGTGTGAGGAAATATTGTTTGTTGTCGGTGGGTGCTGGGGTAGGTGTTGTGTTTTTGTTGTGCACTTTTTGGGGGGTTTGTTGTTCTGTGGTGTGGTGTTCGGGGGGTATTCGTCTCTGGTTGGCGTGAGGTTTGGTTTGTGTTGTGTGTTTGTTGTGCTTTTTTGATGGGTGGATGTTTTAGGTTATTATATTTAAGTTTTTAAAAATATTTTATATTAAAATAATTAAAATACAAAATCCAAGATCATTCAACACAAAACCTACCCCCAATCTCACACACCCAACCCCCACCACCACCCCAAAACCACCCAACCCCAACCAAACACACTCCCCCCCCCACCACCCCCACAACCTCCCCCACCACCCACCACACATCAAACACACCCCATACAACCACACCCACCCCCCCCCACCCCCACACCCCCAAACACCCCCCACCCCCACCACCAACCACCCCCCCCCCCCACCCCCCCACCCTCACCTCCCCCCCCCCCCCCCCCCCCCCCCCCCCCCCCCACCCCCCCCCCCCTCCCACCACCCCCCCCCCCCCCCCCCCACCCCCCCCCCCCACCCCCCCCCCCCCCACCCCCCCCCCCCCCCCCACCCCCCCACCCTCCCCCATCCCCCCCCCCCCCCCCCCCCCCCCCCACCCCACCCCCCACCACCTCCCCCCTCCCCCCCCCATCCACTTATCCCCCCCCCCCCCCCCCCCCCCCCCCCCCCCCCCCCCCCCCAACCCATACCCCCTCTCACCCCCCCCATCCCCCCCCCTCCCCCCCCCCATCCCCCCCCACCCAAACGATCAAATTATCAACATAATTAAGTAAGATAAATGTATATTTTAAAATAAAATAATATCACTATTATTTGTCAAATTGTTTACTCATTCTACACCTATATAAGACATCTTATATATATATAATATTTTATATAATGTATAAGACAATGTATGCATGTATGTAGAGTGCAATATACGCAAAGTGAATGCTTATTTCAAGCCAGTATTTCTTTGTTATATATAGTTTAGAACTTATATCAGTTTTGCCAAATCTATGTAGCAATGACACTGCTGCAGTTTGATTACTTGTCCAGGGCATATGTGCAATTATTGGTAAGGATTGGTAAGCTACTGTTGTTGCTCTACAATTAATGCCTAATGTCATCACGCAAAAATCTATTTTTTTACAGCTGTTAATCGACTGCATCTATAGTCGAATAAGGCTTGAAGAAATTGTGTATCTTGGCTGTCAAAATCATATTGATTTCATGTACGTGAGAACGGTATGGACTTTAATTCAGGAGTTAACTTAGTCATACGTGGATTTTTGTGTGACGTTTTGCACTTAGTAAGTTGTCAGGTAAATGTTGAACTTCTACTAACCATAGTCTTTTAGAATTGTTACTTAGAATGAGCTTATGATATCGCAAGAAATTATGTGTTAGTTATAAAGTCTATTAATTCGATGTAGATTACAATTGTTAGGCTCTATGGGCGTTAGTTGTAGAATGAATGCTCCATTGGCCTAACATGTAGGCAACTGTAAAGTTCATTGTCATTATTTCTTTTAAAGGATTCAGGGAGATGGGATACGGTGTTGTGAGGAGTATCGGGCAGAGCAGGATATCCCACGTCTTTCTACTCCCAATGCAGCTATCTCAGACTTGCAAGCATATATCAACACTGCATGAATCATTGTTATTGGTCTTCAGTAAAAGCAAAGATGTAGATCCTATCGATGGAGGATATTGTTGATAATTTGGAACTGGTGAGTTCTGATAGACGATCTGTTTGATAAACAATGTAACGGCCCACCCCACCCCCCCCCCCACCCCCACCCCCCGCCCCCCCCCTTATAGGTTGATGTGTAATATACCGTTAAGAAATGGTAAATTTCCGTGCTGATAAACGAGTACTGGCTAAGAAGTTCATAGGTGTGCTCTTGAACACTTTTGTTTGAATCAGAGTGTTAGATGATGAAATATCAAAAGAATTAATTTTGTATAGAGAAGATCATATTGTGATTCTATTTCTAGATAATGGCTCGACATTGAATGTATTTTCTCATTAATATGATCCATGAGCTGTCATACGTAGGTACGGTAAAATTTATCTAGTTAGTACTGGAATAAACGATAGAGGTCTTTGATGATAGATTAAAGAAAAATCAATGATTTATCCTGTAGATCTCTGGTACTCTTGTACATAGCATTATATGTTACATTATTTGTGAATTCTTTGGATGTATTCCATGAGTTAGAATACCTGTTACTCACGATAACGCATGTGTTTATTGCGTGCGGAATAATGAATATTTTGACTACTGGGAAAATTGATAATTCATGTTCTGTATCCCAGAGCATGCTGGGGATTGCTTAATGCGTCAAGTCCACGCATAGATCCATGCGGTACGCTATTTAACTGTATATTTGTTATTATTGTCTATCTAGTAGAAAGCCACAGTCAGTAGAGCGAGGGCATACATGTATACTGCTATTTTTTTTATTATACAGCATATATGTTTCTGTTGAATTGTACCGTATTTTTTAGCTACATGTATATGGGGTATTTGTATACGTGAATGTTTGACGTGCTTTGATTAATCTATGACATGTACAGATCTGACATCAAAAGTAAAAATGACAGAATAGATATTTTGGTATTTTACAGTTTTTGGTACCTGAACTGATTCAGATGTAGAAATTGTTCATTTGTTGCAACTGTAGATTCAATGAAACTATATGTACTCGTCATATTTGAGTATCAGACATAAACAAATCGCAAAAATGGCAAACATAAAAGGGATGATTGTTTCATATTGACAAACCATCAAAATAGTCAGTTATGTTTGATATTTATCTTTGGACAAGCAGCAGTACTGTGCATTAAATTAGAAGC
>CAJQUW010003038.1:0-49548 GCA_907163375.1 Prostheceraeus crozeri
TACCGTATTGGCGACCTCCCTAACAAATATACACATAGCCTCTCTCATTTATTATGTGTGAATCTGTTGTAGGACGAAGAGTAGTCAATCACCACTCTACATCACCAATGATCCGAATTTGCATGGCCATCGTCTACACAACATGATCAAAATAGACGACAAGGTTCGACGTCATGGTTATGACTTGCTTGTATGGCAGTGGTGGGCCACACGTGGCCCGTGGGGCACTGGTGGACCGCTGGGACATATTGGGTGGCCCGCCACCGCTTCGCATATCTAAAGTGGCCGGCTGTCATTACTTAAATCGGTGATGTGAAAATAATGGACTGCACTCCGACTCCGGACCTTTGAGAGATGCTTCTTAGTGTGAGGGATCTCTTTAGAACTTAGCAAAACCATTAATTACTTATTCATAATATGAAGCAATATGATGGCACAAAAATTCACATTCAAATGATCCAACCAAGCTTACTTTTTGCAATGAATATCTTCTCACATAACCGCAAAATGGTCATTCGATGCCTTGTTAAGAATTGCTTCACCATGCAATTAGACCAACTTTCGAGGAACCTGTAAATAGGCTATAAGCTAATGAGTAGACCTAGGATACGTATGAAGGAGTCCAACCGCATGATTTTGACAGGCCAACATTTTTCCAAATATTCTTGCTGAATTTCATTTGCATCTATTTCTACACCAATATATTTTGTACAGCGATTGGCATTGGCGCGAGTACCGTTTGGGGGAACCCATGCACATTTTTTGAAGGCGTACATGTTTGGGTGACATCTGTACACCATAGTTAGGCCTACATGGTCCATAAGTTCTTGCGCCCACATCGATGACACATGAATTACTTTATTGCTGCTTGATTATCACGCACGCAGGACATTGTTTTCATCCCTATCTGTAGATATTTTATTTAATTTTCGCACTTTAGCTTTTTTAATCAATGCGGGAGTGGAATAATTCATCAAGCCTATGGAAATGTCCTTAAAACAAAAATTATTCGCATAAGATAGGTCGTCCATAAGTTTATGCGCCTTTAGACTATCGACTGTAAATGTAGAAAATAGTCAACATAACGTAGGAAACTACATGCATTGTATATTCATGGTGTCTTCAGGCGAGTTATCTGGGAATAGTCTTGCTCGGACTTAATATTTCGTATGACCTCCCTTTGCTGACACACAAATTCAATCTCCTTGGGATCGAATCATAGGGGGATCAAATTCTTTCTCGCGGGATGTTGCTCCATTCTACCAGGTGCCACATCTCCAGAGGTCTTCACGAGTTACTGGATTCCTTTGAAAATTGCTCTCCTTCAAATTCGGCCAGACATTCTCGATAATAGACAGATTCTGGGTCCTTGAGCGGGTCATAATTGCAAGGCATAGATGCCATCTTCCGTCAAAAAATTCTTCGTGAGATAACGATCGGTGCGCTGGAGCTCAATATGTTGGAAAGTTTATCCTTGGTGATAATATGAGGGGAGAGACCGACATTAAGAGCTCTGTGATATTCCAGAAATCAACATTCCTGCTGTATCCTTTTTTGCAACAACTCGAGAAAACGCCTCCTTGATATCACCTCCATGTTGGAAGGAAACTTTATTGATGGGCGGATACACCTGGCTTTAAATCTATCGCCACTACTTCTGCAAACATTAAATCTCCGTTATTGGATTGACCTCCAACCTTCATTCATGTATGTAAATTATTTTTCCCCACTTTTCCCGAGTCCACGCTGATCTACGGTTTTCAGAACAGCAATGCGTCCAAACAATCCCCCTCTTTTTCATTTTGTAGAGTTCTTCTTCACAGTACCAATAGATGTCAGGATTTCTCACATTGCATTTCCTGACGGAATCGTTCTTTTCTCTCCAAGTGGGAGTTATTCTGGTAGTGCGATACACTTGACGCTCCATCTGCTTGGTCATTGAGGTGAAGTATTCGCATCTCGAACGGTCTATGGCAGTTTTAGCTTCCCTGAACTTCTTTAGCAGCATATTTGACCGAACAACCAACTGACTTTATATTAAATTTTCGATATTCCTTTTTTGCGCAATCCCCATGTTCGTTCATTTCAGCAACTTGAACTACGTTTTTTAAAGTGAATTTGTCGCTTTTTTTCTTAAGTTTTGCTGGCCAAACATGAAGTTGAACGTGTCTGTTACAGTCATTCGTTGTATTTCATACGAATTCGCCATTTTCGATTAGGACAGCTCTTCTGAAATCAATAATCATTCAAGGCGCAAGGACTTCTGGACGACCTTGTTTTTGACAAAGCTGATTGAATGTGTCAGATATCAGTGGAATTTTCATTTCTGTCTGATGTCATAACTGATAAGATTTCTCTGCAGCATCAGAATTAAACCTGAAGCAAGTTTTGTTGAGCAACAAGAGTTCGAAAATTCGCTATGTTCTGCGTCTTCTGATGTTCTTCTCTATGTTCTGCACAAGCACTTATGAACGGGTCTGTAGCATGATAAATTGTAGCCCAATCTTTTGTCTTGCACGGATAGTGAATGCACTGCACTCAGGACTGTTGTTTTTCGATGAAATAAGGCAATGTCAGTCATATCACCAGAAAAGTCAAATTCTCCTTTAATTACACACAGAAAAAACTTCCATTAATTGTTATAGGCCTATTCGCTCTTCAATGCTCACATGAGTTGTTAGAATGTAAATTATCACTCCTTGATATTAAACAAATTAGTTGCGCACAATACTGTTGTACACATTTAAATGTAAAATTTTGCTATGTAATACGGCAAACTACATATGCTCGCATATTACAGTATCTGGAATAAAGTACGGAACAAAAGAATTTTAAGCCTATTACTGCCTTTTGAAATTGGTGGCCCAAGAGCCTTTTCGCGGGCCAATCCTTGTGGTCCGATATCCCAAATTGGTTACCCACCACTGCTTTATGTTCAATTTTCAACATCGCATGCATTGGCAATGATGTCAGGAGAATATGGTTTAGGGATATTTCTTTACATTCGGACGCCTCTGAATAAAATACATCTCATTCTAATTTCGAAGAAATTTATCTCTATCTCGAAAAATTTAATTGATGATACAATGATTGCGTCAAAGTTTCCATCAAAATGTCATCACTCAATAAATGGAACGAGCAATAATTAAACGTTGTTTGAATTTTCATCATCAATCAGTTTGTCCTAATCATTGATGCAAGTAATGAGTGTTCTTCTGTAGACCCTATAATGGTGGCATTTTTGACATGAGTGCAAATATATTTCGGAAAACATAGTATTCGGCTAGGATTTCTTAATGGGATATACTCGCGTTCCATATAATTAGAGACCTCGCAGTTGACTATTGTCATTCAAAATACGATTTTTATGACCGACGCGAAGAATATCAACAATTACATAAACAAATAAAGAGATCTTACATAAAACAAATCATGCTGATTTTAGGAATCCTATACACGTATGATCAACCATATATCATTAAAGCAGATGCGGACAGATTGCTTTGTATTCGAAATGTATTGCTTAACAACGCTAACTGGTGACGTCGCTCGTGATGCGTCACGTAAAGATTCTCGAGCTCTATCTGCTCACAAAGTGTCGCGCTGAATTACAGAAAACTATATCTGAACATGAGTGGCACATCTGTTGTACTCAGTCTCTTATGCAGACAAGTAGGCATGCTGATAATTTTGAAGGAAGTTTTAGGTCACTAGTGTCACCTATGCAGTGATTGACAATGTCGTGCAATGACGTGTCAACTGCCTGAGTGGAGCTTTACGTAGGTCATCAAATTGCATCAATATAATGCATTTCCTCGAGTCAGAACCATTGTTTCACAAGTAAAACCACTTATAAAAGGCGAGAGCATATTTTCAAATCGATATCGTTAAGAGAGATCAGAAAGAGAAGAACAATTTGGTCAATCTGCACCACAGAATTAGATTCATCTGCGAGCGCTTCGGTTTCCTAGAAAGGAAGGATGGTGTGTAACCTTAATATCTAAATGGCACATCACAGAATCAGACAACTTGCTCCTTCTCGAATGGATAATTCGTGTACCGCTTGCTATTGGAAATGGCAAACAATAAGCTGTCAGCAGAGGACACCAGGAGCCACTGAGAGATGCGTGCGTGCTGTGATATCACTTCGCACACACCAAAACACACATCGATGCGTGGCTTCGATTCAATGTGTGCGCTATACAGGGAGCAATGCCGATGCGTGTGCCGAGAAGAGGATGTGAAATCATCAAGTGAACTAATTTTCGTACGCCGCTACTTTTTGTAATAATGATCGGAAGGGCCAACATTATGGAGAAAACTTGTGCGCAATGATCTGAATTCTTCGAATTGAAGGAATTTTGGCAATCGAAGCACTTTGCTGGAACTCACATTAATCCGCAAGCGACGTACGACTTTTTTACTATCTCTGTAAGGCATTAGGAATTCCTTTTTGCCCACTTAATATGTTCCTCGATGTGCCGTCAATTTCGTAATTAATCATACTTCTAGCAAACCGAAGCAGAAAAAACAAAATATTTAATTCTGTGATCTGCACATTCAGTGACAGCAAAGTACGAAAATTGATAAAAGATGAGGGAAAGCGTTTGGTTGTAATTAAAGATATTTTTAATAAAGAAATAAGATGAGACATCATTTGTCTACCATGCCGACCATAAAGACAAAGTATTTTTCATTTCTCACAGCAAACAAAACATGTAAAACTTGATTGAAACTTGAGCTATCATAGAAATGTTTTGAAATTAATACGTGACATAATTTTGGCCTGATTATCTCGTGGTTGCAGAAATGACATAGACTGTTAGTGTGAGCAATTTTCAGAATATTCTATCTAAAATGGCATGTATGGTAAATGTACAGTTGATTTGAACGATATCTGAAAAATATTTATACACGATCTGTTTGCCAACACAATTGAAACTTCAATCGAATCATGTTGAATACTTTTAATAGGATATGTCCTGTGTTGGACAGGATATTTCATGAGATAATCAAGCACATTACAAAAACATACATGATATAAAAATTGAGAGTGGATGAAAGCATATAGCATCTTTGTATAAGGAAACGGATGATACGAAGATAACAAAAATAAACGTTTTCATTTTTTCTTGGCATCTGAATATGACAGTTTTACCGATTGAGACCACAGGAAATGCACTTGCAAGTATGATAGATTCATAAGAAACTCTAAAATTACTCAGTGAGTCCTGCCGTTTCGTTCGGGAAGTAAAGCGAGACAGTTTTCTGCGGGACCACGTTTCTCATCCGAGACCCATCTCGGACACAGGGACCACCTCAGAGGGAACACAACCATGGAAAACCCTGTTATACTGTTATCGCTAAAGGCAAATTTCTGATCAAATGCAAATACAAGATTTGGATTTTAGAGAATAGTCGACATTTTCCTGGTCATCTGTTGTCAAACGATGAAGTTTATTTCATAGATTTTGTAATTGTCCAACTTTTCATCTGACGTGAATTCGAGGTGACAGATTGCGATGATGCATTTCGATTTTCGTTGTTTTCACTTTCTGCTTTGAAATTCTCGATATCAATGATCTGAAATTAAAGAGAAATATATTGGATAAGGAATCATGAAACAGTGTAACTATTTAGTTCATTTATTATGATTTCGCTTGTTTGTGTACCATTCTCCATGGTATCGACTAAATTCCACATCTCCACTGTGCTTTGCACATGGCATCTAGCGCACACTTTTGTAAAGCAGGCCTACTTATTGAATACAACGTTTGCAGTGCTATCCGACGCCAAGCCGAAAACTCACATATGCGTAGTAGATACTGTCACTTACTGTGCACAGAGATACTGTCACTTACTGTGATGAGATACTGTCACCAGATACTGTGCACACAAAAGGCATTTCTGCCTTAATCCATTCATCGACCATCCAGATAAGCGTGATGTCGTGAAGCAGATTTAGTGTATTATGCGTTCGCATTTGTCCGATGGCGTCTCAAACTTTCGCCGATGGCAACTGGTGAGCAGGGCGTACATATTCGATATTGTAAGGGGGTGTGAACAATAAAATAGACCGAATCAACGACGGTTTTAACGAGTGACTGTATACACTCTCATCAGACACAATGCCTGTGGCACGATCAGGGTCTTGATAGAAAATATCAATCATACTAGATATAAGCTGCGTCATAGAAATATAACATCACTAGACTAAGTCAAAGGAGACCGAATGCAGCCGTAGGAAATGGTTTCTGCGCACCTGACATAAGGCATCCGTAAGACATTTGAAGAGAAAACATGGAATGGGCTGATATTGTACCACATTTACTCGTTTCGAACAACTAGTATTGATCACATATCATATTTAAAACCGTCCTGCAATATGTAGATGTCCATGTTCAGCTTTGGAGACCAACTTATTTTCCTTGAGACCGGGTGTGGGGGAGGGGTGCTCCATCCCCCCACACCCCTTAATTTCCGCCCCTGCCGGTGAGGTCGCAGTAGTAAATTTCAGAAAGAAGGGCCTTTTCAAAAGCAAGCCTGCATCAAAATTCTAATATGGGTTCGTGTTCGAGAATGCTCCTCGTATGAGGATATGCATGTGTGGTTTGCACATGCTCACAGCATCAAGCAGTTCCTTAAACGCGTTCAGAGTTCCTTATCAGAGTTCCTTAAACGGGCGTATTTTTTAAATGGTTTTAATGTACATGTAGTTAATATCCTCGACTTGCCTGTGGAATCAGTGGAACATCATCTGGCCGTCTACTGTATCCCCATTTATCAGTTACTGACAAAGGGAAAATTACTGGCGTAGATTCTTCAATTGATTTCCTGCAAAAGAACGGTAAATGATTATTCTCAAAAATCTTTGTCAAATACGGAAAACATCCTCAACAGACTCAATTTAAGCTTGATCTCTTATCTCCACAGACATGAGGCCAAGGATTATCAAAAATTAATTGTATTGCAATTAATTGGTCGCAAGCAATTGATTGCTGTTGTCAAAAGCTACAATTATTGAAATATTGTAATTAATTGTAATAAATATTGTATATTATTATTGTGATAGAATAATTGAAATCAAGTGATTAATGAGATAGAGCAATTGCAATCAATTGATGGCTATCTGTTAATAATTTCAATTAATCAATTGACTGCTTTGTAGAGGGTGAGGTATTTTCAGTAACTGTTTTACTTGACTTGAGAACTTTAGCTTTGCGTCACCCCTCACCAAGGTAGGACAAACTTTGTACCATCAGTGATCTATTCAGATACCAAGTGTACAAAACGTATCTTATTGACTAACAATAGCTTTAAAGATTTAGAATAGGAACTATTTGGCGCCATATTTAGCATTTCATTATTACAATGCTTCTATGGAAGCTATTAAACTCCACCGTGTTCTGTTATTTACGCACATGTGATTACTTAGTCACTTGTTTCAATAATAGATTATCACCATAATTGTGTTCATGAACTTAAGTCTGTAGTGGTCTCCGTGGCACAGTGGGTAAGTGCTTGGTCTACCGATCTCTCGATCCAGAGGTCGAGCCCCAAAAATGTCATCGGAAGCCGTCAGGAAGGGCATCCGGACTAAAAGATCACAACGCTCCAGGTTAAGGTCTGACTGTTTCAGCACCGTCCAAGCCCCCAGAAAGGGGAGTAGTGACGTTAAACCATCATTTTTTAAACTTAAGGTGGTAGTAAAATTCATCAATACTCATATTCAGTTAAGAATATGCAGGTCTACCTATTTCATGCAATGGTTCAAGTCACTCACCGAAATGATAAGCCATTTTGGGACCTGTGAAGAATAATTACAACTAATTACAACTAATTGCTGCTATAAAATAAATGTAAGGGTTTCCAACTATGATCAGCTAGATCATGCAAAGACCAAAGAACAAGTTCTTTGTAGTAAATCCCAGACCGTGCTTTCTGATTGAAAGACGGCGGTTTATATATTGGCATAAACAATGGTGAACGCAGTTGTGATCGCTCACAATTAGTCCAGACAAACAAAGGCATAGAATACAATGGAGTGAGAGTGAGAATACAAAACAATGAAAACAATGCAATGGGAATGAATACAAGGCTTTAACATGAGCATAGAGGAATGCAGAGACACAGCATTACGTACAGGGAAGGAAATACTCCTTGTTTCCCTTCAACATCAACATAGAGTAATTATAGTGATGGACTAGTATTTGAAAGTTCTTTCGCTTCTGTCAGCTGAGATGGGAATTGGTGTTGCAGATTGTAGCAAAGCAGTCGAAGACAGCTGTTGCAGATTCCTCCCGTTAAGTTGAGTAATCCCTCAACCAGGCCGGTCTGGTCCGAGTTACGGTGGCTCCGACGGGTTTGTGTGTGCTGGGGTGTAGAACCCTGTGCATTCGGTGCAAGAAAAGAAGAGGTAGAAGGAGGCGGTGAGTGTAAATAGGAACTTCGGGTCGGACTAACAGCTTGGTGGACGAAACTGTCGGTTGAGCAGTTGGAGGAGGCACAGCAGGAAGCAAAGCAGAAGGCGCATCTTCAGATACGATTGGAGGCACAACAGGAGGCGGAACTGGAGTCGGAATAGGAATGGAAGTGGGAGGAGTTGAAACTTGAGGTTCAGGAGTTGTTGCAGTTGAAACTGGAGGAGCGTTTTACATTGACTTGGTCAATATGGGTCTGTGGCAAGGTTCCGTCGGCTGGATCAATCACTTGAAACATAGCTCGGTTTCCAACTTTGTTCAACAGTATTCCTCTACAAGGCCTGTTTTCGTTTCCTCTATAGAAGACCACGTCAGTTGTGTCTACGTTTTGCAGTGGTTCGGAGATTACGTCCGTGCAGTAAGTAAGAGGGTATCTTCCCTGTAGACGCATGTGACGGCGTTCCTGACTGTAGAAGGAAAACTGTCGATGGGCTTGCCACAGCTGGGTGAGGTTTTCTGGACTTTGCGCTTTAACCGCTACTTTCTGACTTTTAACGACAAATTCTCCGCCAGACCGTTCGACTGTGGGCTTTCGAGGAGCTGTGAAACACCGGAGTGCAGCCGATTGACTTCAACCATGCCTGTGTCGTCTCTGCGGTTCGATGAACTGGGGTCCGTTGTCACTGACTAATGATGTTAGGAACTCCCTCCCTCGCGAAAAAACGACGGAGCGCCCAATCAGTGAAGTCTGCGGTAGCTGTGGTCGTGACAAAAACCTCCGGATACTTGGAAAAGGCGTCTTCCACAACTAGGGCATAGTATCTTCCGAGGAAAGGACCGCAGAAATCCATGTGGACTCTTTGCATTGGGCTTGTAGTTAACGGGCCATGGGTTCCAGTTCGGGTGCGTTCTTGGTTTGACGTGTTGACATCGGCTACAATGCTTGGCGTACGTCAGTACGTCCTGGTTGATGGTGGGCCACCAGCATAGGAGACGAGCGAGGCTCTTCATCTTATCTCGTCCTAGACGTCCGGCGTGCAGATGTTCTAGGAAGGCTTCTCTGCAGACTGGTGGGATGACCGGTAAGCCGTTGTGCAGTAGAACTCCGTCAGCGTCAGAAGTCAAGTCGTTCCTTCTCGAGTACAAGACTGGGAACTTCTTTTTTGCTGCCTGTGACCCAACCTCGGCGGAGACCAGCTAGGACTGACCCGTAGGCGAGACGCGTTTCCGAAATCAGGAGGCTCCTGTCCAGAGGGAGTGGTCGAGTGAAGTACGAGGCGGCCGTGGTAGCAGCAGGAGGTTCCGAGGAAGCGAAACGAGAGAGGTAGTCGGCGTGCGGCAGGTCTGTCCCAGGGCGATGCTGAATGGTGTAGTTGTAAGAACTAAGGTCCAGGGCCCATCTTTGCATCATGGCTGAGGTAGACTTGCTGATGAAGCTGCGGGCGAGAAAAGGTACTGCAGAGCCTTGTGGTCCGTATAGATTTAAAAGTGGACTCCATACAGGTACTTGTGCAACCTTCTGACTGCCCAAATGATCGCAAGAGCTTCTCGTTGGGTCGGACTGTAGTTCTTCTCAGAGGTTGACAGACAACGAGAGATGCAAAGAATGGGATGACCTTCTTGCTCCAGCACTGCCCGAGAGCGTCCTCTGAAGCGTCCACGTAGAGATGACAAGGCAGGGTAGTGCGGTAACTGCGGAGAACGTTGCCGTTTACTATGGCTTCTATGAGATTGGTGTAGGCGGAGTCAGCTTCGTTGGTCCAAGTGAAGGTTTTCTCTGATAGGAGGTCGAACAGCGGCTTGGCTTTGGAAGCGAAGTTCTGGACGAACCTACTGTAGTATTGGGCGAAACCCAGGAAGGATTGGAGTTGTTTCGCGGTTGATGGCTTAGGTGCATTCTGGACTGCTCGTATCCGATCCAAGTTTGGGTGGATTCCTTCTCCGTCAATGCTATACCCCAGGTAGGTGAGACTTGGCACGCTGAACACCGATTTCTTGCTGTTTATCTGTACATTGTGTTCATTGAGAACGTGCAGCAGTTTGTGCAGTCTCTCGTCATGCTGCTGCTGGTTGTTGACGTAGACGATGATGTCATCCTGGTATGACCTGACTCCTGGCAAGCCTCTGATGATGTCGTCTATCACCTTTTGGAAGATTCCGGGGGAGATGGTGAGCCCGAACGGTAGGAATTGATACTGGTAGAGTCCCCAAATGGTGTGCACCGTCGTCAGTTCTTTGGAGGCCTCGTCGAGTGGAACTTGCAGGAAGGCATTGGTTAAGTCCACCTTAGAGAAGACCATTGATCCTGTCAATCCATTGAACATGTCCTCCACTTGCCTGGTGGTATTGGCTGTTTGCTTAAGGTGGGGATTGACTGTGACTCGGAAGTCGCCGCAAATCCTAGGTCGACCATCACTCTTTAGAGGAGTGACGATTGGTGTAGCCCAGGAGCTTGAACTGACCGGTAGCAGGATGCCTTTGCTGACAAGTTCGTCGATGTTTTGTTTGACAGCGCTTTGAAGTCCAAAGGGAACTGGTCGGGCTTTCCGGAAGATGGGATCGCACGTAACGTCGAGGGAGAGTGGGTCCACCTTGATTCCACCTTGGTTGTTTGCAGACTGATGGATCAGTCGCGAGATAGCAGCAGGAAGTTGTGGCTGAACGACGTTGGCAACATTGATTCGAACAGTGGTGGAACCGGGTACGTCGGGGTCCGTTACTTCTTCCACGATCTTCAGTCGCTTGCAGTCGAACCGTCCAAGTACTGAAGGGCCGGAGTTGTTCACTAAGAACCGGACCGTAGCAGAAGTTCCGTTGCTGGCACAAATGGGTACTTTACACTCGCCTTCAGTGATCATGTGTGAACCGGTCACACCCTGGATGCCGTCGTTGGTGGACAGTAGAGTTGTAGATCTACACAGCCGTTGAAATTGATCCCGAGGCATGAAGGATACCGGACTGCCAGTGTCGATGATGAAGTCCGCACGTTTACCTGTCGGTGTGAACGTGACTCGGTGGTAGAGGTGGGACTCCTTAACCATGGGCGAGTTGGTCGCGAACGATTGAGGATCAGCAGAGGTGGATCCTGTAGTAGTTGAAGCCATTAAGGAGCAGTAGTCGATTCCGACCTCGTCAGTCGATTCCTCCGGGTAGGCTGCATTATGAAGTCGTGCAACGTTGGCTTGATGCTGTTGTCTGGAGCTCCGGCAGACTCTGGCAATGTGCCCCGTTCGCTGGCACTTGTTGCACACCGCTTTGAGGAAGCGGCAAGTTCGTCGTGGATGAGGACCACCGCAGGAGTCGCAAGGGGTGATTGAAGTACCTTTGCCTGGCTTCGGAGTGCTTACATGGTGGGCAGGTCGCTGCGCAGAAGGGTTGTGGTGGTGGCTTGGATTGAAGGTCCTTTGTCTTGGATTGAAGGTCCTTGAAGGTGCAGGTGGTGGATGAGAGTGACAGTATTGGAACTGTTTCTTCTGTGACCTTGAACGTAGTTGGTTCTGCTGAGGACCCAGTGCGGCCCGTTGGTTCGGCTTGGTGAAGTGGACTTGGGTGAGCTGGCTTGAAAGCGCATTGTTAACATCATCCCAGTCCTCCAGGATGCTCTTCGCTCTGGTGTAGGTCAACGATGGCTCTCGTAGTAGGCGCTTGTGGATCTCCTGGTCATTGACTCCGGCGACGATACGGTCCCGAAGTTGAGTGTTGAGCTCAGTACCGAAGTTGCACCTCGCAGCTTGACGCTGTAGTTGAAGAAGGAACTGTCGTAGCTGCTGGTCTGGGCGTCGGATGATGTTGTGGAACACCGCTCGTTCTGTCGCTTCGAACTGCACCGGCCTCAGGAAGTTGAGGAGAAGTGTCTGTAGCTCCGTGACAGTCTTCGACCAGGGGAGTCTGGGAGGGCTAGGTCCTTCAACAGGTCGTAGGCGTCCTTGCCAATCATGGTGATGTAGAAGGCCGTCTCATTCTTAGGGTCGATCTTGTCGTTGGTGAGCACGTACTGGTGGAACCGCTCGTGCCAGTTCTCGACTCCTTTTGGATCTGCGACGTCTATCTTCTCCAGAGCGTTGGCGTTCTCCATGCTGAAACTTAGGTCCCTAGGTTCCTATGAGAAGGCGGATTTAGGAGAGTAGAAATGGAATAAACAGACAGAGAGAAGCTTAATCTTGTGAAGGATTGGATTTGTGAAGAACTGACGGCTCTCAGGCGAGCTGTGCGTCAGTGAAGCTGGCTGTTTTGGAAGACCGACGGCTCTCAGGCGAGCTGCGCGTCGGCAGAGGGGTGAATGTGTTTTAGCCCTTCCTTCGACACCACGTATGTCTGGTACCATAGAAATCCGATTTTTTGCTTTTGTTTAAATTAGTGGGACTAGAATGGCCATCAGCTGATTTTGATGGCAATTTCAGCTGTTCGGTTCGGCGCCGAAATGTGTCAAGGACAAATCAAAGTGATAGATCCTATCAATTTG
Source organism: Prostheceraeus crozeri (assembly GCA_907163375.1). Classification (NCBI taxonomy): domain Eukaryota; kingdom Metazoa; phylum Platyhelminthes; order Polycladida; family Euryleptidae; genus Prostheceraeus; species Prostheceraeus crozeri. The sequence continues at coordinate 12,883 of CAJQUW010003038.1, forward strand.
ATGCGTTTTTCATTGAAATTGTTTATTCACAAGTTTTCTAATTACCTGTATGAAATCAGTTTAAAGGAGTACGCCCATATGTGCTGATGTCTGTGTAAGAAATAATTTACAAGTCAAAATTAAACTTAAGGTACCGGTACCTGACCTTGAAACCATCTGCGCATGTGAAATAGTCATTCTGAAATTATTCTTCAGTCAGATAATTTACGAATAATTCATGCCACATGCGTGTCAGTGCAGCAGCCCTAGATTTATGAGAAGGTAACGCTGCCTGGAATTCCGTGAAACACTTTCAACGAATGAAAAAATCATTATTTCTTTCTGTGCTAGCGCTGTAAAAAAAAATGATAGACCGGTGGCATTACGGCGTTATCCCACCTTAGCCTACGACTACAGCACTGGTGGTGCGTGTGTCGTAGAAGTTGCCTTTGCCTGTAGTGCTGCTAGAAGCATCCCTCTATCATTACACATGTGATTTTACAATTATATATTAGAAGTGCAATTTTTCATAGTTGATCTGCATCACAAATTTTCTATGCTCTTGCATGTTGCTTATAGAATAAAGGTGAGAAATAGCCCTGGTCTTTGATAGGCTGATGTTGATGCATAAATATTTGACCATCCTTGAATGTCGTCCGGTAAGTTATGTAGGCAAATCACGAAAGTGGCACAATAAGGCATCAACAGGCTATTGATCACATGCAAAGGATTATATAAATGCAAGCATGCACTATTAACATGGCTTTGATTATTTGATTGTTGATCATATAGGTGTAATTAATGATTGCAATCCCGGCAATATGTAGTGCACCACACACGCCGGAGTTTTTCATTTACAGATTCTTCCGAAGTTCTAGCTAACAAGATGAATGATCAATTACTAGAAATCCTGAAAACAAGTACGCCAGTGCGCCGAAGTTTGCCATCCGGGTCGCGGTCCGGCGCACCACTGTATCGATGCCAGTTAGTGTCCGACGCATACAATTGGAACTGCTTAACCTCGTCGAACTGGAATCCATGCAGTGGTGCGTCAGACTACCTGGCGCACTTCTGAGAGGCATGTTTGTACTCGGCGCTCTGCCGTGAAAAATGTCAGAAATACTAAAAATTGATCATTTGTCTGGCGCGCCTGGAACCAGTCGAGGCAAGAATAATTTCAGAAGTTCTAGAAATAGATCGTACTTCTGTCGCACTGTATCGTCAGCGTTGAGTCTGGCGCGTCTGTCACTGGTTTCAAGAAGCCTAATTTCAGAAATTCTAGGATCAGATCTTAAGTTTGGCGCGTCAACCTCTAGTCTAGTGTGCTTGGCACTGTTTTCAGCAAGCCTAATTTCAGAAATTCTAGGAATACATCCTCCATCTCGCGCACTGGCGCGTCAACCGCGAGTCTGGCGCGCATGGGACTTATTTCGGCAAGCTGAATTTCAGAAGTTCTAGAAATAGATCTTACGTCTGTCGCACTGGCGAGTCAACGTCTAGTCTGGCACGTCTGTCACTGGTTTCAAGAAGCCTAATTTCTGAAATTCCAAAAATAGATGTTGCGTATTGCGCGTCAACCTCGAGTCTAGTGTGCTATGCACTATTTTTGGCAAGCCTAATTTCAGAAATTCTATGAATGCATCCGCCACCTCGCGCCCTTGAGCGTCAACGTTGAGTCTGTCGTTCCTGGCACTGGTTTCAAGAAGCCTAATTTCAGAAATCTAGAAATAGATCTCACTTCTGTCGCACTGGCGCGGTTCAACGTCTAGTCTGGCACGTCTGTCACTGGTTTCAAGAAGCCTAATTTCAGAAATTCCAAAAATAGATGTTGCGTATTGCGCGTCAACCTCTAGTCTAGTATGCTATGCACTGTTTCCGGCAAGCAGAATTTCAGAAATTCTAGAAATACATCCTCCTTCTCGTGTACTGGAGCGTCAACGTTGAGTCTGTCGTGCCTGGCAATGGTTTTAGCAAGTTAAATATCAGAAGTTCTAGAAATAGATCCTACGTCTGTCGCACTGGCGCGTCAACGTCTAGTTTGTTGCGTCGGTCACTGGTTTCAATAATAATAATAATAATAATATCGTTTATTTGGTATTGCCTCAAGAATAGGAATCGTGAGGCCATAATTAAACAGTATAAAGTCAAAGGCACAGCATTGCAAACAAATAACAAATAAAGACGAATTTTAACAATGAAGGGGTGGTCGTAAGATCTTGTTCATACACTGAAACCGCTATTGAGCAGTCGTGAAATGAAAACCACAAAGCAATTACTACGAAGAGCAGTGTTGCAAACAGGGATCTCATATTTGCCTGAAACAGGCAGAACACGAGGTGCCAGATGCTTTAGGGGATGAGATGGATCATGTACCAGAGATTCAAACATCTTGACTCCATGAATAACCCGACGATATTGAAGAGGAACGAACGATGAGCACAAACACCCGGAAGTCCCACAAACTATTGCATGGCATCGATTTTGTATTTTCTCAAGTGCATGAACATGGCGCTGAGGCAGACTTACGAAGAGCGGAGAGCAGTATTCCAGGATTGAGCGCACGCAGCTGAATATACTTCACAAAGCTGATGCTTGGTCATGAAAGGCTTGAGCTGACGCAGAAGGTAAGTTTTTGATGATGCCTTCTTGCACAGTATTTCAATGTGTTTATTCCAGTTTAACTTTGAGTCGATGGTGATGCCCAGGAGCCGAATGTTATCACACTCAGTGATACCAGATAAGCAAAGGTTTGAATGATCGAGTCGCCTTATTCTGTGTGATGAATAATTGATGGCATTTTTCAGTTTTTATAACCATTTTATTCTCCATGGTCCATTTCTCAATACTTTCCAAGATTGACGAGAGAGGACTGACAGAACAGCCTTTGTCAATGGCGGAGCATAATGTTACATCGTCTGCATAACTCATCAGCAGCGTTTCATCACTCGCGGGGAAACATGCATCAAGGTCGGAAACATAGAAGGAGAATAAAATCGGCCCAATTGATGAACCTTGAGTATTCCACTGGATACAACCTTAACACTGCTAAAGTCATTCATCCATCTGACACGCTGGGATCTCCTCTGCAGGTAATTGCTCACAAAAGCAGTAAAGAATGAATCCACTTTTCTTAGCTGAAGTTTTTGTAGCAGGATGTTGTGAGAAAGCTTGTCAAAGCCTTTTTCAAAGTCGATGGTGACCAGATGACAGCAGCTTACTTTTTTCTTTTGGAGGCTTTTCGTCACGAAATCCTCAAGATGGAGTAATGCGCACGTCGTCGAACTTCTCGGTCGATAGCCGTATTGAGACCTTCCGAAAAATGCAAGGATGTCACTTTTGTAATGGGACAAGAGTCGTCGCTCAAATAATCGCTCCGGAACAGGTAGTAGGGATATTGGTCTGGTATTATAGATATTTGGAGGCTTCGATTTTGGCAATGGAATCAGAAGCCTAATTTCAGAAATTCTAGGAAAACATTTTCCATCTCGAGTCTGGCGCGTTTGTCACTGTTTTCAGCAAGACAAATTTCATAAATTCTAGGAGCAGTTCTTATACTAGCGCCTCAATGTGGAGTTAGGCGCGTCTGTCACTGGTTCTTCACTGGATCCTACGTCTGTCGTACTGGCGCGTCTGTCACTGGTTTCAAGAAGCCTAATTTCATAATTTCTAGGATCAGATCTTACGTTTGGCGCGTCAACCTCCAGTCTAGTGTGCTTGGCACTGTTTTCAGCAAGCCTAATTTCAGAAATTCTAGGAATACATCCTCCATCTCGCGCACTGGCGCGTCAACCGCGAGTCTGGCGCGCATGGGACTTATTTCGGCAAGCTAAATTTCAGAAGTTCTAGAAATAGATCTTACGTCTGTCGCACTGGCGAGTCAACGTCTAGTCTGGCACGTCTGTCACTGGTTTCAAGAAGACTTACGCAGGGTCTCAGAATGGGGCGCCAATTGGCTTGTTTCCTTCAATCCTTCAAAAACTCAGAGTATTCTGCACTCACGACTTGAAGGAGATGATGATCATAGCATTAAGATGTCAGATAATAGCATCAGAGAACAAGATTCCATCTCCTTCCTTGGATTGGCGGTTACGAAAGACTTGTCATGGAAACCGTACATCCAATCCATTAGCAAGCAGGCAGCTCAACGCATTGGTAGTCTCTATCGTGCCAGCAGCTATCTTCCACCACAGACTGTCTGCTATCTTTACAAGTCCACTATTCGTCCTCTGATGGAGTATTGTTGTCATCTGTGGGCAGGCGCCCCACAAACGCATCTTAACCTCCTTGAAAGGGTTGAGAAACGTGTCAAGAATCTCATGGGTGAAAAACTTGCTATCAAGTTGCAGCCGCTCTCCGTCAGACGGGATGTTGCTTCACTCAGTCTCTTCTACAGGTACTATTTCGGTAGAAGCAGCTCTGCAGTAAATGAGTGCGCACCCAAACCTAGGATCTTCTGCAGAAGCACACGCAGAGCTAATGCACTCACATGCTATAATGTGAACTTAGAACGCGCACGTACTGTGAGTCGCTCGAAAAGCTTTTTTGTTCTCACGGCACAGCTTTGGAATCAGCTTCCCCAGACCAATACAATCTCGATACTTTCAACAGGCGTGCGAACAGGCTTCTGATGGGGACAGTTTTATCAGATTAGAAGATCTTTTTCTGTTTTTTCCTTTTTTTAAAATAATACAATTTGTTACTTTTTCATTGAGTAACCCCTAGCTTCGTTCATGGCTCATAGCTGTGCTAGGGGTGAAAATTCAGTAAAAAAAAAGAAGCCTAATTTCAGAAATTCCAAAAGTAGATGTTGCGTCTTGCTCGTCAACCTCTATAGTCTAGTATGCTATGCACTGTTTTCGGCAAGCAGAATTTCAGAAATTCTAGAAATACATCCTCCTTCTCGTGTACTGGAGCGTCAACGTTGAGTCTGTCGTGCCTGGCAATGGTTTTAGCAAGTTAAATATCAGAAGTTCTAGAAATAGATCCTACGTCTGTCGCACTGGCGCGTCAACGTCTAGTTTGTTGCGTCGGTCACTGGTTTCAAGAAGCCTAATTTCAGAAATTCTAGGAAAACATTTTCCATCTCGAGTCTGGCGCGTTTGTCACTGTTTTCAGCAAGACAAATTTCATAAATTCTAGGAGCAGATCTTATACTAGCGCCTCAATGTGGAGTTAGGCGCTACTGGGACTGGTTTCAAGAAGCCTGCTTTCAGAAGCTCTAGGAGTTGATCTTACGTTTGACGCGTCAACGTCGAATCTGGCGCGCCGAGCACTGTTTTCGGCGGGCCTAATTTCAGAAATGCGCGCCTGGCACTGGCTTCAAGAAGCCTAATTTCAGGAAATCTAGGAGTAGATATTTCGTCTGGCGCGTCAACCCCGACTCTGGCGGGCTGTGCGTTGACTTCGGAAAGCATGATTTAAGATGTTCTCTGAACTGAAACTACGTCGAATCTGGCACTCTGGTACGTCAACCAGGGATGTGGTGCACCCAATTCGAATCTGGAGCGCATGATCCTGACTTTATCGAGCTTGTTTTCAGAATTTCTAAAAATGAATCATTATTGTGACACAGGGCACACAAGATCCCGATATAACAACAGTTGGCGTACAAGTTCTTGTAACACATATCATGCTCGATAATCAAGCTGTCATGCAGATGTGATGAAACGTATAGCTGAAATTTGCTGTTAATGATTGACGCCTACATGAGAGTATTTGATGCTGCTCATTTTTACTTTGTGGCCTTGTAGGACCATGTTTCTAAGAAGTCTAATAGGGTTCCGTTTATGGCCAAAGTATATTGATTTTTCATTATGATTTGTATAAATAAGTGAATGTGTGAGAATGTTTATTAGGAAGTAATAACTTAGTAGCAGATTAGGCATAACATCAATATCTGGTACTCAAAAGCTACAACAATATGCGTTGGAGCAAAAAATGAACATGCGAAAATCTAGGTGATTTACAGATGTCAGGATGACAAAACAAAATATTGCAAATTCTCAAGAAGTCTGCTTTTTCACAGGCATGATTGCTTATGGGCGCGTTTTTTTTTCTTGGTATTTGATTTCTTTCTTCTGCTCATCATTTCGCTGCTGTATGATTAACTTCACTTTGAGCACTGTTCAACTATTCATTTGATAGTCTGACTCCTATCACTTCGCTTTTATCGGAAAGAGCTACTGCAAATTCCGTAAAACTGTATCCAGTAGCATTCTACCTGCTTCAGTTTTATCTTCATCCTTCTCATCTTCAATGAACTTCTTCTCTTTCTCGTCCAATGCCTCATACTTCCTTTTGTAGATTGAACAGATATAATTGTTGCAGCTGTTTTCATTATCTTATATATTTCTCATTGTCAGTCATCAGTTATTCCCTTTTATCCTAATGATGACAATGAGCACCCCAGGAACAAAAATTATGAACCTCAACATCTCCTTGCGAAAAGCGAGCATCTTTTTGATAGTAATCATTGCGGAGTTTCAATGGACATAGTCTGCTTGCTTGTTCTGCTGTTACAATATTTTTTATTGTCTACTGGCTTCTGAACTCATGCGATAGTTTTGGTAACTCTTTTTGTGTTGGTATTGATTTGTTGTCATATCGCCGAATGCCTTTCAGAAGGCATCGCTCTAAAAATGGTCAAGACAGATGATTGGAGGTAGTATGCTCTACCAGTTCATTGTTTTTAAATTGACCCTCAAAATCGTCTCTGACCATAGAAAGTCATCTCCTTGGTCGCAAATGAGACGAGGTAGCGCAGGCGAGCTTTCCGATGACAGCAATTGTCCTCTTATCTCCACAATCAAATCTGAGACAGGTGGGATATTTTAAGCATTTGTGAGTTCAGAAGAAGTTTCTTTTGATGGTGGCGCCTTTTCATTCGGCGATTCTTTTATGGCGTTTCTTCTTCTATTATCTAAATCAAGCTTAAAATCTTCAATCGTACATGAAGAGTTTACTCACAATTGATTTATTCACACACATATATGAGATAAGGTCAGAATTTATCTCACAGATACATGTTTAAAGTACAATTGATTGCTTTTTTTGCAGTAAGTGCCTCTATATTTCTATGCTCAAAAGTATATAAGAAACCGTGAACTTTCAAATCAAGTGGACTTGAAGCCAAATCGAAGCATCAGCACCACACTAGTGAAAGGCAGATCTGTCACCATAATTTCATGAAAGGGCACTCATCTGAGATATGCTCCATTGTCTGACATTCGCTGAATGGAGACTCATGAAGGCCTCATTTACGCAGTGTCTCACAAGAACTACCCGCGCGGCAGCGTAGACGATTGAGCAGCGTCAATTTACCACAAGGTAGCTTCGCACGAGGCAGATCACGGATCGTATCTGCGACGAGAGCCTTGTTAGGAGCGTCCACGGCAAGGCTGCAAGGATCTATAAAGAAGGTTCTGGAAAGGTTCGCCACACTGGGTAATGAAACGGAAGGCGTAGAGTTGGCGGATGCGCGCTGTCGTGAAGAAGGGGCAAGTTTTGAACTTATTCAATGGAATTCGATGCGCACACAGTTGCTGTTTCTCTTCTGAGGTCAAGTGGAGCAGTATTGGTGAGTGCGGGAAGCCAGTCAGTTTTCATTGCTTTGATGGCACCGGATGTAGTTTGCATGGCTTAATTTAGTTGGACATCGACTCGTTTGCAATGTGCTTAGTTTTCCAAACAGGATAGCAGTGTTCAGCTGTTTGGTAGCATAATACCAGTCCTGTTTCACGCAGTACATTAGCATCAGTGTCCCACGTTTAGCCAGCGATGATATTCAGAAGATTACTTCTTGTCTGTATTTTTTAGCTCGGTTTTGTCAGATGTTCATTGTAGGATGACGTTCGATCCAAGGTATGCAGGCTTGGGTTCATGGGATATACACGAAAACTGTCAATGTGCACGTCAAATTGATCGCCTTTTTGACAGTTGTTTATGTAAAACCCGGTAGAAACAGTCTTTCGTGTTACTTGGTTGTAGTCTTCATCGAGTACATAAGTCAACTATATTAGATGTCTGTTTCATTCGCCACTTAGGCAGGCTGTTGTGCGGTCGTCTTGCCGCGCAGCTCCTGTTTGCGGCTTGCTTTCTGCTTTGTTGCTTCTGCTAACTATACTTAACCGCCATCGTGTTAGTTTCTCCGCCTCAACCTCAGGACCCACCTTGTATTATTGATTACGAACCTCATCTTCTTGCTATTCTACAGATATTTTACCATGGATTTACTTTATTCATTTACATTAAGTGCTTTCTCGCATTTTCCATTTCTCAAATCTCAAGTCATATCAGACATAATAGTTGCTTAGTCATCATTCATCGTTGCAACTGCTTATCAATCCCTCGCTCGCCCTGTACCTAGTGGATACATCGCTTGCCGTCTGCTGACTTTTATCTCATCACACAACGTTTTGATCGACTCGCTTGGCAGTGTGGCAGTGTGCAGTGTGTTTCCCCAGCATCAATCCAACGACTTCTTGTGACCATACGCCTGCAACGCGCTTCTGTGTTTCTGTAATTGCACTCACCGAATTACTTTTTTATTGTGAGTCTAGAAATAAAGATTATTATTATTATTATGTCATCATTTAGCACAGCGTTGAGTTCTGTTCGTAAAAGTTCGAGCTCGCCGGGTACAACAAATGTCATCGGCATGAACGAATTTTCTGCTCGTTGTCGAAAAGATGCCTGTTATTTACGTGAGGTGTTGAAGAGAGTTGGTGCTGAGGCTGATCCTTTAGGACGGTCGCTCTTGCAAGAGGTTGACAGTCTATGGGGGTAAGCATCTGCTGCGTTTTAAGAGAATGCTTTTATGCAATGCGCTGTATAAGCCTACTGAACAAGTATGAGGAAATTTAAGATAAAAACAATCATAACAGTTTGACAGTGAACTCGAAGCGCAATACTTGTGTTGAGATTAGTGCTAGTTAAGCAATTATGAATTCTATCTTTTTTATAAGAAGTGTAACCCATGGTAAAGATAACAATTAATGTAGATTTCTAAAACAAGCAGCTGTAGGCATTCAGTAAGTCTTAAAAGAAACACTGGGGGCAATCAAATAATAGTGATCTATCTCACGTTGATAATTTAGAAATCAGGATCTGTAGTTATGCCAATAGCTGAACAATATTAATTACTGACAGCCGTTAATTGCTTGACGATGTAAACCGTCTGATTTATGTGTAGCCACACTCCAATGAAGTTGGTTTTGTAATAAATCTCGTAAAATCTACTCATTGATAAATTTAGGTGCGGGTTCCACTTGAGGGCGGGTGATACTCAAGAAAAAGCGGTATACACTGATATTGATCATCCTATTTATCATCTCATCTCTTCCTCAATAACTCATACCAACCCACGACAACTTAGCTACGTGACCTTACTGACATTGTGATTTTCATTTTGCAAAAAAAAATATATATATTCACTATACTTTAGCATTTAATTTGATTATGTGTCTGCTATCTCTTCCTTCACTTTCATTTGTTAAGTTTTGTAATTTCCCATAACTTCAAAATATATTGTGTCGCCCCACAATAATAAGCATCGGGATTCTTTGTCTCAAATGTATGATTATTATTGAAATACTTAGCATTTGAGATCACAAAGATGATAAATACATCATCTTTCATTTGTGAATTGTGCTATTCAGTTTCGGTGTCGTGTATTGCGTTTCAAGAAAATGTTGTTCCAAAATTTTCACATCTGGTAGGTAGAATAATTTTACTGCTTTCATGTTATGTATTGATCAATATCAGTTGTCAAATCTACATGCCTAGCTACAAAAGTCCCTTGCATGTCTAATTGCACTGAAGCCAAAACCAAGACGAAGCCTTTACCAACATATCATTGATCAGCTTTGGAGGAACTTGATCTCAGACAAATGTTTATCCTCAAATATAGATGCTAACTCCTAAAGACGAGACAATCACATCACACTTGCTATGGATTTTAACTGAATTTTATATTGGTCCTTATCTCAATGACTAGAATGTTGGTACTGAAACGCATATTCGCGCATAGTTGTGATTTTCAGAATGTGATCACGAATGTACTAAAAATGAGGGTGGGTGCGTAAATTCCGGAAGCGGTCATTTCCTCAACTTTATTGATCCCGTTGATTATGTGTTCATGTAGATGATTTAAAAAACATAAGATTATGATGATAAAATGCGCAATTGAATAGTGACTGTCTACATTTTAGAGATAGTGACCTCAGTCTACTCAACCGTGGAGTCGGGAGCATTCTCTGTGACAGGACCGCAGTGGTGCCAAAATGTTGAAACCATCTGATAGCTATTTGCAGACCGAAGATGGAGTTAATGAACTCAATTTTTAGGCTACCAAGTGGACATCTGAAGCAGCATGCATCACTGTCGAAAAAGGGACACAGAGACGGTAACTGGAAGCAATGTTCATTGATTCTTTAAGAAGTAGTTCGACATACAAGTGCTAGTAAGCTTACCTCTCATTTTGACATCTTACTGCTTGTATCTGATTATCTTTATCCGAAGGGCGAAGTTCACAGCATGACCAACTTCGCCAACCGGGATTGTTCCACTAGCAAAACCGGCGAAGTATGTGGGATCTTCTTGTATCCTTTCATGCTGCTTTTCTTTTTCATCTTGAAAGTTTATTTTTGAATCAGCAGATGTCTAAGGAGAATTCAAACGTTCATTGATGGCTGTCACTAAACATCTTTGTCGCAGATTTGGAAAGGTGTCTTTTTTGACTTCCTGGCTTACATGTATGTCTCATACCCATACAAGCAACTTATAGTTCAAGTGCAATTGCTATTAATAATATATCCGTGAAATACACGTACATGCATTAGCGGTTGGATTACGTCAAAATGAAGGCCACTTGGTTTACGTTTGGGGTGTCTGAGACGTTGTGTCAGACACTCCATATTGAAATAGCTTGGAACATCATAAAAATATAGTTTTTAATTTCTTTTTATATGATATGTGGGATATAAGAAGACATTATCAAACCACTCTTGAAATCAACTGTTAACCTGTCCTACAGAATTCGAATCTACTTTCGCGCGTTCCTTGAATGGAGCGAACATTTCATATTTCGACTACATACAGTAGTTGGCACCACCGAACAGTCAGCCAGGCGTCAGCAAATTCACGATTTATTGGAAGTCATGTGTTAACTAACTAGGTCTGCGATTGGACAAAGAAAATTACCATTCCTATAGAAGTTGAATCAAGCCGATATTAGCGATTGTTCGTACCATCCATGAGGCCTACAATTGAAAAATTGCTTAAATATGGCGATATAGTTAGCTATCTAAATATATAAACTCACTAAATAAATATATATAATATATAATATCACTAAATGAATAAATAATAGGCAATATAAAAGTTAGCTCACCAAAGTAGCTGCCCAGAAATCATGGGGTTTCGTGACAATTTCCGTCTGACATGGTGAAATGTCGCATAGCGTTCATTAGTACACAACATTTTTTTATGATATCCGTGTGTATAAGACTATAAATATTTTTTTGCTAATATAGTTTTCTCCATAGTAGTTTTCTCTGAAGTAGTCTCTCCAAAAAATACTGACAGCATTTATACCTATGCAAGAAGACGCGTGAATTCATGAAATGCTGAGACTCAAAATGTCGAAAGAAATGAATTTTGCTATCATACGGGGATACGTAGGTATGGCTATAGGTTATGATTTTGTACCTATGATTTATTCACTTGTACAACATCCTACTACTCCTTATCATCTTAGCTACAATTCCCAACCTACCAGATGCCTAAACAGGCCTACTTGATTTGCATTTTTGCAAGCATCCCAGGAAACCAGTCGTCATCCATACGACACGAAAAGTACGTGCGGACAGTGATTACGTTTGTTCGAAATTGTGGTGTCCAAAATGTTTCCGTTTTTTAAAATAGGAATATGCGTTGACTCAAACGTGCCGATCGGGTGATCTTATAGTGTTGCGCTGGTGGGTGGATAAGTCATCTTTTGTAATATGATCAAACCCGGATGGACAAGAGCAAACTACATGTAGTATTGTCAGAGATAGCATACTATCTCCCTAAAAGTACAGGGAGAGGAGACATGATCTCCAGATGCAATACACTGACGACATGCGATTAATCTGCTCTCCAAAACATGACAAGAAGATCTAGCACCCTATTTTTCAGATATGATAAATGTAGAAATCTATACAAAACTTTATCTCAACTATGCGCAAGGATCGGAAAATTTAATAAAAAATTTGTTATGTTAGTCAGCTTTTAATTGTTCAATTGCGAGATGCTTCTCTAAATTAGCCTATATGACTGTTGAGAATTTTACTGATCAATGCGTATACCCTCAAAATGGCAAAATATACTTTGAGAAGTCATTATTTCGGATTTTTTATTAATAAATCACATGATTAAGGTGTGCCGAGAGCCATCGAAAGCTCGTGTATTTTACTGTGGAGTGTAAATTAAACAGATAAAGAAATCCGAAATAATGACTTCTCAATCATTGAACCCATCTGAAAAAATATTCAGCATATTAAAAAATATACTTTGCTACGACTAAGCAACTGCTTTACATATAACCTCCGAATTCGTTTACACAATTTGCAATAGAAGAATTATTCTTCTCCACTACACATGGAAACAGAGAAAATAACGGAAATCCCATAGGAAACCTACCGACAAATCTTCTTGCGGTAAAACGTAGTTTGTTACACTTAACTACAACTCGATTTCCACAATATTTGATGTCCTTTTTCTCTCATCAATACAAGAATGAAAAGAAAATCTGTTGTCGCCTCCTCGTACCGGCTGATAGTTTCCGGACAGAAACATGACATTCCATGCAGATCATCCTTTACATTTTGAAGAGATCTGATCATGACCGGCGCTGTGGCCTTATGTTAGTGTTGGCTCTGCGTCCGAGAGACCTTTGGTCAAACGTTGGCCGGGTCAAACCTAAGACTTTTAAAATAGGTACACTTTGCATTCTTGCTAAACACTCAAAACATTCTTGCACAAAAGGAATGAGAGTGGGATAAATAACACCTCGGCCACATGGAAGAAAGTCTCCATGCCTAATGTGCTTCCGAAGATAAACAAGGTTCATTTATTTATTTTTTTTCATGTAAAACGCTTAACTTCCTGTTGAGTTTTCAGTCAGGTGACTTTAGACTATTAGCAGGTATGAAATGGAGATTCGAATTATTTGATGCGTGATCTCTGTGAAGTAAGCAAGATAATAAGATGATTTAGTGAATGAAATAGTCGGGTATAGAGCTGTTTTCAAAAAGTATTTTTTAGGTCTAGAGGATACTAACAAATCTCGCATCCTTAGAATTTTGAAATATATATATTTTTCCGTCCGAAGTGGTTGGAATCGATTTAGTGAAGAATTTTTTGTTCATTCCAAATGTGAGTGTAGTCTTGAATCTGAAAATCTTTCAAAATGCTCTGCGATGTCTGCTGCTAACTTCGACTTGATACTGCATATTCAACAGTTGCAGACACCGTCATATAAATCAGGCAATGGTTTATTGGCTTTTACACTTGGTACAGAAGAGACTATGGGCCCATCACCCAATGACAAAAACATGGATGAAACAGCCAAGCTAAGTCAAACATGAGTCAATTAAAAAGTCAAACATAAGTCTCGGGCTAAAGCCCTCGGGATTCATCAAATAATTTCCCTCTCTATGTCCCACAGAATCACATATCCATCCTCTATCCGTTAAAAAATACACCTAGCCATGTCTATCATAGCCCTCATTTGTTACGATTTCTATGTCCTCTGGAGAATTTATTGAGAGCAAAAGGATTGATGACCTGAAATTTCTAGTCACCATAGACAAGAAACGTCAATGATAACCGATAACATGTAGAGATGTTTAACAGTTCTCCATTCCCGCGGGCTTTGATGTAAATACAATGAGAATAGTCACCCATCTGAATCGGACGTAAATCATGAAATCTTAAAAGCCAAAGTGCCCTGAGATCATTCTCACTAAAGCTAGATGGGTACAATTTCTATATTTTAGATCCATCTTAACGAATTTCAGATATCTTAAAAGTTGAAACTGTTGATGAATTCCCTATCTGAAATTCAACTGGAGAATTTTTCTGGAGATACCAACTGTTTGGGAGTTATTTAAGTTGCGTGCACATCACCCTATAGTGAAACGTGATAGGTTTTTGTTTAGCGAAATGTACGGCTTTTGTGATATCTTCCATTTCAAATAAGCAGCTGTTTATTTTTCACTTCACACCAGTCATTGTTTTATTGACCGCCGTTGACTCAATTTTTTTTCTCCGTTTGATAATGGCATTGAAGTGCATTTTAGCCCACTGCCTATGAAGAATTGAATTAAAATGCATTGCTGATGAATACGTGTTTCAGGGAACTGGAAATAAAGACTTAATGCAAGCTTATGGAATATACTCAGTAGTTTGAAATTAACGCATATTTGGGGTAACAGGCCACAAATGTGCTGCCCATTTTACTTAGCAAGAAATTCTACTTACCTACAGGTAGCCTGTCTATGCGGCTGAAGTCGTCGTCTAAGCCTGAAAATGCTGTTGAAGATGATGATTGAGACCGATTCAGAATGTAGTCGTTTGTCTATTGCTGCTTCATTTCTCTCTTCACACCAGTCATCGTTTTATTGAGCGACGTAAACTTCATTTTTCTCTCCGTTCGATAATAGTATTGAAGTGCATTTGAGACCAGTAACTACGAAGAATTGAATTGTAATGTATTACTGATGAAGACTGTTGAACTGGTATACGCAATCACGGCGTCTTACTCCTTTCGTATAACAGCCTTCTACGATTCGACACGTAGTGTTTCTATGATACTGAATGTTTGGTTTTTTGACATTGGTTATTTGTTTTTAAGATAAGAAAGGAAATCATATATGTCGTAATTATCAACTTTTCTTTGTAGTTATATTGATCGACCGTTGCTTGGTATTATAATTTGGGGTGCCTGCAAGGCTCCATGTTTTTTCATCTATGTTTTCCTGCACGAGAGGTCGCGACTGCTTTGATTGATGTAGTCTCCCCTCTTGATGTTTGGACTGATGATAGGTGTTGCAGCGAAATCTTCCCGTGGTGAGTTAACATGAATTGCATGTGTCAATCAACGGTGTCATCGAGCTATGCCGGTTTAGATCAAGAAAACTGTAAGCTCGAACGTGTATTATGACGTACAAATTTTCGGACGAAGCATTTTTCAAGTGCAGATTTAATGGCAGGCTAAGAAAGCGACACTAAATCGAAACTGTTGAAGCGATGCATTGTCGTCAAAGCAGCAACATTCTTATGAATGGTTGTTGTGGACGTCAATTGGATGTTAAGATGATCCTTTTTGCTTGTCTTTTTGCAAGATCCTCTTTTTGTGACCTTTCTTGAACGATTTTATTTTATCTTATTTTACTTCCTTGTAAAGTCTTTTGAGCGTTGATTAGTTTTTAATTAGTTTCATTGACAGCTCTATTATTATCTTAAGCTGTCTGTTTACTTGTCTGCTAGCGCTGTCAATCTGAATAACACTCCTCGGCGGAAAGATTTAGTGTCGGTTTTCTAGCATGCCATTAAATCTGTACTTGAAAAGGCTTCGGCCGAAAATTTGTACTTCATAATACACGTTCGAGCTCACCAAAACCGTTTTCTTGATCTATAATTGCATATGTCCTTATAATTGCTTGTCAACTAACATTTCCAATTTTTTTCAATTCTGAAGACTTCATGCTACATTTGCAGGTTTTGATTATCAGTGCTCGTGTGCTCATACACTGGAGATCGCGGCTGAATTTTTTTGACGGTCTCCGTTCTCCCCTACGAAGAATGGATAATGGACGTAAAACGAAAAAGTAAGTAAGTCTCATCTCTTGGTGTATGGACTGATGGTAGAATTCATCAGTGCCCGCGGTCATGGAAAATTTGGATAAGTCATGGAAACATCAAAATTTGAAAACGTCATGGAATAATTGCGGAAATTATAATTTCTGGAAAGTCTTGGAAAAGTCATGGAAAAATATGTGATGTTCTATTCTCAAATATGGTTGCATGAATGAGTCTTGTTGCCATTTTTTGAGCTGCCAATGGGTAGGACTAGCAGACCTGCGATTTCTTCAGATTTCAACGCAAATCTGGTAGAGGCCAAAAGAATTCTGAAAGAAAGAAGCAGCTTCTAACGTAAATTTCTAGATTTTGCACAACATGAGATCACCCTTAAGCAGCCTTTTATTCGAAAGAGCGACGGTTATAATAATCAACATCACAAGGCACCCCATGTACATGAAGATGTAGCAGTCAGATCTACGTACGCGTAGTAAATTAACAAATGTTGCTATACATAGAAGTGCAACACTGTAATATTTAAGGATGCGCGATGATTGCCTAGGATTAGCCTAGTAGTTTAAATCGTCACCGCCTGCAAAACCCACAGGTCAAGTCCAATATGTCTACGGAACGCTAGAGATTCGAATTATTTTTTTCTAGTTAGCATTTTTTGGTATAAATTTTAATAATTATGACTGATTAGATAGTTGAAATAAGTCAGGCTGTTGAAGCACTTGCTTTATCTAAAATTTCTCCCGAAAAGCAGCTTAAACAGGAAATAGAAAGCGATCGCAGGATTAAGGTCTGGAACTACACTAGTAAGACGATGAAATTTATAAAACCATGGATTTTGGTTGTTAACCGGTTAACTATTTCAAGCCGATTAAACGAAAGTTTGAACCGTGCCAATGACTGCGGCATGATCATCACAGAGAAGACTACTGAAAGGGTAGATGACTTCCTTGAAGAGATCCTACTTGCCGACAGGAAGCAGCCTGTCTATGCGCTTGAAGTCGTCTAAGCCTGAATACACGGTTGAGTCAGTTAAAATATGAGGATGGACTTATCACATTGAAACAAATTTCCTGTGATATCAGGACTGCATCAGTTCTGTCAGCGCTTCGATTTGATCATTGCAGACTAGTTCAGTGTCTCTACAGGAAACAGGTTTCTTTATTTATCCATATGACTTACATGAGTGAAGCTCCATGTCAGATAGAAGCTTCCGGTAGTGATTGATGCCGCTTTCGGTTGCGGTCGTTTGTCTTTTGCTGTTCCCTTTCCTCGTCGCACCAGTCATTGTTTTATTGACCGCCGTTGACTCCTCTCTTCTCTCTATCTGATAATAGTATTGAAGTGCATTTGAGCCCACGAGCTGCAAAGAGAAGAAAAAACTTGTAAATGCAATCTCAGTGTTTTACTTCTTTCTGTCAGGAGTCTTCTATGATTCGACACCTGATGTTTTTATGGTACTGAATGTTTAAGTTTTTTAAATTTGCTTTTCGTTTAAGATATGGACGGTAATGAAGTATGTCGCAATGTACCGAGGTGCTTTTTCGTTGTAATTATATTGTTTGCTCGTTGACTGGCATTTCAATCCGAGGTTCCTGCAAGGCTCCATGTTTTTTCATCTATGTTTTCCTGCACGAGAGGTCGCGACTGCTTTGATTGATGCAGTTTCCCCTCTTGATGCTTGGACTGATGATAGATGTCGCAGCGAAACCTTCCCGTGGTGAGTTTACATGAATCCGTGAGTCCTTATAATTGCTTGATAACTAACTTTTCTATTTTCAGAGAGTGTATTTGCCTTGCTTTATATGTTTCTGTTCTGTAGTGGTGCTGTTCAATGTATCACTGTATGTCGTAACATCATAATAATGATGGATATTTGAAAACTTTATGCTACATTTTCAGGTTTTGATCATTTGTGCGCAACTGCTCAAGCATTATAGATCGCGGCTGAATTTTTCTGACAAAGTCTCCTCTCTGGGTGTGTGGACTAATGGTAGATGCAACAGTCAGATCTACAGGTCCACAGTAAGTTAATAGATGTTGCAATGCATAGAAGTGCGAACCGCACCGCATGCAAATCTCGCCAAAGTTTACCCCAATATGTCTACAGAGCGATAGAGATTCGAAACATTTTTTCTGGTTTTCATTCATTTTAATTATTAAGACTGATTGGGTTTGTAGCTTAAAATCAAAACCTCAGTTGCTTTCATAGGGCCACGCTTGTTCTTTGGGTATGTACAACAAGTGAATGATGCCCTGATCATCTGTTGTATATGAATGCCACACTGCTAGTAGTTCATTCAATTCTACGAGATAACGATAAAGATCAGAAGACGTCTTGGGTGTTACTATTATCTGGTTCCGTGGTTTATCCCACTTCATCACACACAACTAAGGAATCATTGGTAATTATTGGCATAGAAAATTATTTTTCGACTTTCGGGTAGGCCACCGTTCAGAATTGAATTTTTCTTTTCAAGGAGTGATGAAGATTTAGAACTCAAGTATGGTTCACATATGCTACTATAAGTAGTAGGTATGGGAATATTTTGGCGATTATCAAGTAGTACGCAAGGCAAATTTATTTGTGAATGAAAATAACCAATTTGACTGAACAGACGTTAGTAAATGCATCTTTGTTCTCAAATCAAAAATTTTAGGAATTAGTTCATATTACAGCTTTTACCTCATTCTCGGAGTAGACCTGTAATCACAGATATTGAGTAACTGTGTCAGTTTATGATAACCTTCGGATATTCGTCAGTTCAAGTGAAAATATGTCTTTATGATGTTGCTTATGTTGATGATCATAACGTAGAATAATAGACTACGTCGTAAAATTAGTAATAAGAAAGACAGGCATTATATACGTGTACATCTTAACAGCACAGGCAATTAAGTACGGCATCAACTCGGGAATAGAGGAGAATACATGTACACCTACTATGTATGAATATAATTGATATGGAACGGTTTGGAACTTGGAAATGAAGCGTCAGGCTATTATAGGGGTACATAAACCCGTGACAACAATTCTTAGACAAATGCATGAAAAGGAGATAAAAAGTACCAACCTATAACTCTGAATCCACATCATCACACAGCAATTCCTCTGATGCAGGTTTACCTCTTATACGCCATCGATACATATCCTCTTGATAAAGACCACAGAACATCGTAACAAGGGCAACATCCGATTTCACCATAAGCTGTGAACGCCATACTCTGTCTACATTCATAGCTGATAGTTATAATGGCTGCTGAAGCCTGATAAGAACGCAGATGATGTAATCATTGAAAAAGAAGACTCAAATTCATCATGCTGGCACGAATAGCAACAATGGAAGAAGAGCAAGGAAAATCAAAGCAACATCGACGGTAATAGGATGGACCGACAACATCAAGCAGTGGGTACAGGGAAGAATGATGAAGGCAGAAAGGAGTAGGCCTACACCAACGGTCGGTGATGAACAAACGACACTTAATCTGTCATTAAAACGATAGTAGTCGAACTTATCAGCACAATGACCAAGATTAACTAGCTTAAACCCAAATTTGCTGATGACAGTTCCTGGGATGCCAAATTATAACCAAAATTTATCGGAGAAAATGTAGTCGAGGAATAACGGCGTATACTGAGGGTCACGCGATTCTTACGTCAGCTACACAGTCAGAGCAACTCCTGCTTCTCGACTAAGGACAGAATAACTAAGCATAATGCACCTTGCTAAGCATAATCCCAAACTTGCATATTATTGAAAGCCATCTGAAAGGCAATGAGTTATATAGTTTTGAAGATGCACAATGCTAAATGACTGTACCTTTGAACTGTCTTTTAATTAAATGACTGATAGCTGTGTTAAACACATATGTAGGCCTACATGTTGAACACCTACTCCAAGTCAATAATTATGTCAACTTGATGCTGCATCTAAACAACCAGTTACAAAATATTGTGTTATTTGGAGAGGACAAGGGAATACCGACCTCCAACCCACTTTCATACTGAATACAGAAATCGTGAATTTGAAATGAATTTGCAACATATTGTGTTGTGTACAATCGTACACGGTGATGACTTTGTTTTATTTTCCTATATATTTAATGAAGCGGATTCTTCCGTATTGTAAGAGGCTTTTTACGGAATTGACATACATAAGCTTTGTTTATCATGTACTAAATTCCTTTTCACCGCTGCAGGATTGCTAGTTTCAATTAATCGACGAAGGAAAAAGTGATTGTAGTTTCATATAGAAGACTCTAAATGCAACATAAATTTTAATAAAGAGTAACACTTGTTTTCATGAATTTCATTAATTGCCGTGGTGAATACGTCTCTGAGTTTTTTTATTTTTTATGAGTATTGCATACTCATAGGCTGTCCATGCTTATCAAATGCTCAACTAGTTTATTAAGCATGTTTTCACAACACTGTCGAATTGGGGAATTCTACCTACTTTCCACCTGCTATTTCACACAGTTTTGGTCAAGAATCCGGTAATTTGATTCATCTCCTACGCATTTGCTTCATCTAGCTGGATATTTAAAACTTTGATAAACAGAACTGTTTTCACTTGAGATAATAAAGTATAAAATTTTGTGAAACACCATTCTTATCGCATTTATGCAAAGAAGGATCGTTCTTTAATCGTAATTGAAATATTTCTATAATTAAGAAGAAAGAAGGAATTATGAAATTAAATCGGCCACTGTCAGACATCAAGCCTCTTGAACACCTGTTACCATATGCAACAAATTGCGCTCTATGAGTAATTGACACGAACCTGATATAGGCCTACTTGCAATCTCGAATTCGAGATATCGGTACTTGGAAAATATTGAACTCGAGATTGAATTCATTAGTTCGAGTCGCACTTTATCTGAATCGAAGGGCGCCACTTAGTTAGTTATCCAGTTTTAATCCGGTGATTTCCCCGTGTCCGAGGGTGGCCGGATGTCGTGCCGCAATCGCCTTCACACCTCGTCTCCATTTCCCTCTGTCCAATACGTACTTTTTCGTCAGGCCTATCCAAGACATTTCTCTTCCACTAGCGTCTTCCACATTTTCTTGGGTCGTCCTCGCTTTCTTCTACCCCCAAAATTCAGCGCTCTCCTCAAAGCACTAAATTCATCCGTCCTCAAAACATGGCCACACCATCTCACTCCATTTGTCCTTAATAAACTATCAACACCTTCATTCAACCCAAGCAACCGCATCAGCTCTTCACTGTTGTAAAAATGGCGCAGTGCTTTTTCGTCGGTGGTGGCAGCAGCTCCAATACTTAGCGCACAAATAAATAGCTTCTACAGATTCCCAAAAAAATGTCCTTGTTCAATTAATGGTGTCGGAGCACAGGATGAAAAGACTTTACTCCTAATAAGCATAGTCGAGTATGTTCTGACCACTTCGCCGACGTAAACAAGACAAAGAATCTATGAGATGGTATGTTACCTGACCAATATCGAGCCAATTAGTCTCTATTTCGTTTGCGACCTACCGCAATCTAATGTCTCAAATGATTCCAATGACTGAATATTTTTCAGAGTGCATTCTGTCTAAAAGCGATCTTAATTCAATGATTTCGAATTAGAACAACATTTTGACTTTTATCTAGAAATATTGTAAATTGAAGCCACTGCGATGCATCGAAGCATTCATACTATATTCATTTCAGACAATATGTTACCAAATTTATGTACGTACAACTGTCAAATACTGTAGATGTGCAACATGCATAATTTTTATCTTAATATTGACTGAATAATACGTCACTTCAAAAAATGGTGAACGGAGTTTGATAGCACTTCTCCTATTATGGAAGAGATACACCAACTGTAAAAAGTTGCATGCTGAATTTAATTAATATTAGTGCAAGTACTTTTATCTTTTTTCAAATCGCATGACCTGAGAAAACACTTGATCACCTTCCATGACTTCTTATTGACAATTTTTGAAGCTAATGGCTCACTGCATAGCAGCAGTCAGCGGAGAATAGTTGCAGGGTCGTGAGAAGATTCTGCTAATTCACTATCATGTTGATGACTTGGAACTAAGTTAAATGATTCGATCTAGTAAAGCAATTATCCAAGCGATGACCAAGACAGTGGCATAGGTGGTGGTGATGATTATGACCCGCTTTTAGTCAAAAGACTAGAAAATTAGCCAAATTGTATGCGTTTCATCTCTCAAGTGATCGTCTTGAGAACGAGAGCAGTGAAACACATGTTTGCATAAAAGTTTATTCCTTCAACACTTCGCAGACCTGTCCGCCAGATTCATCAACCATGCCAGTTATCTCAACATGCATGGTGACAAAGTGGATTTCGGACTTTAGGGATTATTCCACTATGCAGTTCTTGTCAGAAAATCCCGTTCGGTGCATCTGATGTGGGTGACACTCGTCACATGTCTATCAGTTTGCATGCGACAGTCAACTGGTAAACGCATTAAGAAATTCGTCATGAATTCTCTATTCATGAATCAAGTAATGTCTACAACTAACGCCGCTCGGAAGATAAATTCGAGGCGCGCGATACATATCACAAATTTTGATGGATGAATTCGCCAAAATCTAATGACACTACTCACTGTAGAAAATTAATCGCTAAAATCTGGCTCTTATTTTCAATCATTGTTGATGTACGTCATTTCATTAGGCGTGTTGAATTTGCACTAAAATTTCCCTGCCAAATGACAAAATTATTGAAGACAACATGACTAAATGCCGTCGATAGCATGACTAATGCAAGGGCTAAAATAGCATATCGAAGTAATGTATTCAATATGTAAAAAAGGTCTGCATTTGACTATTTGACTTCGAAAAACATTGCAATTGACTTCAAGCTATTGCAATTACTTAGTCGGTGCAATTTTGGCCGCGCAGCTATTTTTCAGGCTGAGCCGGTCCAATCAATTTCCATGTCTTACCACATATCATATTTCTCAGTTACAGGAGACTTCAAAACACTGTACATGACCAAAATCTCTATTCATTGGTTCACTTATTGTAGAGAATTTCTATCTTTTACTTATTTATGATGTTATTGATTATTTCCTCTCTTAGACATATTTATGAAACACTCGCTATCACCGACTCAGCTACTGTGATAGTCGTCAGACCAAAATTGTACTGACTGAGTTCATTTATCTTTCACGACAGCGCAAATTTAAGAATAGTTTGACCTTCATTTACAGGAATTGTAGGCTAGAGAATTCATTGTTCACTTCAATATGGCATCCGACTCCAAATTCTAATACATAGATGGTCCTTCAAATGAAGCATAAATGATAAAATTGAAGAGTTTTCGTCTCGTCTGTGGGAAAGCAAGCAAGACTACATGTCATCTCACCAATATAAGGAGCTGCGAGGAACTCCTGAGGAGACATTGACAAATTTGATGCTTTGATCTTGCTGCATTATCTGTTTGAGGAAATGCACTGTAGTATATTGAACAAATTTCCTGGATTTTGGTGCCTGAATTCAGACAAAAAAATGTGTACATTAAATTTAGAAATACAAACACGAATAAATATGATAGGCACTTACGAATTACTTCTGAGAATTATGCAACTCAACCGACAGTTCAGAAAATCTATGTAGTTCTCTTTGACATCCACATAATGCAACAGCATTCTACCTCTTTGATGATCGGTGCTTCTGTAAAATGCGAACATCTGAAAGATAACGAAAACAGCTGATTTACTGACCCTGACCTACTTCTGGAAGCCGCCATCGTTTAGGTACCGTTGTCATGACAGCGCGTGTCCACGAAGTTTTATTGTTCTCAATGTCAATGACCGTTCTAGTCCTTTTATATTATATAGTGTCGGATTTCTATGTCTGGTACTCACAAAGTCCAACGTGTACACAAAGTGCACAAGGCCACCGGTGCCACTTGTGTTAGGCACTTATTACACACGACGTCCAACAACCCAAAGCTGCTAATCGCTCTGCGCGACGCCACTGTAAGGGTTTCCAACTATGATCAGCTAGATCATGCAAAGACCAAAGAACAAGTTCTTTGTAGTAAATCCCAGACGTGCTTTCTGATTGAAAGACGGCGGTTTATATATTGGCATAAACAATGGTGAACGCAGTTGTGATCGCTCACAATTAGTCCAGACAAACAAAGGCATAGAATACAATGGAGTGAGAGTGAGAATACAAAACAATGAAAACAATGCAATGGGAATGAATACAAGGCTTTAACATGAGCATAGAGGAATGCAGAGACACAGCATTACGTACAGGGAAGGAAATACTCCTTGTTTCCCTTCAACATCAACATAGAGTAATTATAGTGATGGACTAGTATTTGAAAGTTCTTTCGCTTCTGTCAGCTGAGATGGGAATTGGCTGTTGCAGATTGTAGCAAAGCAGTCGAAGACAGCTGTTGCAAATTACTTTTTGATAATCCCTTGATGAGGCAACACCTTTTGTCATTAATAAATGATTGACTTTGAAGTATACTTTTCTCCTGTCAATATTGACGACTCTCCGATACAATAACAGATTGTAATTGTTATTCGAGAAGCAAAACCGCCGCTTATTATTGAAACATATCGACATTTCAGGTAATTCTGGAAGCATGATATTTTCTAATTGCCAAATCCTTTCCAAATATTCCCTTGTCTCCATATCGATATATAATTCTATTCCAGGACTATTATCTATATTGGACGCAATTCCAGGAGGTCACAGTGAAGTCACTACAATTTCATCTCTTGCCTACACATGTTTGGATGGACAATTTTTAGCGGATTTCAGTATACGCATTCTATATTTTACCGAGCATATGTAAATCACTAGCTGAAAGGCACACACATACGTGTGATAGACAACAAGACATTTTTTGGTCAATTTTGGAACATCAACCAATCAAGGAGTGAATGGTTCGCATCTTTCAGACAACACACTTGACATATATAACGTGTATGAAAATATAACAGGTCTCTCTCAATATATGCGGATCTCGAATCAATTGTTGGTTTTAATTTGCATATGAATTTGGCATCTATCTTAATATAATTTTCGCATCCAACGATTTACAGTTTGCACGTTGCATTTATAGACATTATATTTATATTTATGACATTTATGATTTTTAGGAAAACATCCATAAATATCTATCCAAGAGTCAACATCATATTAGTCCGGGAGCTAGCGTGAAGTTGTGCAGGGCACGAGGTAGTACATAAAACTTTCACATAGCATAGTACACCTCTAACCTACTGCAAAACTTCGCGTCTGCCGGATCAAATCATTTGCTTTTCAGAAATAGAGAGGATAACACAATCCTATGTATTTCCCGTGGTAAAATTGTGACATTTAAGGTGTTGACTCCATTTTTTCGAATTTTTGCTCATAAAAGTTACACAAATTGGTCTTTTGTTGAACTGGTTATTATAGAAATCATCTACAGATCATGATCTTTCAAATGAGTTATCATTCAGTGACAGAGGATGAAGTAAAGTGTACAAACAGACACTTTTCGTTGGTGTAACTGCAAATTTTAACATAGAAATTTCAGGAAAATTGTTGATATACTTTAACGAAAAGTGTCTGTTTGTACACGTTACTTCATCCTCTGTCACTGAATGATAACTCATTTGAAAGATCATGATCTGTAGATGATTTCTATAATAACCAGTTCAACAAAAGACCAATTTGTGTAACTTTTATGAGCAAAAATTCGAAAAAATGGAGTCAACACCTTAAATGTCACAATTTTACCACGGGAAATACATAGGATTGTGTTATCCTCTCTATTTCTGAAAAGCAAATGATCTGATCCGGCAGACGCGAAGTTTTGCAGTAGGTTAGAGGTGTACTATGCTATGTGAAGGTTTTATGTACTACCTCGTTCCCTGCACAACTTCACGCTAGCTCCCGGACTATATCCTCTTCTTCTAAGAAGATGTAGATGAGAAAACTGGCTCAGTGTCATTCGGTGATCAAAGAGAGCACACCTAGTGACTATCAACTCACGAAAGCAAGTTAGATTCTACCAGGGCCCCACCTCGAATTGAAAGGATTTTAAGATCAAAATATTTGTGCAGTGAAAATGTGTTGTGGCGCACTAAGGATATGTTGAATGCATGAGGGAAAATCCTATTAGATTCCACCGATCAAAAGCAAATGCAGATAGATTCAAATGAACACAGGAATAATTTCTTTAATAATTCAGTAATATATTCTACGAACCGAGCCATGGATTCACATTACGTCTGATTTGACTCTCAAAACATTGACCAGTCAGGTATATCTACTCCTCATTATGTTCTGAATTTGAGAACATCGTGACCTTCAGGCAAATTGATCACGGTACGATTTTCTGGAGAAATTTGCGCATCAGAATCTTAGAAATTGGAATTATTCATCAATGATGATATGGAGAAGGTCTGTCTTCTTGTTAAACTTGATATGGAGCTCGGAATTCTAGCGAATTAGTAAGCCATGGATTGGTGATCTGGAAGTAAGGGGCTAAAGTCTATACCGCAAACAACAGAGCGATTGAGGAGGAAGAACATGCAGCCCCACCTAGGAAAGACCACAGCTCCATCACAACATCCTGCCCTGTCTAGATGAAGCAATGATAATACTATGCGCCCATTTGGAATTATGCGTACATGAGTAGATTTTGACATTGTTAATTGAAAAAGCTCTCATTATGTACAGTTCTGCACGCATATTTTCGATAAAAGATGCCTCGTTATAAATAATATTGATATCAATTCTAATTTTTTGACATTTCCAAAGAAGCATCCATTAATCATTATAAACAAACATGTGGGATGATAGCTCAGTGGTTACTGCAGTGTCATTTTATGGGTAAGGTCTTCTTGGGTGAGATTCCCTGCATAGACATCCACGTTTTTCTATCGACTCAGCAATGAAGGCCGTGCCGACCTAGGAGTGTAAATTATCTGAGTCTTTCGTAGTAGGACAATGATTTGAGTCTTACTACAGTCACAGCATATCTCGTCGACGGCATGCCATTGGGACAACTTATATAAATCTGGGTAGGGTAGTGATTGAATAAGACGTAGTAGAAAAAACTTCAAGCCTAGTGCTGGTGAAATTCCAACCAATTCGCACACATTTTGAACACACTATTAATCTTTTTTATCTAGTCTATATGTAATGAGACATCTTCAATAGAATAGATTTTAGATACTGTTCAGTTTTATTGAATCTACATGTAATTATCGGACATTTATGGGTCGGCATTTAAATACGTGCAAGTTATGTTAATTATCCTGGTATTTTCTTGATCAAAAATCACATAAAATCTTAGTCGCCTAAGAATGGCGACTGAGCAGCACTGAATAAAATGCGCCTCTGAAACCATGCTGCAAATTAAACGTAGCATTGATGAATATTGAGCTGAGAAAAGTTGGATTAGACTTTATTAGCCATTTCATCCAACATCAGGGGTCGCAAGCATGGCTAACATGCAATTGCATGTGTGCCTCGAATTGTATTCTAATTGAAGTCGGGCAAGCCAGGTATATCCTTCCTCTATCATGAATTGAATTTTTTTTAATTTCACATGCAACATATACAAAATCCAGAAGAAAGTATCATTAAAGTTACAAGTTATCATTTAAGACAGAAAAGTGAGGAAAGTCATGCTTGAAGAAATGCTAGAATCCCAGCACCATCTTCAAATCCCAATCCTCTTGCCGACTTGATTCTCGAGCCATGAAGACAATGACTCGCAGATCTAATTAGTGCGAACATGATCTTTGTCTTCACAAAGGATTTTGCTGCCCCATAATCATGTTGACATTTTCTAGACAACCTCATCCATATCACTTTGATGAATGAAATTGTCTGAGATCCATGGAGGCCATCACATGAAATATTAAGCGGACAAAAATCGCTTCGAAGATCTTTACATGTGTCTTTATACTTATTTTCTTTCCTTTGCTCTACCATGCGTAAGATTTCTTTTGCAGGTTTGTCATCGTATGACTCGGCGTCAAGATTAGTCACCTGAATGTCGAATAACGCCGGAGTCTGCGGGGACCAAACACCTCTTACAAGGATGTCAGTTCTTAATCCATCGTGACTGCATAAGATTTCATCTTCTCTAGATGTTCTGCTAGATCAAAATGTTCGTCTTGGTATTTTATGGTACTTTTTGCGTTTTGAATACCAAAAAAGTTCACGCTCAACTGTCGAAATGGTAACTCCAAAGAGAACCTGGAGTCTGGAAGAAAGCGATCTCTCAAAACATTTTCTAAAACTTCAAATGATGCGAAATTCCGGGGATTACTCTTTGAACATAATTCCATTGATTTTGAATTGATTTTGCGACCATGGTAGTAATAAAACGGCGAACACCCGACCGGCGCCCCCCTCTGTCACAGAGAGTTGCGAGATCGTGGTGTGCCGGCCAGGTTGGCGTGGTGTGCCGGCCAGGCTGCGAGGCCGCTCCCATCGTGTTTCTCGTCAAAAGTTGGGTGAACAAAATGGGACGTCCCCCCCCTCGGCAGCGTTCTTCCAACTTTGGTTCTAGAGATCGTAGATAGTCGTGCAATAGCTCGTTTGAAAGCTAAGAGTGAGACAAATTCAGTGAAAGGAACGGCTTGTTCATATCTGTCTTCGTTTAGATGTGAGACGCCATTTAAGATTTGGGAGATTGGCGAAAAACGACAGAGTTAACGGCGAATGTGGGATGTTTTGGGCTGTAGCGTCTAAACGGCTGCTCCAATGGTAGATCTGAGACCAGATTTGGAATCAGCGTCAAATTCTCCATCTGTGGTGTGATTTCCAGCTCAATCGGAGAGAAAAAATTTTTCTTCAAAATTTTTTCGAAAAAACGACAGAGGTAAAATTTTGGACGTTTTGGGCTGTTGCGCCAAAACGAAGCATCGGAGAGAAAAACGGATTTCAGATTTGGAATCAGCGTACAATTCTGCATCTGTATGGTGAATTTGAAAGCAATCGGAGAGAAAAAATTTTTCTTCAAAATTTTTTCGAAAAAACGACAGAGGTAAAATTTTGGACGTTTTGGGCTGTTGCGCCAAAACGAAGCATCGGAGAGAAAAACGGATTTCAGATTTGGAATCAGCGTACAATTCTGCATCTGTATGGTGAATTTGAAAGCAATCGGAGAGAAAAAATTTTCGCTGACGTCCCCCCACCCCCCCCCCCGGCACCGATCTTCCAATTTTGGTTCTAGTGATCGTAGAAAGTCGTGCAATAGCTCGTTTGAAAGCTAAGAGTGAGACAAATTCAGTGAAAGGAACGGCTTGTTCATATCTGTCTTCGTTTAGATGTGAGACGCCATTTAAGATTTGGGAGATTGGCGAAAAACGACAGAGTTAACGGCAAATGTGGGATGTTTTGGGCTATGGCGTCTAAACGGCTGCTCCAATGGTAGATCTGAGACCAGATTTGGAATCAGCGTCAAAATTCTCCATCTGTGGTGTGATTTCCAGCTCAATCGGAGAGAAAAAATTTTTCTTCAAAATTTTTTCGAAAAAACGACAGAGGTAAAATTTTGGACGTTTTGGGCTGTAGAGCCAAAACGAAGCATCGGAGAGCAAAACGGATTTCAGATTTGGAATCAGCGTACAATTCTGCATCTGTATGGTGAATTTGAAAGCAATCGGAGAGAAAAAATTTTTCTTCAAAATTTTTTCGAAAAAACGACAGAGGTAAAATTTTGGACGTTTTGGGCTGTTGCGCCAAAACGAAGCATCGGAGAGAAAAACGGATTTCAGATTTGGAATCAGCGTACAATTCTGCATCTGTATGGTGAATTTGAAAGCAATCGGAGAGAAAAAATTTTCGCTGACGTCCCCCCCCCCCCTCGGCACCGATCTTCCAATTTTGGTTCTAGTGATCGTAGAAAGTCGTGCAATAGCTCGTTTGAAAGCTAAGAGTGAGACAAATTCACTGAAAGAAACGGCTTGTTCATATCTGTCTTCGTTTAGATGTGAGACGCCATTTAAGATTTTGGGAGGTTGGCGAAAAACGACAGAGTTAGAATTTTGGACGTTTTGGGCTGTAGCGTCAAAACGAAGCATCGGAGAGCAAAACGGATTTCAGATTTGGAATCAGCGTACAATTCTGCGTCAAGATGGTGAGTTTCAAGTCAATCAGAGAGAAAAAAGTTTTCTTCATTTTTCCGAAAAACGAGTTATAATTTTTGCGATGGCTGTGGGCTGTAGAGCCAAAACGAAGCATCGGATGGAAAAACGGAGGACAGATTTGGATTCAGCGTCAAATTCTACGTATTAATGGTGTATTTCCAGCTCAATCGGACCTCTAGAATCGGCGATAGAGCGTTTTAAGATTTTGGATGATGGATATTACGTCATCAGCTGATCGCTACAAACTATATAAGCTGGGAACCGACAGAGACTTGTCATTAAGACGAGAGATTGTCAATGGTAAGTCGTCTCTCTGAGCTCCGATGATAGCTTCGGACATTCCAAATTCCGGATTTCTGTAAGAAACCGACTTAGAAAATTTCATTGCTGAAGTCAGCTGAGGCGTCAGACTTGAGGTTCGTCAGGAGATGGCCTTCGTCTCCAGGCCATAAAAGACTCCAAAACTTTAATGGTTTGTAACTTTGCTTCTACAAGTCCGTTTGACTTGATTCAAAAAAGGTTCGGTCGCTATTGACCTGCCCTAAGTGATAGACTACTTATAAAATTTCATAAGTAGTGCTAAAAAGTTGAAAAATTTAAATTCACTAGTTTTGGAGGTTTTCTGGGGTTTTCGACCCTGCTGAATTCAACTAAGACATTTATAAAGTTGTGGGAGGCGAGCTTCGGCTTGGAAGTTGCAACCTTTGTAAACAATCCACTGGTTTTTATGTCAAAATCAGGGTCCGGATACCAACACAGTGATATGACGCACGCTCTGTCCGCGGGAGGTTGGATTTGTGGGCCGAGGCCTTGGAGTTGGGATAAGATCCCCTCTGAGTAATGCCTGTAACGGATTCAAAGGTTCGACACTTTCCACCAATCTCACAATTTAGCTGTATGATTATAAAAATGACTGCCAATGTCGCTTGTCAGTAATTCTATTTTATCTTTCTTTCTACAGATAATGGGAGGCAACTCAAAATTTTTATTCAAAAAGTGCTTTTGTGGAGAGATCAAGAGAGGCGGCGAATTCAAACGCCACATTAACAAGTAGAAGAATACTCCTCACTTTCACGAGGAAAGAGCCGTTATTTCCGGCTGCACACATTGCCTGAAATTTTTAAAAGGCAAGGACCAAGAGGCATTTTATATCGCCCACGCCGAATGTCCGATCAAGAAGGCTAGCAATTATATGACATCAGACATCTGCAAAGTGATCGCAACCTTCTTCAACGAAGCAACAGTCGATCTAGACGCAGCACTACAAGAGGCTATTGCAACCATTTTGGAACCTGCTGCTTCGGTCACTACCTCATCGACAGCAGAAGAGAAGGGTCCACTAAGCGATTTGGACAGCTCAGATGACTCCGATTCTTAGGAGGTCGCGGAAGAGATAGGAAAACCGGCAAATCAGTCTTCCCCGAAAAAGAAAGTGATCGCACCTTCCCCAGTAAAGAAGAAGATTAAGCAGCAGACGAACAGCTGGAATAAGGATGAGCAGATCGCAAAAGTGAGTCAGGAATATGCACTCACGAAATTAAAAGATGAGCTCACTCGTTACAAAAACGAATGTTCGGCCCTTAGGGACGACAATTTCCACCTGAAAGGTCAGGTAGCCGAGATTCGGGCCCTCAAGACCCAAGTAATTAACTTGGAACCTTTCCGCGAAAGGGCGCTTGCCAGCGAAAAACGAGTTGAAGACCAGGCGACGTACATAAAATCACTAAAAGCTCACGAAGAGGTGTCAAAGTTAAAAATCGAGCAACTAAAGACTAGCCTGACTGAGAGCCAAAGAAAGAGGAGAGACGAACAACGCTCCACATTCCCGTCTCAAGAGCAGAATCGTCGACAGCGTCATCCTTGAGAGTGAGGACTTGGACACCACATTCGAGTGCTACGATGGGGCGATGGCGGAGATGCGCTGCCTTCATCTCTCAATAAAACATGATGGTAGCATCAAGGAATTGCGCCACCGCAAGCGGAAACTGCCGGCCAAATACTTGCCTCAGCCACCACCATCGAAGGTTCAACGAACCGATTAACTTAATTTATGTAAGTTAATATCATCTCTATCACTTGAATATAATTTCATCTATTTTCTTTCTATTTTTCAGATGCGACGAGAACGAACCAACGGTCTTTATGAGACCACCATGGAGCAAGAAGTGATAGCACCTCCTCGTGGTTTGCTCTGGACAGACTTCGGTCCAACTGAATCTATCACACAAATATAAAAAATATAATCATAAAGTTGTATCTGCTATTAGACAACTTTAATGTTGCAAATGAAGTTCGGTGTAATACTTCCTTTCGACGGGCGTTCCTGTAAAGGGCGGCGGTGAAACCCGTAGCAATGTATACCGCAAGGGACATTCGGCAATGGTCAATCTTGTTAAACCTCTCTGCGTCATGTTTGCAAGTGATTGCCTCTGTCTCAACGTAGTATGCATTCGCGCCAGGGCGACATTTAGCCAGCTGTCGAAGGTTGCCTTATAAACTTTCCATTGCATACGTTATGAGAACCATGAGTTCTACCTGTCTCTATCAATGAGACGAATTGATGAATGGAATGAAATGGGAGGACACTCACGCGCCACACGCAACATAACACACTTCTCTCTTCCGTAGTCTATCAAGCTCTTTACAACCCCCCAAAAATGGATGTCTCGCAGTTCTCGCTCTTTCTACGTTCGGTCTTTTTAGCGTTTTTCGCAGTCGATTGTCGCGTTCATTTTTTGTTTTTGTCTTCTTCTTTGTCTTCGTTCTCGCAATTTTTTCTTCGCCTCTCGCAACGTTTTCGCACTTCTTTTCGTCTCCGTCTTTTTCGCATTCGCTTTCTTCGCTCGTTTTTTTTTTCGTTCTTTTTCGCTTTCGCGCTTCGATCTATCTTTCGCAGTTTTTTCGCTTTGTTTTGTTCGCATAGCTTTTCGCTTTTTCGTTTTTGCATCTCTTAGGCGTCGTTTCAGTTTTGTTTTTCTTTCGCATGTCTTCTATCGCTTTTTTTCGCAGTTTCTTCTCGCATCTGTCTTATCTTCGTTTACTTTTTTCGTTTTTTTTTCGCCGCTTCGTTCGTCGCCTTTCTCTCCTCTTCGTTCTCCGCATTCTTTCGCAGTTTTCCTCGCTCGTTTCTCGCGTTCGCATCTTTTCGCATTCCGCAGTTTCCTTTTTTCCTTTCTCGCATCTTTCGCAAATCTTCATCGTCGCAGCTTTCTCGCTTTCGTTTTCTCGCTTTCTTTCTCGCATTTCTCGCTTTCGCATATTTTTTTCTTCTTATTCTCTTTTCTTCGCCTTTCGTCTTCACGTCTTCTCTTTATCGTTTGTTTCGTGTTCGTTTCTCTCTTTCTTATTTCGCTTCCGGGTCTCTCGCTTTTTTTCTTCCGTTTGTCGCAGTTTTTCTTTTTCCCTCTCGCACTTTCTCTTTCTTTTCTTCTCTTTTTGTCTTATTCGCCATTTTTTTTTCGCCTCCGCACTTATCCGCTTTCGCATTTTCGCTTTTTCGTTTCCGCTTCTCTCGCCATTTCTTTCCGTTTTCGTTCGCAGTCGATGTCGTTCGCCTTTGTCTATTTTTCGTTTTCTTCGTTTGTCTTCGCATCTTCTTTTCTCTTCGTTTCCTTCTTTTCTTCTCTTTCGCGTCTCTTCTTCGCATCTCGTTCTTATTTCGCGCGCAGTTTTTTTCTCAAAGTTCTCCCTTTTTTTGTGTTCGTTCGCTCGCTTTTTTCCTCGCAAAAAGTTAGCATTCGTGCGTCCTTGTGTTTTTGTTTTTCGCATTTCTCTGTCGTTCCGTCGCTTTGTCTGTTTTTCTCGCTAAGTCGTCCCGCAACTCGCTATTCTTCCCGTTCGCTCTTTCGGATTTTTTTTTCGCTCCGCATTTCGCGTTTTGTGTGGTTTTCTTCTTTTCTTCGCTTTCGCAATCGCTTCGTTTCTTTGTTTATTTCGCTTCGCATGTTGTCTTTTTCCGAATCCTCGTATTTTTTTGTTTCTTTCGCCTTCTTCGCGATCGCTTCGCCCTCTCTTTCCGCGCAGCTTTTTTTTTCGCGTTTTTTTGTTTTTTTTACGTCGTCTTTCTTGCGCAGTTTTTATCGCGAGCGTTCTTCTTTTTCTTATTTTTTCGCACAGTCGGTTCTGCGTCTCGCAGATACGTTCGCATTTCTTTTTTTCCGTTTTCTCTTATTTCGCATTTTTCGTTTTTTGTTCTCTCTCTCGCTTTGTTTTCGGTTCTTTGTTGTTGGTTCGCCTATTTTCGCTTCTTCGTGTTTCGCATTTTATCCGTCTTGTCGTTTCATTTTTAGCTATTCGCTTCTCGCAGTCGATCTTTTTCGTCTCTTTTTTTTTTCGCATCGCTATCGTTTTCGCATCTGTTTTCTCGGCATTTTTCGCTTTTTCTTTTTCGCAGATTTTTCCTTCTCTCCTTTCGCTCCCGTTTTCTTTACTCATTTTTTTCTTCGTCGATTTGTTTCCTTTTATCGCAGTCTATTTTTTTTTTATTGTTTCTTTTTGGTCTTTCAGCACGTTTCTTCTTTTTCCGCTTCGCTTCCGTTTTCTCGTGTTTTCGCATTCGCGTCTTTCCTCTTCCGCTCTTCTTTTTTCGTCTTCGCAGTTCGCAGTTTCGCTTCTTTATCTTCGCTTTGTCTCGCATTCGCAGTCGTTTTAACTCCGCAGTTTCCTCGTCGCTTTTCGCAATTCGCAGTTCTCGCAGGTTTTCGCAGTCGATATACTCCGTTTCGTATTTCGCTTTTTTTTCTCATTTTCATCCGCCGTTTTTTTCGTCTATTCTTTTTTCTCGCTTTCGCATTTTTATTTTTTTTCGCTTTTTCTTTACCTTTTCTTTTCTTCGCTTTTCGCTCGCAGTCGATTAGCTATCCTGTCTCAGAGTGTAAGCTATCTTAATTTTATTTACACACTCTATCATTCCATCATCGCCATATGCAATGTTCTAAGATTTACACGTTAGAACTAAGCGTGCTACTATTTCCAAATGAAAAGTATCATGGTTAAATCATCCACTTGAAAGCCCCATTCAAATAAGACTCAGTAGAAACAAACAAAATACGAGAATAACATTTATTATGGCATGTATTTCCAAAGGTCTCATCGTCATTCGTCAGAGTTGATTCCCACGTCACAAACAAAAACAGTTCACTCTGCTTCAATCTCTTCTACCGCGAGCCTCACCTTTATCGATGTATAGTCCCACTCCGCCATAGTCGTGGCTGGGAATTAGGGGTTACTCTTCCATAAGCTGTGTATGAATTGGTGCTGTGTGATTCCATACATCATCAGTATCTACTGCAGATACTTCCACCTCACGCTGTTAAGTCGGGACATCCTCTCACATACACTCTCCTCTCTTCGTTCCGCTGGTAATGTTAACTTTCTAATGTTGTCGAGTTCGGTACACCTTCTCTACCTTCCCTTCGTTAGGAGCGTTTTGGTGCAACGAGCGTCTTTGATGATGGAGCATGGAGAAGAGAACTCCAATGTAGTGTTCGGTGTTTTTGGAGGGTATGTCATGTTGACTGTGCATAATGAACTTTGAAATGTTTCTATTCTAAGTATAAACAAGCAACTCCAATCAGAATGGAACATCCAATGGAATGTTGGAGTATTGGGCGATAAATATAAAAGGGGAAAGTGAAAAATAAAAAGAGAATGATAGGGACTAAGTGATTTCATTCGAGGGTTGTACTATTGTGAGATATATTAACAGCTAAGTGAGCTGTTTTCTGCTCCACATCAAATATTGGATTAACGTTGCTGACGTGATTCTTATTTTGGTTTGAAGTCATATTACTTACTTCATCTGACTATCAAAGTATCCGATTTGGATCTTAATTTCGTGTAGATGAAAATGTGTAAGGTTGGTTATAAGTTGAAGGAAAATCATGCAGTTCATCTCCCTTAAAACGCTAGTGGTAATAGCATCTTCCTCAATTCAGGCATCTACTTCATTCATCAAAGCGCTCCCTTTCGAGGAAAGTTTAGAGTGTTGAGTTGAAGGTAGGTTGTAACAATACACTGAGACGTTAAACAGGATGCAAGAATGATTCTCTTCAGGTGATAGCTGTCCATCTCGAGCGAGTCGGATAACAACAGCGACTCCATGTCACATTGTCGCGGATATGCAACGATCGGGAATGTGCTGACTGTGGACACATCTTCACGAGGAAGCGCCATCTCGCCCGGACACCTCAAGCGAGGTAGTCTGGTAGGTTCTCTAAGTCATTGCCTCCATCTCCGCAGGTGGGGTATGATTCTGTTTACCCGGATGTACTCCTTTATTTCTTGCGATGTATGCATTCAGTCTTTTGAGTCCGTTTTGAACAATCTTTCACATTTAGACTCTCGCCATGTACAACACAGTGACTCGATACGTTTGTTAACTCACAGCTCCTGCCTCTGATCCGACTTCCTCCTGAAGCTGGTCTGTTATGAATAATTTAGTGAGGAGACTACCAGATTGGAAATCCTCAGAAACTTTACTGACTTTGAAGAAATGGTTTCTATCAGCTTCTATTTTGATGTGTGCCGCTCTTTCACACAATTTAGTCAATTTTAGAATGGAAGGACGGTCTTCTATCTCGAATAAACTCATGCCATAATCGACCATACAATTAACCCCCTGGTACAATCGGAGAGAGGTTAGGAGTTTCACTTACCCTCCTCTCCTGTCAACGAAAGCTTGTAGACTGCGGAAGTCTTGGATAAGATTCTTCATTATCCAAGAG
>CAJQUW010003039.1:0-20869 GCA_907163375.1 Prostheceraeus crozeri
GATAGTGGGAGATTTTTTTGACATGTTGAGGATGTAGTTTTATACTGCAAATCCCTAATCCAAAGGAATCCTGCAATAACTCCGAATTTTGAATTCTGAGGTTAGTACAAAGATGTATAAATATTTGCACAGCTGATCAACAGCTATAAGAAACAGACCACATCTAAATAGAGAGATCCCGAAGAGCTGATTCAAGAGATACCCTCTCAAATAATCGATTCTCATGATATTCCAATCGTGTCGCACAACAACGTGTCGTACATCATTCGAGAGCTTGCATTCTCAGCTTAAAATCAAGCTATAATAGGATGCTAGGAGTGCTAATATGTATGTTTTATTCAAATAAAGTCAGTAATTTTTTAAAATTTCTTCAGCATTTTTTCTCATTTCCGCCAAAGTGGAAACCAATTAAAGTAGACAGTCCGCAGTCACTGTGGAGAGAACAAAGACTTGCCTTCGCTAATTGCTTTTAACTAACTGAAAAAAAACTATATGAACATATTGAATGAAAGTTTCCCTTACATATTAAGCACTCACTTATTATCGCAAGGATTTGCTGAAGATACCAAGCATGAACATTTTCGAAGAAAAAGTGGGAAACCAGAGACATCCTTATGTCCCTTCTCACGTATAGCACCTAGAGACACACATCTACAGACCAACGTAAGACCAAACCCCACCTATGTTCTACATTACTCAAACTGCAACATTTTCAGCCGAAACTGCGACTGTCATGATTTTTGATAACTTCACGACATCAACTAATTTTTACGTCCTGTATATCAAAAGAGAGCTCAGGAAAATGCTCGTTCTTGTCCCGTGTATGATTCATTATCATACTCACATATAGTCCGGCAGCCAGAACGAGTTTCTGCAGGGAACGAGGTCGAAAGTGAGATTTTCACAGAATGATGTACATCCTATGCCTACTATGAATCTGCACGTCTGCCGAGTTCTAGTGAGTTCCTCTTCTTATCAGACAGGATCAAAGAAAAATACATGTAAATCCAATGGGACGCAGAGTGCAGTTTTTGGCTAAGATGAAATTTTGTATGTTTTCTCTGATTAAACGAAAAGCACTAAGCCCAGAGTCATAATTTTTGGCATGGACTGTCTTCAGGTCATTTCCTATGATGTGCATGTGCTTTTATCATGGCTCTGATCGGCAATGTATGTGAGAATGTGGTTGAATGTGGATAAAGTTGCTCAAAATGTTTGGGTTTGAGGACATTAAGAGGCTCGCCAAATCTAAATGTGTTTAGCTATATAGACTGGGGTGCATGGAAATGAAAGGAAATGACCTTAAGACATTCCATGCCAAAAATTATGACTCTGGGCTTAGTGCTTTTCGTTTAATCAGAGAAAACATACAAAATTTCATTTTAGCCAAAAACTGCAATCCGCAATCTGCGTCCCATTGGATTTACATGTGTTTTTCTTTGATCCTGTCTGACAAGAAGAGGAACTCACTAGAATTCGGCAGACGTACAGATTTATAGTAGGCATAGGATATACATCATTCTCTGAAAGTCTCACTTTCGGCCTCGTTCCCTGCAGAAACTCGCTCTGGCTGCCGGACTGTCTCATTAAAATAGTGCGATTTGTAAATTGAGCAATTTTCATATTTTTAGCACCCCTCAGCAAATACACCAATAGATACAAGTCCATCATAGCTCATTTTAAAGCTGAAAATGCAAGCTCTCAAATGATGTATGGCATGTTGTTGTGCCACACGATTGGAATTAAGGTGGTCCGTTTTTTGTGATCAGTTCTGTAGTTAAGCATAAATTGAATCCTGCGATGAGTTGCATGTAAGTTCGGACGAAGTATAAACTGAAGTGTGCGTGCGCATATTAGAGACTTGGCGTGTTTCTTGTCTTGTCAAATCATTTTGTGAGATATGAGAACTGCATAACACATGTAACACAGAAATTGGAGCAATTAAACCGTTGCCTTTGATAAAACCTCTTAAATGGAAATTAGCGCTGCGCAGTATAGTGGTACAAATGTCTCTCATTTTCATTGAAATACATTTGTCATACGCTATGGATAGTTAGAAATCGTTCACAAGTGCAATTCTAGGGCTTTCACGATCACTCTATCCTAACTTGAGTGGCCCCGGGTCATACCGTGCTTTCCAGTTAATTTTATGTATAGTTTTCTTCAGTTTAAAAACCTTTGTTTGTTATAGTGCAAACATGCGTGCTCGCTTACAGATCGCGTGACAAGGAGTAGAATCTGTAGATCCCAAACAAACACTGGTCAGGAAGCTTGTGGACAACCCAAATATACCTACTAATAACTTAAAATTTTTGAAACTGGCATTACCAGTAGGCCATTGAAGTAGCTCGCAATTTCTGCTTGCATTGTACTCAAACACCAAACTTTAAGCTAATCTTTCATTGAACAGAATGTATTCGCAGCAAACATGCTTCAGTGACCATCGAGGGAGGCCGTCATTAGTGAATCCTTTTGCAATCAGTAGAAAAATCCATAAAGTAGGAGTGGCTTGATTGGGTTTGATTGTTTAGCGTTGGCTATGATGGAAGAATGAGAGTGCTTTGATGAAAGCTAATAGTGATTCGTCAATTTTT
This sequence comes from Prostheceraeus crozeri, assembly GCA_907163375.1. Lineage (NCBI taxonomy): Eukaryota > Metazoa > Platyhelminthes > Polycladida > Euryleptidae > Prostheceraeus > Prostheceraeus crozeri. The sequence goes on from CAJQUW010003039.1 coordinate 2,595, forward strand.
TGTATGCGGTATCTTAGTAAACTACCCACATGCAAAAATTTTAGGCTGATCAGACAAGTAGGCCTTACTTTTTGAATTAGGGGCGATAACTGGAGTGAAAGCGATTTGTCTGCAGCTTGTCTGGACTTCGTCTCACCTATCGTCGGAGCAGAAAGCACTTGAGGTAACAATCACTTTCCCGACAAACTCTGTGAACTGATCAGACGAGCCACTTTCCTTATGCACATTTTTTTATATCTAAGTAATGTGTAACAAAGTAGTGGTCGTGGGCGATTTTAAATAGCAGTGGAATGAATCGAAGTTGGTGAGATAACAATGCACACACGAGTAGCAATTAATGCGTCGAACAGTCGAAGTCAAACATGTGGTGATATCGCTACACTTCACAGTGTCGTCCCTAAGTCAAAAGTACAAGTCCAATCTGCATAAATTTTTGTATGCTTTAGGGTAGAAAATAGGCTTCCGTACGTCTACTGGAAATTTGTTGACGATTGATCATTTGGAGTGATTTTAGACAAATTTGAAAACCTGGAGGAGCAGCATCCAAAAATATGGTTTCTATGGACAGAATGACGGTATTCACACCTTTATTTCTATCTAAAACAAACGTGTTCGAAATTTGATAAACTTTTCGAAAGCAGGTAGAAGTAATTCATTTTTTCAATTTTCTCTGAATGACAACTTTGCACGGGGACATTCAAACAGTCACTTCTGGTTGTTTACAGACATGTAGATAAGCATTCATAACTTCTGAATATCTGTGATCCGTGTAATCTTCTTCAGAAAGTTGGTTGTTCAAATACGCTACAGTAACTCCTAGGAGGAACTGTCTGAGATAAAAAATCAGTGTATGACAGCAAAACGACATTGATTAGGTGAGTCTGTCCGAGTAATCTGGTTAATTTACGATGCGATGGGGTTCGGGAACCGAGTCAAAGTGGCGCCTTAGCATCGTGCAGATGGAGCAGCAGACGTCGGTGTGGTCTGAGCTGGAATAATTGAATCGGTTTGGAGGGGCTTGAGCCTTGGCCGGGTGCAGTTCGGGGTCATTGCCAAAGACTTTGACATAGGCTCGCGTATACAGGGGTCTATGGCATGCCTAGGCACATAGGCCTGTAGTCGAGGATGGGGGGTGGGGGGGGGGGCTGGTGACGGGTGGCGGTAGGGGGGGGAAGGGGGGGGGGTGGGAGGCGTGCGGAGTGGGGGTGGGAGGGAGGGGGGGGGGGGCATTTGGAGGGGAAAGCAGCGCGTCGGGGAGTTGGGGGGCGAGGGGATGGGAATGGGGGAGGGTGGGGGCGATGGTTGGTTGAGATAGGGACTCGGGGGGAGGGATGGTGGGGGGGGGGGCTTCTGTGGGACCCGGATTAGGGACGTGGGCTTGGCTTTGTGGAGCAGGAGGGCCATGGGGGGTGTGTGGGGGGGGGGGGAGGCCGGAGTGGCGGGCGGGCGGGGGGGGCGGGGGGCAGAACCGGGGGGGGGAGGGGGGGGGTGGGAGGGTGGGGTGTGTGGGGACATTGGGTGACTGCGAGGTAGGGTAGGGAGGGGGGGGGAGCAGGGGGAGTTGGGCGGTGGGGGGAGGGGACTGGTGGCGGGTGGCTTGGCCCGGGGGGGGCGGCTTTGGGCTTGGGGGGGTTGGGGGGGGGGGGTGGGGGATGGTGTGGGGGGGGGTGGTTGGGGCTGACCCCCCCCCCCCTTGGGTGGTTGGGGGTGGCAAGTTGAGGGGGTGGGCTTGCAATGCTTTGGTGTTGGTTATTGGTGACGTCATTTTGGTGCAGTGGTGGGTTTGTTCTTTTGTTTTTTTTATGTTTTTTTTTCCTTTTTTTTTTTTTTTCTTTTCTTTTTTTCTTGTTTTTCAATTCTTTTCAATTATGTCTTGTTATTTTCATAGTTTTTTATTAGTTTCTTTTATTTTTCATTCAATTTCGATAAGTTGCATTGTCGCGTATAGTGTCTTATGTTAATTGTAATCTAACGTTTGTTCAGTTTCAAATCTAACCCATGTGGCCCTTATCCTATCCTCGTTGTTCCTGTGTGCCGTTCCCAGCGTTGTTCGTTATGTGCGTTTTTCATGCTCCAATAGTTCATATTTCTTGTGTACATGTATATATGTAACCGGTCAGCCTACACCATTTTCGTTTCGTAAACGGGACATTCATTATATCGTGGAAAAAAAGAAAAGAAAGTTAACGGTCAGCAAAGAATCAAACGCCTGAGAGAGAGAGAGAGGAGAGATGAGATGCGATAAATCTATTAATTAAACTGACAGAAGAAAGAAATTCAATGTGCGAATAAACGTGATTGTTGATGAAAGAACAAACGGACAATAAAAAATGATATCCATGGAAATCCGATTAATGGTCCATTTTAAAAAAGGAGATTAAAATATCCGTGATTAGAACGAAATGTGGGTCCGGGTCCGAAAGCTAAAACAAAGCCAGTGATTAAAGGAAACTCTTCAATTTTCAAAAAGAAAGTGGTTTTATCGTTCAAGTCTCAAAAATTTGCGATAAATTAGAAACGATGAGAAATTGACACAACAACAACACATACGACATCTTTTAGTGTAAAACAAAGCTGTTAGAACAACTACCGGGCTCTCGTAGTGTAAACTTAACTACAGAATAGTAGCAACAACAAAACTTGCCTACCAGCGAACAACAACACATTAGCGAGCGACGATTGAAGATTGTACGGTATTAGTGGACACTGATATTTATGAATATTTATTTTGGTTATAAAGTGAATCCGATCGAATTGAAGTCTGAAGTCAACTGTAAAGAGATGAACTGTAAGTTGTAAATGTTTTTCTTTTATCGGCTGGCGCATCGCATCTATATAACTACTGTATAGTCCTTAAAAAAAAAAAATTAATATTGTTAATTGTTGTGATTGGAAGGTTAAATAAATAGTTCATGTAATTGAATAATTAATTATTAGGATAATTTGTTGACACGTGTCTATATTTTGATTTGAACTGACAGGGTTGCTGCTCCTTTAATGCAGCGTTATATTTTCTTTTTCCAAACAAATTGTTTTTCGTGTGTACAACAATTAAGTTAATCTCCAATTTTTGTGCTTATCCTATCAAGAACTAAATTCAACAATTCGCTTTATTTTGATTAATTATCTTACTTGATAAATAACTAAATAACAGATTGAACAAAGATTGATTGTCTTTTCATTGTCTGCTTAATCGCCTAGAAATAACAAGGTTCCCGGAGCTGTAGGGTCATCGAAAGTCACAAAAAACACCATTTTATTTAACAATTAGAATTAAAAAACTACCCTCGTTCGTTTTCTACCTCTCTCCCTCTTTTATCTCTGCGTGCAAGTTAACACAACGGTCCGAAGTACTGTGATTTCAATGATTTGTATCAAATTAGATTTATCACAGATCTATCGAAAAAGTGGAATACGAGGTTTATCCAAGGTCAATTTCCAATTCCCATATTCACAGTGGATTTAAATATCGTCAATTCCAATTCCAGAACTTTTTCCAACTCTGGTATTGGTGTCTTTGTACAGCGCTTCCTTTACGATCATCTCCACTGGCAGGAGAAAGGCCTCTCCAAGTTTTTTTCCCATTCCTCTCTGTTGGTCCGTCGCGTACTCCCACGTTGGGGTCCCAAGAAGTTCCCGAGTTCTCTCCATCTTGTATTTTGCCTGCCTCTTTTTCCCTATTCTTGTTGTTGTCTTCGTCCCATCTATTATCTCTGTAGATGGGCTGCCCAATCCACTTTCTCGTATCCATTTTTGATCCATTCTGCTTTCTTCTTGTCTTTCCACCTTATCCCCAGCATTTTCCTTTCCATAGTTTCTTTGTTTCTTTGAGTACTGGCGTAATTTATTTTCCATTGCCTTTGTGATGCTCCAGGTTACTGCTTCGCACGTATTATTGGTTATGATGTACTTGATTGTACATTTTTCTTTGTTCAATAACCAGAGGTAATTAATTTCGGCTCTTGAAGATATTACTCATTTTGCCGAAGAAGGGCGGACCAACCCATTCCCATTATTCGTTCTCACGTCAATCTCGGTGATCAGGGATCTGCAGATAGCTTTGTCCTAAGTTATTCAACATGTCAGGATAAGGGATAATTAGGTCAATTTCTCTAATACTATGATGCAAATACCGGCTTTTTGTCATATGTTTTACATTGCATCAATGTCGTTATCAAATGGATGATATCAAAATTATGTAATTTTTTCTTCAGGACAAAGGAAATTGGTAGGGCTCACATATTTCTTGAAAGCGAAAACTAAGTCACTGATTTTATTTTGAGTGCTGACTGAAAAATGTGATTTGTACGTGAGCACTGCTCATGTTTTGAAATACAAAAAACAGATACAATGTTTTTCATAACACTCATCTGAAGCTCATCATAGATCACTCATTCATTGAGAATATAGGCTCTCGAATGACTGGCACGGTTGACGTCCGCCCCCCCCACACATTTGAAGGCATGAGGATCGATTGAGTTTTGCGATCATAGGAGTAGGGATATCATTAGGTAGAGTGTCTCGGACTCAAAAAAGTATCAGTATACAGTGAAAATTTTTTATATGAAAAAGATTTCAGTTTTTTGCGGAGATTGCGTTCCCGTGCTCCAAAAAATTATTTGTGCAGTTTTAAAAAGCTCAATTTTTGCCAAATTAAATACTACCGACATGACGCCCTTTCATAAGTAGCATGAAACAAGTTGGATATCAAAAGGAATAAATATTTGCTAACAAGCATCGTAACTAAGCGGAAATTATGCTGATAATCAAGGAAATCTAATGAACGGCATTATAGTGGAAGTCTTCAATAAAAAGTTGAGATTTTGTTGTGCTGTCGTGTCTGAAATTTCACATTTTTAATTCAATTTTCATCGTTGTGAATTTCTGATTCACTAAATTAATATTTCACTTCTTGAATTTAGGAATGGTGATGTGGACTCATTTACATCTTTCAAAGTTAATTGAAATCATTGTCTTTGATTCTGTTATTTTGCTCTAGTGGCAGGTTGCTTATGTTATGATGACGCTTAACCCTTATCGGTATACGCCGTCACATTTTGTTGCAAAGAATTCTTAAATAGCGATATCTTTGTTAATAATTACTCCATATATTTTTCCTCTTGTGACGATGAAGAAATGTTAACAATAAAGGTTCCCTGCGCTGATAAATTTTAATCCGTTGTTTAAATCATGGCTCAGTTGCAAAACACCTTCATCGGTATAAGTGTCACGTTTTGTTGCATTCACAAAAGTCACCGATCTTGTCCTACTGCAGTCATCGTAATGACCGCAATATCGCTATTAATCTCTTTCACTAGTTAGCGATGGTTGATTACTTGTACCTTCCAAAAGTTACCTTCTTGGATTACTTCATTGCCATCTTCCCATGGGCGCATCAATAAACACCCAGCTATTACATTTGAAGGAACACGGGTGAGAACGTTATCCCTCTGTGCGAACGCTCACTGGCGATAGACGATACAGTGCAGACGTGTGACCGCCAAACCCTGACTACGTGTTTCGTAAATTGCACAGTGATCTAACGTCAAACGATGACTCGACTAAGTGCTAAAGCCGCGATGGAATTGATCAATGAATCTCATGCAGAAAACAATGATTCGTTCGTCACGAAAAGTGCATCAGAAGACGAAAATTTTCGGTGAACTGGTCTCCCATCAACGTTGATAGTCTCGATTCACATACGCAAAGGATGAAGAAGGAAGGATGGAGAAATTGATTTCTACGTTCAAAAAAAATGACACTGACAGCGAAAGTGGAACAGCAATGATAGTAGAGGAAGAGGTTCTCCCTTCGGAAATTCAAGTAAACGATGTAATTGTTTCTCGACAGAGCCATTTCAGTCCAGGGTCAAGAAAACCGAAATATCACGAACTTTCATCCGCGCAATCTGGCTTCACCCATCATCAGAGAAAGGGAGGGCATTTCAGTTGTTTATCAACGAAGAAATCGTCCTCACTATTTTGAGATACACCAAATAGGAAAGTGAGCGGTCATTACGGACTGTCAGGATTATTCATTCGTACATGTGTCCATTCACTTTCGACGAAATTTTAGCCGCTTGTCTGGCAATTTTACTGCAGGGCTGGTCTCGATAGAGGACAAATTTCACATCGATAGGGAAGAATTGTGGAATCCTACGAAGGAAGGCCATTCTTTCGTGCCGTGATCAGCATTCTGCACGATTTCAAATTTTTTCTTCGCACCGCGAGGTTTCGATAACTTTCGAAATCGGGAAAGAACGTCTTGAAGGATGATCGCTCACTGCCATACGGGGAGATATGGGGACTTGTTCCAACTCAACTTAATGAGATTGATTTTATGTACCTGATACTGGTCTAAACCGTTGATGAGCAGCTTGTCGGATACTGGGGCAAGGTACCCGGAAGAAAACATTTATTTACCGTCAACAGCACTGCTAAATATAAAGTCAAGATATTTTGGCTTTGTTGAGGCCAAGAGTGGCTTTTGCTCTGAATTCAATTATCTACACAGGAAAGAAAGACAACAAAGATTTCACAGAAATCTCGGAAAAGATGTTATGTGTGGATGGGAATTGTGCGTACCAGTGTATGGATCTCGTCGAGATACCTGTGACAGATAATTATTTCACCAGTTCATTCTCTCGATTTAACTTCACTCCTCGAGAAAGGATTTAACGTTGCTCGGGACCGTGAGGCTAAGGCAGAAGAGAAATTTCCCCCACAATTGAAAAGTAAGGATCGCCAGCCTAATTCTTCAGTTTTTTGTTTCATGATCACAAAAACAAGATTGGTTTATGGTTTCCTACTGTCCGAAGAAGAACCGGAAACGTTGTGTTGCTAAGCTCATCTCACTCTTGGCAAATGAAAATTGTTTCCGGAATCGTCAAATGAAACCACGAAATGATCATCGACTACAACATCGGGAAGAAAGGAGTGGGACCAGTTCGATGAGTACATTGAGGAATTTACCATGCCGGAGAAAGACAGTTCGTTGACCGTTACTTCTTTTTATAATATGCTTAATGTGTAGGCTTTCACACGCTTTTCTCATTAATGAAACACGACGGATTATCCAAAAACTCTCGGCGACATGTTCATGAAACTGTTGAGTTTGATGGTTGGCCAAACCATATGCTGAAACGAGACACAAGAAAAAGCCGAGTAACTTGCCGCGTGCTACGAAAACATGCGCAGAGATCTTGGGGTTTACGCAACCAGCAACTTCTCTTCTCATTTGACCACTCTTCAATCAACAATTTGGCCGGTGCAAAGTGATGCTCATCAGTGGTCTCGCTCGTCATGTGATCTCTGTCAAAACTTCGTGTGTCCTCGTCATCGCACAGGGGAGGGGGGGGGGTAAGGCGTAAGCTCACCAAAGTGCTTATACTGTTGAGAATCTGAGCTGTAAGCCTACGATCTGTGTATCGTAGGAATTGAATGGAAAATAACTTTGAATATTTTGTGTTACGCTGTTTTTTAACGTTCAATTCTATCTTTATTTAAACATGCACATGCAAGCAGATATCAAACATTAAGGAAGTTGAAGTTGTTGCCTTTCTGCGTATCGGATGTATATCGCATTTATACTGTAATCGATTTAAATTGTTACGCCTATATAATGTTTTAATTCAGTTAGTAACCAGTTTCTGTATGTTTTCCACTTTCAAATTACCTAAAAGTCTTCAGACAAAAAATATCGAATCTCTTAAGAAAAAATGTAATAGATAGAGATGCAAAATCATTGGATTGCATTTTAGAAGACATTTGCAACAAAATGTGACACTTATACCTCGATGAGGGTGTTCCAAAGTTTGCATACCCGATAAGGTGTTAAGAAAGATTTCTTTTGAGGTTCAGCATGAAAGCAATAGCAGGCTCGTCGAAACGGTTGCATAATTTAACAAACATTAGCTCTCCAAGGCTGTCATGACCACGGACTATCTGTAAAATAATATCATTTCATTCTTACAATATACTATCTATGATCCTGTCAATTTTCTTTTTATTTTTTTTTATTTTTTTTTTTTTTTTTTTTTTTATTCCCCCTTTTTTTTTTTTTCTTTTTTTTTCCCTTTTTTTTTTTTTTTTTTTTTTTTTTTTTCCCCCCACTTTGTTTTTTATTTTTTTATCCTCCGTTGTAATTTGCTTCAAAACTGCAGAAATGTGCATGTCTCACATTTGGAAACAATTCCGACTGTATCTCCCTCGAGCTCATTTAATAAAATCGAAAGTGTAGGCACATTGGGGATTTAATAAATGCGGAGTTAACACTCTACCTAACATACTTACTCTATGGTTTTGATATAATTTAAGTGGTCCGTTTTTCATTTCTATGATCAGCTCTGTAATTAGGTTGGTGAAAAGCAAGCATGCCGGCACGGGGTGGGCAGGGTGGGCAAAGCCCATGCTGCCCTTTTCACAGGGTGGGCAGGGTGGGCAATGCTGCCTTTTTTCAGGAGGGGCAAATTGCCTTATCACGGGATGGGCAAATTTGTTTAATTACCTATATTACGCTCGTATATTGCCTTTTTTCAAGTACGCTGTAGTGACTTCAATTAGGATATGTTTCCTTTAGACAGGATGGACAAGTTAATATGTGTCGCCTTTTGGTTGACAGAGTGGGCAGTTGATCAACATGATTGCCGTTTTGTAGGGTGAGCAAATTGATCTACTTTGCCTTTTTTACATGGAGATCAGGCATTAAAGTTATTAATTGTACATATGTTGCCTTTTTTACACAGTACATGTGGGCACGGTGAGCTTTCTATGTTGCCCTCTTTTTTGCGCGGCGACCAAGTTATTTCTAACTGTCGTGTCTTGCATTTTGACAGGTGCAATTTGCCATTGTGCCAAATTTATAGAGGATGGGCAAATAGAAACAATATGTTGACTTTTCACAAGGTGCTCGGGCAAGTCTGCGGTCACATTTACAAAATAGGTAATGTCATACAGTTGGACGACTCGCGAAAAGTCGAAAGGAATAGTGAATCAATTGATGGACACTGTTGCTGATCGCTGGCATTAAGTGCTACTCTAGACGTGTCTGTATATATGGAGAGTATTTCCAGGGGACTACTCAAAGATCTGATGTTACTGCTCAAGAGCGAATTTCGTTATCAAAACCCCTTGCGAAGCAACGATTCGATTCAAAGAAATGTGCTGCAATGACGACGCTGGTAAGATATGGAGTCATGCAGAAAAGCTACAAGCTGAATTAGGGGACGATAATGGACAGGATAGCATCATGGAGAGAAAGGAAAAGAGAAAAAGAAAACACTGCCAGAAATATTGTCTGAAATGACAGACTGCCTGATATTGATACACCGGATACCAACGTTCCAATCTTTTCCCCAGAAATATTTTGATTTGATCAATTTGATCGACGGAGCAATGGCAGAGAAGATTGTCGCAAAGCATAATTTGAAGAAGAACTAATAGGTTTTGCCAGTCACTCCTCAAAATGAGAAATCATGAACAGATCAAAAAAAGAATAAAGACGGTTATAAAGATATCAACAATTTACGATATATTTAACGCAATGCCAGTGACGAAAAAAGCTTGCAAAATTACCACGACTTGCTGAAATATTATTGCACAGTACCCATGAGCACAGCGACAGCGGAAAGAAGTTTCAGCGAGTTAATGCGACTCCTGAAAACATGGACCAGAGCCAATGACTGGACCAAACCACCTTAACAATATCTTGTTTGCAGTATTGCATAAGGATTTACATGGACGATGTAAATATCCACACCGTATGCTGATGAATTCATCAAATCCAATAAAAAGATACTCTCATACTTTGGACATTTCTGATCTGGCTCTTGTTTTTCTTGTTTATATCATTTGAGAGTTATCGTAGCAGAGGGATTTAGATTATATTTAGAGATTTGATATTTTGTACATAGGAGGTATAGATCATAATGATCCGTTTGATCAAAATATTTTATTTTTGAATATTTTCCGTTATCACATCCTAGCTGGCCATACCGGTTGTTCGTGCAATAATAATAACCTTACAGTTAAGTACACATTAAGAATATCAAGTTTAAGTCACGTACGTAAAAGTGTACAGTATATGCGAGTTAGAACCTACAATATATGATTCGATTTCGGTTATATCACATTGTCATATTTTAACTTCTCCTTATTCTATAAGCATTCATATTTTCACACGTTATTTCGTCGGAATAGAGCCTACACTGTTAAAATCGCCTCGAATACCAATTACATACCAAGGATGCATATCAAAATATTTTTTCGTATATTTCTGTATTCTCTTGGTATATATTTGTATACTTTTCGTATGTTATTTCACATGTGGTATGCTTTACATACTAAAGCCATACCATCACAATGCTAACAGAAAGCATCAATCATGTCTAAATTATGTTGATTTAAGGCGTTTTGTCAATAAAGATTACACTTATTTTACTACTGTTCCGTAAGTAGTGAGATAATGACATTCAAGCGTCATACTTTCAATAATGAATTCGATTTTAAAACACGTAAGTCTAAGGCATTTCATGAATAATCAATAAGGGTTCATCCATCAACAATTATGCATCATGTAATTTTGAAATTAAGCATGTCATCAATCCGAAATAAAAACACATTATAATTCATGAACGCAAAAATAGTTTATTTGAGATATATAAGTCAACATGATTTCGCGAAAGATATCGTTAATATGAATTGATGTTTTTCAGCTTGGTTTATAAAGTAGAACTAACTAAACGTCCTGTTACTGTTGCTAGGCAAGTAGCAAACGACGTCGATCTCGTGGAGCATAAAATTCACACAAATCTAATTAAATATCATTCTGTCAAAGCAAAAAAATATTCACAACTGGTATTACTGAAAAAAACTTAATTTGACAGTAGTATGTTATACACGCATATTTTTTGCTATGTGACTTAAAGCTGCTCATACTAAACACATACGAATGAGACCAATTTTGCATCGGGTCTCGTATATAAATCATATCAACAACTCGTATTTCAGTGTGTTAAAACAGCCAATCATAGATAGAATAGTTCGTTATCGCTACATACAAATCACATACGAAAGTAAGTGAGATGTGGTATGAAAAACATACCAGATCTCTGTAAACATACGAGAATCTCGATCGTATCAGATGTTAGTTTCAAATTGTATGTGATTTTGGTATATGTTTGCATGTAATTTTCGTATCCAGCGATTTACAGTGTACTTATAATATTGTTAAGTCATGGCCTTATGTTTATGCATTTGTTAAAAGAAACCTCTATATAAGATCATTTGAACTCCGTATTCATTTAGCAGAAGAAAAGTAATTCAAAAATCACATATCAAGTCCAAATTTTCAAATAAAAGTTTCCCTTACTTGAGATACAAATAAAGGTGCTACAAGCATCGATACCGATGCGAACATGCAATACTATGGACTAATAACCTATGGACCACGGAACTATTCCTACCGCAGCTAATTGTTATTGCAAAGCGATGATTATCATGCTCCGATGTAATGAAATGAAGCTCGATCCACAACGTTCTACACCACGCCTAGTATGCAAATCCGCGCGATTCGCGCGGCAGGGAAGCTAGGAAGTGCTTCCTGGTCTATGGTTATATAATTTAAATAAATAAAGGCGTATAGAATAGTCCAATTTCCTGTATATAGGTGTGCATATGCAAAATGCCTTTTTTTAATCCTTGCCCATGCTGCCCCTTGTACGTGCCGGCATGCTTGGTGAAAAGGATAGGCTGTCACATTGGACGTAAAATGAATCACAATGCACATAAGGGTAGTATCTGTGAACTTCACTGTAAATTTCATTTAGATGTCAGTTTTCATTTATCACATCTGTATCACATTTCATTTCATGCTGTAGTCTTGCATGCCAACATAACTTGAATATAAATGTAGCCTACGCAATTAGGTCAGTGCAATTAAAGTTTGAAAATTTGGTGAAATTCAGACCACGTCAAATTAATCATTTGAAGACTTTTTACTGTTCATTTTGTCTGCTGCAGAAATAGGACTCCATTATAGAGTGAGGGCCATTATAGAGCTACTAGCAGAAAGCATAGGTAGATTTCAATATATGAAAACCCCATCTCATTCAATATTTAAAAAGTCCAAAAGACAGGACGCTTATTTTTGCATTGATATTCCTGAAAATTAATGCTGATAACGTTCTTGAAATATTAGAATAATCTGGATACATTCGAGGCTTCTTCAAGTTCAAAGAGTGAAATTTTGTACAATTTGTTACGTCAACGTTAAACTTCAGCCGTGATGAGACTGAAAGTTGCTTGGTTGCGATGAATATGTAATCAAGAAGAATAGCTATTATTACGCAAAGCCTTACAATTTTAATTGATTTGAAGTTTCCTTCCGTATTTTAATAGCAAGTCGTATCATATTTCACCTATCACATCATTAACTGACCACTTTGGAAATTGAAATGTCGTACCCTAGAGATCCTAACGATGTTAACTAAATATTTGAATGCAAATAAAGAATACTTCAAATCCAGTGAATTTCAAGGGACGTTTGAGATGGAAATACGGTTGGAGTCCTCATGAAGTATGGAAAGATAAACATTTGTGAAAGTTGAAATTAACACTGACCAGGTAAGTTCTAAGTTGTTCATATCTAATTGTTTTTAAGCTAATTAAAACTAGCATAATTGGAATTTAAGTACAAAGCAAACAAACTTAGTAAATTTAATTGAATTCTTTTTTACTTTCAATTTTTAAGCTTTGATATTTTCATAGCCATATTAAAACAGAAGACTATCCAATTTCTGTCTACAGTTACACGGCATTTCTCATCATGACATCATTGTAATTTCTACATGCAGGATGACTGTAAGAACTTGACAGTTTCTTTTACCATGCGGTTTCCAACCATAATGACAGCAGATTTCTTCGCCGAATTCATGACCTCAAGTGCCTAGTTGAAGAGAATACTTGCTCATGAAAAAGTCCATATCAATGTTTCTATCGCTTCTTGTCTAAATGCTAGGTAACTTTTGGCCAAGTCGATTTATGGTGGCACAACAAGATTCTAGAAGTTCCTGTAAGAATGGAATGAATGCAGGAGGAACAAAAGATGACGATGACAAAAATGTTTTTTTGAAAGTGACAGTCATGTTAGTGACAACATTCACATTGTTGAAGCCGCAACCTGGTTTAGGCCGCTGTCACACCCCAGTAAACATTGTGACGTCATTGTGACGTCCCATTGATGTCATCATGCGTCTGAGACGTCTATGACCAGAACGGGATGTCACAGTGACCTCCCATCAAAGACGTCAGAATGACCGCCTGTGTATGACGTCACTGTGACATCCAAAGTGTGACCACAAACATGATCAATGAGCCACAACCACGGTAAGTTACAAAATTATGACGTTTACGCTATGATAAATGATTTCCACTTAACTGCACTAAGTTTTGGGACTATCTTTTTTAATTTCCATTCTCGAACTCTCGCTCTCTCACTCACTTTATCTCTCTCCTCGCTTTTCTTGATACTTTTCCTCTGATAATGATTCTCTGTCATAGCCTAATTTCTCTTCTTCTTTCCTTTTCTCTTTCTCCCTATTTCTCTTCATCTCTCAACTCAATTCTTTTCTTCATCCTCTTCTATTTCTCCCCACCTCTTCATTTTCTTCTCTTCTTCCAATTCATCATTTCTCTTCTTCTTCCATATCTTTTCTCACTTCTCTTTTTCCTCCTCTCCTTTCTCTTGATTTCTCATTCTTCCTCCTCTACTCTGTCTCCTCATTTATCTTCCTTTTATTCTTCTGTTTCCTTATCAGCTCTTCTTTTTCTTCTTCTAGGCCTATTTCTTATTCTCCCATCAATCTGTTTTCTGCTTTGTTTTTATCTAAAATCGATGTATCTTCGAAAATAACATAATGCAAAAATTCATCACTAATTTCTACCCATGCATTTCTTATTAATAGGATTCATGTTAATCGCAGGGCATTTAATGAATCCCAATTTTGCGATTGCAGTTGGAATAGAATACAATTGCAATAGTTCAATATCATAATTCAACGGATCTTTTTTTCGGATTCATTCGTGCCCGTACTCGATGCATGGAATGAGTCTGTCTTTCGATGATTTACAAGCATCCCAGCGGTTGGCGGTCACGTCATTAAGTGCAGCCCTCGTATTTCATTTCTGAATAGAGGAGAACTGCGCACAGATTATTTCCCTACTGCCGCCTGGGCGTTGACCTTCAATCAACGGCGTCACTATCGATAATCACATGACAGCGAGAGGGAAACGTGCAAGCAGTCCTTCATATCATTCTTGTTACTCGCACTGCGCATCGAACGTGATTCATGTCTGCGATACGGTTTTAGTGATAAGTCTACGACTTAGACCAAACTTTCTTAAACGACGCTCGAGCACCTTTCCTTTGGACATTTGGAGGAACTTAAATCCGCCACCCATATTCGACCTCCACAATCAATTCATAGATCATTTATATCTATTTTCAAGTTGCAGACCAGCAGTTGACGACTAAGCTTTTGCCTTTACCATCTTACAAAACATCTTGTGATTTGGTTCACCTCATATTTAGTGACTTGACTTTATCTCCTACATTAGTCGCTGAATGAAAACCAGGGCTTCGAATGTCATCTCGTGTTCTCTGACAGAAAATAGTCTAATGCAGTACAACAAAATGATTGATATCATCAATTGCCGGAGTTTACAGGTGAGATGTCTACTCTTTTCATTTCTTATTAAGTTTAAGTGAATTAACTATATACGCACTGGATTAGTTATAAGCTTATTTTCACGAAATTATTATAAATGTTGAAGCTAATTCATGAAATCGCAAAAATAACAGAAAAATTATTTAAATTGTCCATAAAACATGGCATCATCTGATATCAATTAATTTGTTTCAAAATTTCTTGGCTCTCGAATTGGAATCAGATTAATTCCTCCTGCGAAGATAATTTACCATAATTAGAGGCTTTACATACATTTGGCCATGCTTAAAAAAGGAACGCTGCTATTCGAACATTTTCATCTTCCTGTTATTGAACTGTTGTGTGATCATTAATAAAATACTCAAAGTTTTCTGCAAAATACTGAAGTTTGTACCATAGGATTATAAATGACAATGCATAGGCAACCATTTTGGACGATCAAAATGTTGTGATTGTGCATTGATTTTTTTTACGTAAGTGAATAATTTGAATGTACTGTAACAATGTAATAATGTAAGAATAGTACAGGTATCTAAGCTTATTAAGCAAATCTAGATAATGATTATGATTCTACGATTTTACAGTATTTGAATAATTGGACGATTGTACGTCAAATGTATCAGTTTGCAATATCGTAATGCATTCACATACATAAGTTTTGTTGAATAATATTAAAATAAGATTATTTTTTTGAATGTTATCAATTATTTCGAAAATGAATGATAAATAATTTGCTTTTGCTCATGGATGTATCGGATGCAATGTATTTTTTGCTAGCCTAGATTTTTATGAAATGGTTGCAAACATAAACATGACAATATTATAATTTGCATATTTGTAAGGTTAGCAACACATTATGGGCTACATGAAATAGGCCTATATCGATTTAATTATAATAAAACGTTATGTTTCGCATTATGTTGTAAATAGAACAAAACGTTTATTTTTTGATGATAATTATGATGTCTAAAAAATGATTCCCCTTTACTTAGTTTATAAATAAAGCCACTAAATTCATTTTGATAAAATTAAAAACTAATTCTTGCACAATGCATTTCGTCCAGTCTTATTCAAGTGCAAACATGCAGGATTGAATATAAAATACAAAATCTGAAATCATACTTCTACAGCAATGAATCTATGAACAAAAAGATTGTTCATAGATGTATTACTGCAGAAGTATATGATTTTAGATTTTGTATTTTATATTCAGTCCACGTTTGCACATGAATAAGAGTGGGCGAAAGACATTGTGCTAGAATTAGTTTTTAATTTTATCAAAAATAAATTCTAGTGGCTTTTTTTATTCATTGATAATTCTAGTGGCTTTTTTTATTCATTGATAATTATGATGATTAATTTTATCATGATTGTGCAATTAGTTGTTGGTGTAAATAAATTATAGTCGGAGGATGATGGTCGCTTGTCCCGCATTTTGCTTGAAATACAAAGGGAAATACTATCTAAAACAATGAATTCTCTCATCATATGAATGTCAAATTTTACTGGGTTGTACAGTATTAATGCAAAATCATGTTTAAATTCATGATCTAATTTTACAGGCGATAAATATCCGAAGATGGTCAAAAATCAAAAATATATCGAAAGCTGTGTCCTTGTCCAGATGCAGAGCATTGCATGCATTCAAAATATAATGACAATGTGAAATATATCGAAAGCTGTGTCCTGTCCAGATGCAGAGCATTGCATGTATCTCAAAATATAATGACATGTGAATTTTTAAAATGTATGAGGGGTTTTTTTAATTTTAGTCTAATTTTAGTTTCTAATTATGTCTTCAATTTATAATTTAGCTTCGATATCCTCTAGATTTTAGGCAACAAGCCTGAAGAAACTTTTATTTTGGATTAGTTGTGCCTCATGTCAATAAAAGAAATTTTATATTTTACGAACGACAGAATTTATATTGTTCATATTCAATGTAGGCCCTATATGCCTACATGTCGAAGCATCTTCTCTACGGTGACTATAATTCGATAGGGCATGCATTTCGACACCTCTGATTAGCATTTTCATCATATTAGGATATTGATTATTCTAATATAGTGATTTCTCTTTTGAACGTTGTTTTTATATATGTACTGTGTTGTATGTGTATGTAATTTTTGTGATCTAATTAAAATTTTGCTGTGTTCTTACTTCAGGTAGTCGTGCTTACAAAGGTCAATGGAATATCGAAGAAGGATCCGTGATTTATCAGCGTCTGCTTTTGTCTCAAGTGGAACGTGTATGCAAACAGAAATACTTATAATTTGCGAAAATATAATTATCCACAGATGATTCCAATGTTTTCGTTATCTTCATAATTGGGTAAATGATTGAAACTAGTTTTAAGTACGGTAATGGGATGTCTGTCACGATGTCAAGTGACTCATTAGGACGTCTCGTAGGAGCACTTTGAAGACGTACGTTGGATGTCCCGGCGGGATGTCAGACTGACGTCCTGTGAGAGTTCCGCTGTGACGTACGTGGGATGTCATACTGACGTCCTGTGATGCTTCCGCTGTGACGTCTTTTTACTGTCAAATAAGACGTACGTGGGCCATCCTGGAATGACGTCGTCATGACATCCCGCTGACGTCACATGTTTACTGGGACAGA
This sequence comes from Prostheceraeus crozeri, assembly GCA_907163375.1. Classification (NCBI taxonomy): domain Eukaryota; kingdom Metazoa; phylum Platyhelminthes; order Polycladida; family Euryleptidae; genus Prostheceraeus; species Prostheceraeus crozeri. The sequence continues at coordinate 19,939 of CAJQUW010003039.1, forward strand.
ATAAGGCATCTTCCATAATAGTCAAGCAGCCGGAGTTTCTACAGGGAACGAGGCCGAAAGTGAGACTTTCACAGAATGATGTACACCCTATGCGTACTACGAATCGAGCCGAGTTCTAGTGAGTTCCTCTTCTTGTCAGACAGGATCAAGGAAAAGCACATGTGAATCCAATGGAAATCCAATCCGCAGATTGCAGTTTCTGGTTAAAATGAAATTTTGTATGTTTTCTCTGATTAAACGAAAAGTCACAGTCGGCCCACAGAAGCACAGCAGCACAAAAGTCTACAGTCATAATTTTTGGCATAGAATATCTTCAGGTCATTTCCTTTCATTTTCATACACCCCTGTCTATAAAACTAGACACATTTAGATTTGGCGAGCCCCTTAATGTCGGCAAACGCAAACATTTTGAGCAACTTTATCCACATTCTCACACACATGGCCGATTAGATGTATGATAAAAGCACATGCACATAATAGGAAATGACCTGAAGACGTTCCATGTCAAAAACTATGACTCTGGACTTAGTACTTTTCGTTTAATCAGAGAAAACACAGAACATTTCATTTTAACCAAAAACTGCAATCTGCGTCCCATTAGACTTACATGTGTTTTTCTTTGATCCTGTCTGACAAGAAGAGGAACTCACAAGAACTCGGCAGACGTGCCGATTCGAGGTAGGCCTAGGATGTACATCATTCTGTGAAAGTCTCACCTTCGGCCTCGTTCCCTGCAGAAACTCGTTCCGGCTGCCGGACTATAAGGCGTGGTGAGAAGATTTTCATCTGCCGTCTTCCATCGTTTATCTTCCACCTATCGCACTCACACCAGGGAAATCCATTTCCAACAGAGTAGACCGCTGCGCCGATATACATGTATTTTTCATCGGCGGCGGCGTTTTCGGCGCGCTGATAAATTCTAATCGACGGT
>CAJQUW010003042.1:0-230755 GCA_907163375.1 Prostheceraeus crozeri
CAGATAACAGCTTCAGAGAATGCCGATCTAAATTCTATTCAGTCACAGTTCACGATACGTTCAACAAAATTTTGCGATTTATTCACTCAGAGTCAACAGCTGATTTTTCAAATTTGGCGCTGATTCTACTGGAAAATAATATTTAATTCATTTACCAAATAATTAATTTACTTGCTTAATTTTCAATACTAATTAATAACTTTCGTTGATTGAATTGAATTAACAAAAGTTATTTGTTTAAACGTTAATAATTTTAAATTCCTACCCTCCTCTTAACTCTGAACTTTTTCCTTTGTAAGGTCATCGATAGTTTCTGCATGAAATAGCCACCAGTATGAAAATTGCTGGAATTACAATGTGATTGATCGACATATTGCGGAGGAATTTGATTGTGTATGACCTTCATTTAATCTTCCAAATGTAGCTCCTAAGGTTATGCTTAACTAAGAGTAAGAAATTCTGTTAGCATTAAGAGTATTGGCATGCAAAGCTTATATTCTTCCACCGAAACGTACAAGTTGCTATGGTGTGCTGCCAAAACGGTCGGATTCGATATGGGGACGCTTAGACTTTGACATATCAAAAATTATGTAAATTATTTAATAATTTGAACCAATACCGAAATTTTTCTAAACATGGCCAGTTCGTTAAGTCTTGTGTTCTTGCTAACTGCTACTGATGATCAAATTAACATCTATCTCTTCGTGTAAAAAAATGAGGTCTTTTTTACTACAATGAACCATTGAAATGCTTCTTCAGAATCGTTATCCCGACGCAAAATGACGTTCGAATGGTCAGTTTCCCGAAGTGAGGTCATTCGCCAACATCGGTGTGTCGGAGTAGCGATTCATTAAGCACAAGCAAATCTATTCTGATTCTTATTCAAAAAAAACAGAACTCAAATTCTGCTAGATGAATTAAAAATTTATGATTTTAAGCCACGCTGCTATCATTGATTACCGTGCCGATACGTATGCAGATCCTAACTGTAAAAGTATGAGAAAATGATAAATGAACGATTGATTCAGAGGAGAAGCAAGTGTTCAAATCTCTTGCTAAGTGTCACCTTCAACTACACAACCGTATTTAGATAGTTTTTCTCTTTCATTTTACTGGAAGTGAAGATTAATTCAAAACGATAGCACATACTGGAACTTGGTAAGGGGCAAAAGGGAATTCCTAATGCCTTAGTGATCAGGAAAAGTGTCGTGCGGTGCTTGCGGATTGCTGTGAATTCTATCAAATTGCTTCGACGCCGTCAGATTTGAAGAATTCAGATCATTGTGCTGAAGCTTCCTCCATAATGTTGGTCCTTCCGATCATTATTCATGAAAATAACAGCCGTGCAAAAATTCGCTCACCGGATGATTTCATCATTCTCTTCTCAGCATTCCTCACTGCATGGTGTGTTTTGCTGTATACGAAGTGATATCACAGCACGCACGCCACTCACTCACTGACTGACAGTTTGTTGTTTGCCATTTCCATTAGCAAAACGATACACGAATTATCTGTTCGAGAAGAAGCAAACCGTCTAATTCTTTGATTTGCCAGTTCGATGTTCTGGACAGATAAGAGGTAGGGGAGAATGGGATGACATGGCAGTCACCTTCTACATCAGAATCTGTCCATTAGAAATAAAATCCGAAATATACAAAATGCAGTTTTATTCGACTACAGAGATGAAAGAAGAGGAGAGAAATGAAAACTTTTCCTAGAAGACTTTCAAAAACAATACCGGTACACATCTCAAAAAGAAGTTTTGCAGTTTTGAAAATTATTGATTTTTCTCTTAGCCCATCATTAGTATAAAACACTACTACACATTTGCTGGTTCAATGACTTAATAGATGATGTGGATTTGTTGATGTCAATTTCTATTGCTTTGAACTGCTATTGATTGTAACTCAATCCATAACGGTCATTCAGCAAATAAAAGGATCCATCACAATCATATTGACTACCATTACTATCTAGCCAGACCATAGCAGTATATGAGGCCTAGATTTCTGGTGTCAAGTCAAAGTGGTCCTCGTGCAAATGATCTTCAAAATGGTCTTGATAAAACTGGCCGAGAGAGAACCACAAAATGAAATTTAATATCCGAAGTGATTTCAGCAACATCTAAAACCTAGGTTTCTGTCAAAAGCCTAGCCGAAACTCAATAGACCGACTGATAGTTTAAAAGAAGGCCTATTAGGGCCTACATCCATTAAGTGTTAAAGACTATTGACTTTCTGGCATCAACAGGTAGAAACCTTAGTAGTCCGGGAGCTAGCGCGAACTTGTGCAGGGAACGAGGTAGTACATAAAACTTTCACATAGCATAGTACACCTCTAACCTACTGCAAAACTTCGCGTCTGCCGGATCAGATCATTTGCTTTTCAGAAATAGAGAGGATAACACAATCCTATGTATTTCCAGTGGTAAAATTGTGACATTTAAGGTGTTGACTCCATTTTTTCGAATTTTTGCTCATAAAAGTTACACAGATTGGTATTTTGTTGAACTGGTTATTATAGAAATCATCTACAGATCATGATCTTTCAAATGAGTTATCATTCAGTGACAGAGGATGAAGTAAAGTGTGCAAACAGACACTTTTCGTTAAAGTATATCAACAATTTTCCTGAAATTTCTATGTTAAAATTTGCAGTTACACCAACGAAAAGTGTCTGTTTGTACACTTTACTTCATCCTCTGTCACTGAATGATAACTCATTTGAAAGATCATGATCTGTAGATGATTTCTATAATAACCAGTTCAACAAAATACCAATTTGTGTAACTTTTATGAGCAAAAATTCGAAAAAAATGGAGTCAACACCTTAAATGTCACAATTTTACCAGTGGAAATACATAGGATTGTGTTATCCTCTCTATTTCTGAAAAGCAAATGATCTGATCCGGCAGACGCGAAGTTTTGCAGTAGGTTAGAGGTGTACTATGCTATGTGAAAGTTTTATGTACTACCTCGTTCCCTGCACAACTTCACGCTAGCTCCCGGACTATGGCTTTATACATTGCTAAACGCTTGATGACATTTTGTTTTAAAATACTTTATTATCCTGGTTTATAATCTTCTGAAACTAGGAAGTTATGTAGGTGGACTTAAAGCAATTATGAATTGGTTGTGGTGACATTGAGATACCTTCAGTTCTGGTTGATATTTAAATGATAATTGACAGGGAAAAGAAGCTAGACTGTCACCTTATCGATGACATGGCAGTTTTTGAACTTTTTTTTGATATTCAAATTAAGAGGTCAAGATCTCCTCGCACAGAATTTTTTCCAGTATAAAGAAGTTGGGAAATGCGCTGAATGATGCGGGTGAAGCATTGTTTCTCAATTTTTTTCCATTATTAGGATGTGACAGATGATTGTGAAAAATTCTGCCATGTCACATTCTTCCCTACTTCCATTCTGGAAACCGAAGCTGGCGCGCAGATGAATCTAAAGGTTCGTTAATACTTGTGCTGTGTAGTAAGTACAGCAAAATGAGAATTTGCTGTAATGTTGTAGATGCTGCACAGCAAAAATTAATAAAGCACTGTACGACAGTGCTGTACAGCAAAGACCCTACAGCATGAGCCAAAGGGTGTCACGACACTGAGACTACAATTCATATATAAGAACATGTGAGAAATTAATTACATAATGCATTTTGTTGGGAGTATCATTGAGACGGAGAATTTTGATTGAGATGTCCGCATGAGCTTTACTTAGGATTTAATATTAACTTGGAGCTAAATAATCTCAGTTGTGACACCGTAGAACCTACTGTTATATCAAACTGAATTTTCTTCAATATTTAAAAGGCTATTTGTTCATCTATGCCACTAGGAATGACTTTGATGATGTCAAAGAGTCGATTTGAATTAGAAAATTTAATCATATAAATAGCACAAACAAAAGAATTTCCAAAATGTCATTCCGAATAGCCCTTTTATTGAAAAAAATGCGATAGTAATGAAGCAAAGAAAAAATTTCGTTTACGTCGTATAGTTTGATAACAGCATAGAAATTCTGAAACTATAGAATATTCCTAATCGAATGATGCATTACTCAATTTGATCGGCCATACTTAGAATTTCGATCTCTTGGTTGACATGACCCCTTTGTAAACTGATAAAGATAAATCACACAAATGCTTGTAGCTACGAACAGATTTTATTATTTTTTCTTTGTCCATTCATTCGGTCTTCATTTGACGCACACGTTTGCTGTGTAGAAAGATTCTTGCATCGATTCTTCTACAGTATGCCGCACAGCAAAATTTGGCGTCTACGTCACTCGATCGATATTGCTGTTGAACGAATGGTTCATACTTTGACGCAGATGTGGTTCCTGCAAAAGTCTAAATTTTGCTGTACAGCTTACACGTAGGTTACGGCATTTACGACATTTGTTGTACAGCATAGATGTTTTGCTGTACGGCATAAGTATAAACGCACCTTAATTCTGTGTGCACATCACTTATTCGTTCTGTGACGTCATCAAAACATATAAACATCAACAATGAAATTGATGGTGCTCTATTGCCTTCAGACACATTTCAGTGTCACTGATCACAAATCGCACTATAATTATGGTAAATAATTAATAATAACAGTAGCTTGGCTTCAGTCTAAACTTTTTAATTCATCTTGCATGATTTTGGTTTTTTTGTTTAAGTATCTGCATACATTCGATGTACTTAAAATCTTGATCAAAATACTGCTTGGCGTCGGAACAACGTGGGAAGAAAGGATTCCCTAATTGCACCCAATAAAATTACTTGCTAATAACTGATTAGGACTATGATGATTATTCAAACGAATACTTTCGTCGGAATAGCTTCACTATTTAGTTATGGCTACTCGCACCGACGTTTGCGTCGGAATAACCGCGCCTCAATGTCTCGGTTATTCACACGCTGCGATGAGTGTGAATATCCATTTAACAATAGAATCGTTATACCGACTCAACGGTGTAATGTGCGGTGCGAATAGCATCACTATATCATCACCTATATGTAATTAGTCACTCGCACGTTGTTTTGCGTGGGAGTAAACCTGGCCATTTTCTTTTCATGTTGCGAGGTCGCTTAAACAGTCGCCTAGGTAATCAATATCACGAAATAGTTATTTAACCATCTTTGATATAGCTATGTTGCAAAAATGGATATTTGCTTCAGTTTACTTAGCAGAGCTATCTCCAAATCTGAAGAAGATATGCAAAAGATCATGATCAAATAAGTCGATAAATTTATGTAACTAGAGACATTGATAAGTGCGTTCACTTATTCATTCCAATATATAAATTGAAACAAAACGTTTGAAGCTACAGAATTTCAATTGCAAAATTGCAAAATCAGAACACTCCTTCCAGACTCGAAGTTCATGCACAGTAGCCTATATGTTATTATCATTATAGGCTACTGCATTAGTCAATTTTGTGATCACTGTATCACGTCGAGTTCGGGTTGTATCACCGCTTTTGAGTCAGTAGGCCATCTTGCATTGTGTATCTTCACTTAATAATGAATAGCAGCCTATAGTACGTTCTTGATCTCATTTTTCACCTTCACTGTTTCGGACATTTTTAGTGCCAGTTCTTCTGCGGATATAGAGAATATGACGACTTGCTCCTTAGGTTGCACATTCGTTGAGGACTTAATTCTTGTGACTGTTCCGCCCTGCAGTTGTTCATCTTACTTCGTTAGGCTTAATTAGTGCAATATCTCCAATTGTGTAGACCTAGTTACTGTCTAGCTACTTGGCATTAGCGTCTTTTCGTTTCTTTATTCTATGCCGCCGAACGAACTGAATTTGGGCTTAACGGTCGATGTAGATCAATGATTTAATTCGATGTAGGACACTGACGCTTAACAATCCGCCTGGCGAACCTCATAGGTCAAGTTTTAGCATTGCATCAACAAGCTGTCTTGCTACGTCCCTTCGTGTGGAGAGAGTGTATTTCGTACGTACGCCCAGTAGTTACGGGCTAAAAGGATTTCTATAACATTAAACAAAATTTGACGTGAATGAATTGAAAATGAGACGTGCTTAAACACGACGACCTGTTTAAACTGGTGGACTGTATACATGCATGTATGTTTCCACACCTGATTATACAGGGTTTGCAGCAGGGTGTTCAAACAAGGAGTGTTTAAACCATATGTCACCCTGTCCCTGCCAATGGCTTCTCCCCGCGATTGAAATTCCAAATGATCGATTGACACATCCATACAAGACAGTTGCACTAAAACTCCGCCATGTGCCAAAAAGGGAAGCAATGTACTTTCATTTATTACAATTTATGCTTTAGTGAATTAGTAATTTATAATATTGGATGTAAAGAGATGTACATATTTTTATATCGGCAGCACCGTCAGATCTCTGCATACGCGAATCGGATGCTCTGTTTATATGCACCTCCAATTGAGTAAATCCAATATGGATGTAACAGTGATTGACAAATGTATTAATGTCAACAATAAACGCCTTCGAGAATTTGTGCTGATCAGAGGACTATGTCTTATAATGAAAGCACGGAGGAATGTACAGAATATCAATTACTGATTTTTGAAATTTGATGCCTTTTTTATCATTTATTTGTTTCACGAGGCTGTCTTAACGGTTCAAATTTGCAATATAGCATCAGTTTGCAACTATTTCTTTTTACAGTTTGGCTTAAATAAGCATGTGATTCAAGATGAATCGAAAAGAAGCTCACCTTAGAAATAAATGCATCACCATTCGGTTACGTTTCCATGATGTCCCTGCATTTCACGAACGACATTCCAGATGTAAGTTTTTTTATCACGATTTTTATCATCATTTGTAGGCTTCTTTATCATGCTTTTGAATTCTGTCGCTTCATTTCGCCTTCAAGATTTCTATCTTTGTTTTGTCTTCAAGGTGATTGTGAACCGGCCCTTTTCGAGTGTGATAAGACACTCATTTATCTTCGATCACTAGCCTCAGCAAAGGAGTAATTCATGCTTTGTCATGTCGTGTCATAACAGCTTCGCGCCTAGGAAGGATACTCTAAGCATCAAAAACACAGTGTAAAACGCTTGACACTTTTGTTAGCATCGAATGCTTGACATAGACTTCTCAAAATGATATTGAATTCAGTCGACGTAGAAAATTAACAATCTATATTATTTCGTCAGTAATCAAACTGAGTCTTCACTATCACCATCAGCTTAATAGGCATTTGTAGGACTGAAGGAAAACGTTGAGAGTGGTGGTCCAATGTCTACATGGAATTGGGAAGCCTCTACCAACTGTTCCGAGAACCATATTTGACCCAAAACAGAATTCCCACTGTTAAGTTTGATCCAAAGATGTTCGTATTTTGATCATTGAAGTCGCCCATTATGGTGAAATTTGTCTCATGATAAGAATCCAAGATAGAATCATATGTTTGAATCTGGTTATCATGAATTTCACGATGAGTGCATGCAGGCAATTGTGGAGGCACGTGTGGACTCCATACAGAAAAGTTCAAATCCGGCAAACGAATATAGAGGCATTCAGTTCCAATTATGCTTGGCTGTAGAAATCTGATTGGCTTCAGTGACTCATGAGCATAGATGCAGACGCTTCCACTAGCACGTGAAGAGTGATCTGAATGAAGTATGACATCATTTTAATTTGAAACACAATTCTCCGGGATATCACTTGAGCCAGGTCTCAGTAACGCCTGCTATTGCAGGGGAAAGATTGTTAATCACGATGCGGGGTTCATCATACTTTTGGAACAAAGATCAGGTGTTCGTTAAAAGAATTGATGGGCATTTAGGGCTTGTTAAAATCAGCCTTGAAAATGTCTCAAGTTTTCACGAGGTACGACTTCTCCCCTGTATATCACAACGTAGAAACCTTTGGCTTTTTGCTTTCGCAGTTCCTGAAACAATTTGAAATTATCACCCCGTTGTTTCTTAGTCCATTCATTATTCATGAACACCTTCCGACATTTCTCTGATACCTTCAAATTCCGTGAATTTTGAAGAAATTTTGTCGTTAACTGGCGATCTCTGATCCAAACCCTCAGAGGCCGATGTTTTCACAGCTTCAAAGACACCTACAGTTGCTTGTATATCACCAATGCCTTTCGCGTGTGGGTCCACAATTTGGCGAGAAGCCGTCGCAGCCATTTCCAGTTGCATTATCCGTGTATCAAGTGATAAAACATGACCGCGAATTCACTTCGCATCGCTTCAGTAGATTTAAGAACTTTAGCTTTCGATTCTTCTACACTTGAAGATATTGTATACGGTTTCAATTGAATATTGTATATGTCGTAAAGTTAATAGTTTCTATGAATTTGTTGACTGAGTCGATCGCAATTGCGGCTGATTTATTGCAGACATCAAGAACAAGAGTTGCTCTTGCAGGACAGGAATCGAACACTAGCTCTTTTGACACTTCGACAGACAGCACAGTGCGCCATGCAGCCACGAAAGTTCATTATAGTGCATTCATATAGAAGTTTCATATAGTGCATTCTTCGGAATTCAGTGATTTCATTTGTTAAAAATGTCGTCATTAAACTACAAATACACATACACTAATATTTTCAAGTAGATTTTTTATAGTTAGTGGAGAACTAGCAAGTAATCAACACCACATACGACGACAAAGCAGCACCACATGAATGCCTTATTCCCACGGAAGAATGGTATAATTGTGTAAGGATTGACTGACCTGCTGCCCGAGTAAACAAATTGGAGATAACCAAATCCGCAAATTTAATGTGCATGAAGCTATTTCAACTGATTCTTACACGACCGATGGTTCGAGTCCATCAACCACAGTGTGAAGGTGGTTCTATGGTGGGTAGTGATGATTTCGAGTTGTTTTCGCTGTTGCACAATAACTTCGTGATCCTACACATTAGTAAAATGTGCCTTAGAATGGCGATTTAAGAATATGCTTATGAGCATAGAATCAAGATTCTAGTTAAAATTTTCGAAGAGTGATATACTCTATAGCCATATGCTTCCGTAAAATGAGGTAGCCTATCAACATATTGATGCATGTAGAAAATGTAGATATGCTGGCACTATCTGTTCAGGAGTTCAAAATTAAGGAGTTGTTGCGCTCGCTGTCTGAAGTATCACTGAGTTTTCCACTGTCAAATTCAGTAAAGTGTAGAAAAAGAATTCTAGTAACAAAAATGTTTGACATCTCGTATTTTCACAGATAACGTTTCGATTACCCAATGAAAAAGAATTCGACAACATTTTCAGAGGTATTCTCATTTTTTCAAAAAATATGCCATAAAACACGTTACGAAAATGTTCATTCGCAAAAGATAATATATATGCAGTTACAGTAAACGTATATTGAGGGATACTCATTGCTCACTGATTCATTATAGTTTAGGTCTTATACTAATCTCGATATTCAGTGTTGTTAATGTGAAATTGTTCTATGTAAAAATTAGCAGTGAATCAAAATATAATCAGTTGAGTAGTCCTTATTAACATGGTTCATTTCACCTAAGTTGTCATGCATGCATATTCTGGTACATTTATTAACCTAAAGATGTTATTTACTGAATTTTCTTGAATAGAATGATCATTGATTAATCAGACTTGTAGTCATTTTGCAAACCAGTTCACAAGCTGTATTTGAGATTAGTCTGTTGGTACATAACTTTGCATCAACGTATTTTTTCGTTTAAGACACTTCAGATGGTTCATTTTATCAATTTACTCGACGAGCAGTTTGATACTGCATATATAAGACAATTTTATTGCGAGTTGGATTTTTTCTGCTGTTGAGGGATCAAATTAAAATGACAATCGTGCAAAACACCCCTCATCAAATTGTTCTGGTAGGTTAGTTCCCAAAAATCTTCAATTGACGGAAACAAAATAAACAATGCTGACCATCGGTCAGTTGGATTTGTTAAAGAAATCAAAAGATAATGTGCCTGCAATTGAGATTTATTGTGCTTCGGTCACAGACATCAGTTTTTGATTTTTTGAACATAAAGCAGGCAGGCCTATTGAGTTATAATTTAAGTCCATTTAGGAAGAATTCAGCGGAAAATCTTCGAAGGATTCTATTCTAAAATTCTCTAGAAATCAATATAAGTTGTCAATACCCTGTTTTCAAAATTATTAATATCAGGACAATGGCAACATTTGTTATCAGAAAGGCAATTTTTGGTCTTCTCAACAGCGCGATGCAGTCTGAGGACAGTTCCAATGCATGCATTGCCTTCAGATATGAGTGCTACCAGGGGCGCCAGGATTGGCTCGTTTGTCGTCTGTCTTTCCTTGCCAGCCAACCGTTGCTCCGGTAGAGCGTTCTTCTCCATGTTGAAGAAGATGCTATGCAAAGACAGAAAATAGATCGTTTTATTTGTCGTAAATTGAACCTTTTAACTTTTTGCCTGAAAATGGAAACCTAATTTTTACTATATTTTAAGATTTTTAGATCATGTTTTGGCCACATTTTGAGGTTTTAGGGCATATTTGGTTACATTTAAAGCTTTCCTAGCTCATATTTTTCGATTTTTAAATCATAAAAAATTGATCTAGTTATCATGAGAAACATGTTACACGAAGTATCGGATTGTGAGTAGTGCACCATTTACTGAGCACACTTTTACAACTCCAACTGATGTTGACAGCTCCTTGATAAGGACAATTTAGATCCAACATGAATTTCAGTTTCAGAAAGTGTTTCAGGATCTTCTCGCAAGGTTGTGTCTATGGATTTTGACTTCTATAAAATGATTGGTGTTTTTCTTTAACAATTAATTAAGTGAATAGTAAGTTATTTGCCACTCCGTATATTCTGAATGAAACTCAGGTGTCTCAAGTTTTGAGTCAGGCTTTCCAATGGGTGTGCATGAAACACTGGTTTATACATCGTCGTAAAACATCTTTATACATCGTTGGATATTTATCATCGTATTTCCCATATATTAATCGCACTAGAGGCGCTTTGTTTGCATGTTTCGTATATTTTCATTTTCTACAAACACTTTCTCCATTTCAGTAAAGAAACGGAGAGAAGAGTGATGGGGAATATACAATGAGTTGCTATGAGTAGTTATCGAGCACCAACAATGTTTGTTTTTCAACTTCACACAGATGCTGCTCGCGTGATGCTCTCTTCGCATGAGGTGTTGGAAGAATATATCAGACATTCACTTGCAACCTCTCGAGCACTGGATCAGCAGATCTGTCGAGTAGATGATCAGCACGTAAGTCACCGACATTTGTTTTTGAGTCGTCTCTACTGTGTATTGGTTCGTTAGAGGTTGGGAATAGCTTCAATCTAAGTCTAGCAAAGATTCGACTAATTTTAATGCAGTAGACTAAGTAGTTTTTAAAACTTAGTGCATTGATTTTCAAGATATTCGTTTAAATTCGGTAATTTTGGAAAACGCAGTCAAGGTAACTTAATGTCATTATAAGCTAAGAAGATTTCTCAAATCAAATGTAAATAACGAGCAATTTGTCAATCTAAGTAAAAGTTTCAGTACATGGCGAAATGAATCGCAAAAAGTGAGCAATCTTCATCCTCCAGCGGAATTTAGCAGTGAACTTCCAGCTTGTATTCTTGAGACAAGAAATTGCTTACTGAGAAACACTTCTGCTATGACATGTTTCATGTTCAGCAATCATATCCTAAGGAATACATTTTTGATAATTGCTTACAGTTCTTTGTGTTGCTGAAATTATTGAATTGCTAAACTTGTTTCACTCCAACACCAAAGAGATGAGATCATAAAGTAGATTGAGTGTCGACTGTCGACTCAGCTTTAGCGAACAGTAGACACTATGTGACATGCCACGCGTAATAACAGAGCACCCCAAACATCCGTGGTTAAAGACATTTTAATCTTCTACGCGCTGCACTAAGAGTCAGAAATCACTTGATCTGATGCTGTTAAAACATGCGGAATATTTATGAATACGGGCAGGCGAGTGTTTATGGTTTACTCGTCGTCTACGGTTGTCTGCGTTGCCGCTTGAACCACGGATGAACCGCTTAGCATGTTCTGGCTTCCCTGCGCATGAAATTGAGGTCCCATCACATTGTTTAGCCTCTGATACATGCAGACATATGAGACGCAAAGTCTATTTAACAGGAATACCGACAGATGTTGCACAAATGTCACGCAAAGCCACGGATGTTTAGGGTCATGTGTAATTACGCGTGGTTTACGCGTGAATTATGCGCAATTGAGCGTGGCATGTCACCTAGTGGACTGACAGTGGATTCATCTTTTTGCGGAGATTGCGTTCCTGCGGTCCTAAAAATTATTTGAGCAGCTTTTTAAAAAGCTGAAGTATGCAAATTTACATACTACCGAGATGAAGCCGCTTTGTAAGTAGTATGAAACAAGTTGGATATGAAAAGGAATGCATATTTGTTAATAATCACCCTAACAAAGCGGAAATTAATCTGATTATCAAGGGAATTTCATGGACAGCATTATGATGGAAGTCTTCATGAAAAAGTCTCGATCTTATTCGTGCTTTCTTGGCCAAAATTTTAAGTTTTTAATTCAATTTTCTTCGGCATGATTTCATGATTCACTAAATTCATGTTTCATTTCTTGAATCTGAATAGCGATGTGGACCCATTTACATCTTTTGAAGTTAATTGAAATCATTGTCTTTGATTCTGTTATTTTGCTCTACCAGTGGCAGGATGCCTGTGATATGATCACGCTTGAGAAAATACTCTTGAGGTTGAGCATGAAAGTAGCAACCAATCGAATTGCTCTCCAAGGCCGTCATGACACGCAGGATCTGTAAAACACAATCATTCCTTTTGTATTACTGTCACGATCAGTCCGTGGTAATTTCTTCAAAGCTTCAAAGATTTGCATATCTTACATTACTCGTGTTCACCTCGAGTTCATTTAATAAAATCGAAAGTGTATACACATTGTAGATTCAATAAATGCTGAGTTATTACTCTACCTAATATACCTACTCTATGGATGGGATCTCCTCCAAATACAAATAAGTTCCTTATGCTAATGCTATATTTGGAAGAACCAGTGTTGCCACAGCGGCGGAATTGGCGGAAATCTTGAGGTGGTGGCGGAATTCTTGGAATTTGAGAATTCCGCCGGTCCTATTTTTTGATCATTCGGCGCAAGCTTAATTATCCTACAGTAGCAAACGCAGATGCGGATTTTCAGCTTCTTGTCCGTGTCAACTTGCATGATGTTCCTACAGTATTGGAACGTTTCAATCTCAGATACTCGCTTCACACCTCGTCATGATTTAGCGATTTAACCATTAGATTTTCAATCTTTCTGAAATTACTTCTAAAATCAAAACTTCCTAATGTTGTCTAGCCTCTCTTATTAATGGATTGGTCCCATCAGTAGGCCTACGTAACTCAGCATCTGTTTTGTGCTATTTTTTCAAATTGAATTACTTGATCAGTGAATGGGTAGAGTTGCAATTGAAGCATATGTGATGCGCATTAAACTCACTGCTTTGGAATCCGTTAAGATGATAAGGTACCTATGATGGGAGGGCATGGGAAACAAAAGAAAAATCAGGTTACTCAATTTAGTATGCATCATTATTTACATAGGCTAAATTGCGTGATGTACGTGCGTGTGACTGTAAACCGATCCCCAAAATTGCTTTATCTATCTTTAATAAAGCGATTCATACATAGGTCTAGGAATCGGCACACCTAGACCGTCGCGGCGGAATTCTTTCCAGTTGGCCGCTGTGGCAACACTGGGAATAACCGTACAAGACTACGGCTTTATTTTGTCGACAAGATACTAAATGCTGTGAGTTTTTAGTTAGATACTCCACTAAAATCCTGGTTAGCACATAAAATCGTGCCAATAATTCAATTGTGTTGCTTGCATTATGGAACTCGCTGCATTTGTCTTCCTCTTCATTAGAATTGCTGACAAGAAGATAGTAAATTCGCATTTCGAAGGAGTCGCTTTGAGAACATGGACAAAAGTGAACAAGCCGTTCATATGAACGCATTACAATATTTTACATGAATAAAGGTGTGCGCAACGAATCGAATGCCGTGTGCATGTAGAGAGCAGATTGCACGCGCTTTCATTTGTGGACGCACACAAAGGACAATGACACACACAACAATTAACAAGGCCTTTCATGCCATTCATAAAATTGCGTCACAATCCGCGACATTGGTTAACGATATCGTTCCCACCGCTAACATAGATCATGAGGAACAAAAGACATTTTATTGTGCTGATTGCTATTTGACGTATATGAGAACAGAAGCGCATATCAAGTTTTTGAAAATATGTTTAAGCCATCATGTGATACTTGAATATGTATCGCACATGATCAAGATGTAGCTGTGGCTGCGACCACGATGACGTCATCGCAATGAAAAGTGCATCACTGGTGGTGGAAGGAATTAAGTTGATTTCATAAAAATGGAGAAGCATCGTGAACGAGTCAAAGAATTGCAGATTTCTACACAACACACTCCGAAGAAAAACAGTGCTGATGGGTTATCTCCCCTCACGTTTTCAAATTTATCTAAAATCCGTAGAAATGAATCAATTGTCACACCACTTCAGAGACACGTAATTGAGCATACTTTCCACCCACATGCAAACATTTATGCTAATCGGACAAGTACTTTTTAAATTAGAGACGATGACATGAAGTGTAGCGATTTCAGCAGTTTGATCTGACTTCGCCTGACCTCATCGTCTGAGCAGATAGCACTATCTCAACGAAGTCATGTCGCGACAGCTCTCGAAGTGATGATGACCAGGCCACATCCTTTTCATTGATATGCTTAACTTAAGAAAGATGTAGTAGGGTGATGGTCGTGGGAAGAGAACAATGAACATGTGACAAACAATGACGCGTCGAACAGACGAAGTCAGATCAAGCTGCTGACATCGTTACACTTCAGGTTGTCCTCTCTAAATCAAAAAATACTTGTCGGCATAAATTTTTGCATGTGGGTAAAAAACAATTGACAGCTTCGTGACAATTGATTCATTTTTAAGGTTATAGACAAATTTGAAAACGTGAGAGGGGGAGATAACCCATAAGTACCTAAAAAAGTAGCAAACAACAAGGCTTGCAAGAAGAAATACTTATATGATCAACATCAGGAAATTTGAATTGAAGAAGGAAGAATCGAATTGTTTACAACAGTCACTCAATGAAGTGACAAATACTTTGTGATCTTGCAGAGCTTTATGTCGCACTGTATATAAAATGGTCATCCTGCAAGATCGACCATAGAAAAGCGCTATAGACGCCAAAGGCCTGTCATTGTTTTGTGAACTAACTATTTATAGAATCAACCGTAAACAAAAGGCATTTGACCTTACATTACTCGGGCCATATCATCGATCTGAAATCACTCGGGATGTCCTTAATCTAATTTCTTTGATTCACTTTCAATGTCTTTTTTTCTTTTCTTGTTAATTTGTTTTGGTTCTCGTATTGTATAAGTTACATGTGAATGCATAGTTTGTGTATGTGGCCCCACGATTCCCATTATTGGGGCTTCTAAATATAAACGTTATTATCATTATTATTATTATGTTGTCCATCGGGGGAGGGGATCAAATCTGCCTCCCCACACAGAGATTCCAACACCGTCGTGCGCCGTCATGTGACTTCTCGTC
The DNA here is from genome assembly GCA_907163375.1 of Prostheceraeus crozeri. Classification (NCBI taxonomy): domain Eukaryota; kingdom Metazoa; phylum Platyhelminthes; order Polycladida; family Euryleptidae; genus Prostheceraeus; species Prostheceraeus crozeri. The sequence goes on from CAJQUW010003042.1 coordinate 15,635, forward strand.
ATTGTAGAATAGACAACGGACATTTGGTAAGTGTGAGGTTTGTTTCATGTTATGTCTCATTGTAACTGCTCATGAGAAAGCATGTGGGCGACAATGAAAGACATAAATGTATGAACACATCATTTCACTGGGTCGCCTCCTGTTGTTGTTCTACTTTTATTGCTCATGTTCTCTGAGTTAATCAGCAATTGATCTATATGGTGTGCTTCATTGCGGAGAACAGTAGCGTTCAAAGAAGGTCTTATCAGACGAGTCACAGCACCTTTGAGTGAGATCAAATGAGGTATCGATCTGCAATCAGTTCCGGGTAAGCTGAGTGAATTTGTAATATCTAACCTGCGACGTGTGACCAAACGCAATAAGTCAAAACAATTTTGATCCATTCGATTCACTGTTGAAAGCAATATTGTCGTATGCATTTGCAATGGTCCAATTCGATTCTTTGGCGGTTGAGAAATTTCACGCAATTATTTAGCAGTCAAGGTTAATGAACATCTCGGGTGTTTCAGGAAAATTTGGTGCTGTAGTGGTGATGCATAAATAAATAAACAAATAACTGTAGAAAAATATTGACAAATTGCATTTCTATGGACATTTGGATCAGGAAGTCTCATCAAAAGGCATTCATCTCTACGGATGCAGTCAAGCGTGTAATTAGTTATATTCTTTGGTTGGTTGAACTCGTCTCCAGCAGGAAAATCGCTTCGAATTATCTGAACGGCTGAGTTAGTCTACTTCGTTCAATAGCTTTCATCACAGACCTCAAAGTTCGACACCTTAGTCGAGAAGTTCGCCTTAACTATCGACTTCGGTTCCATTCCTTGGACAGGGGAGCTCGTCTCTACCACAGACCTGAGTTCTATTCAATGATTGGGGGAACTCGTCACCTCAGTTCGATTCCTTGGTTGGAGGACCTCGTCTCCACCATGAACCTCAGATAGATTCCTTGTTTAGGGGAGTCTGTCTTCACCACGCACCTCAGTTCGATTCCTTGGTTGTGTGAGCTCGTCTTCACACGCACCTCAGTTCGATTCCTTTGTTGGGGGAGTTTGTCTCCACCACGCACCTCAGATAGATTCCTTGGTTGTGGGAGCTCGTCTCCACCACGCACCTCAGTTCGATTCCTTGGTTGTGTGAGCTTGTCTTCACACGCACCTCAGTTCGATTCCTTTGTTGGGGGAGTTTGTCTTCACCACGGACCTCAGTTCGATTCCTTGGTTGTGTGAGCTTGTCTTCACACGCACCTCAGTTCGATTCCTTTGTTGGGGGAGTTTGTCTTCACCACGCACCTCAGTTCGATTCCTTTGTTGGGGGAGTTTGTCTTCACACGCAGCTCAGTTCGATTTCTTGGCTAGTCTAATGTGTTCGGTGATTTAGTATGTTACTGGTGCGCTTTATAATTATCTGGTATTGATTCTTGACTGTTGCTGTATCTGCTTAGATTTTCTGATGCATAACTTTTATTTTGCAGAAGCTCGACGATGCCATCAGGTGGAAACAACGTTGTAAAGCGTCGCGGTAGTGATCGAGTAGCTGCTAATGATTTATCCCGATTCTTCTCCAATCCCTTCCTAAGTGATGTGAATTTGATCGTTGGCGGAAAATCCTATCATGCACACAAACTGGTTCTGGTCAAGTCTAGTCTTGTCTTTGAGAGGATGTTTAGTCCGGATTGGCATCCACCGACATGTCAGGTAAGGAACAAGATCTGCTTTCATGGACTGGTTGTACTGGAGATGTAATGTTGAGTTGAAAATGTAGATACATGTGGATGTGGTCAACGCACATGTGGATACATATTGCCATTCAATCTTCCCGCGGTTTCGAAGGTGCTCCTACTATATTATTCGCAGTCATAATGGAACAAAATAGCTACCGCAGCTGCCAAGTAAGGCAAATTATCATGGCATATAATACGAGTATACTCATTGTATACCATGTATATAAGACTGATATCTTTGATAATGCCCAGAAATTCATTAACGGCCCGGAAAACTTCCCATTTTCTAGTACACGTTTTCTAATTGCATGCATAGATATAGATGGAATACATAGATGTTCTGGATCTACAAATTATGGATTCATATCATGCACGCAAACAACATTTCAACACGAAAATCCTGAGTTTATGGATAATTCTGCAATCTAAGGAAGAGAACACACAGAATAGTTCTACTCAAATGTTATTGTGACAATGTTTCGTTCACCATCCGCATTGATTTTCATTTTCTTTGTAGTAGGACCAGCAAAAATATGAGTTTCGTATCTCTCAGTGTATGTCACATCAAGGGCCAATGATGCGGAAGGCTCATTTCTTGGGCAAATTTCTGCTCCTTTTCCTGACTCAATTCGATCCAACTCCCACGCTTCAGTCATACCTTCAGACAATGCATTTGAAATTCTTTTCTTTTCTGAGAATGACATTTTCTCTGTGCGCTTGTCATACAAATCAATACTCGAATTCACTTTGTGTCCCGTTACAGCCATGCAAGCCTCTCTACTAAAGCCCTTTTCTCTTAAAGTCGTTACTACGGTTGGGCGAATGCTGTGATTAGTATATATCGAATTCAGCATTGCGCGCTGTGAAATTGCCTTCATCATACCCATTAGCTTGTCCTTTCCCAACGGCTCCTTCTGACAGTACCAGCTGTTCGTGGTCCAAATTAACTTTGGCTTCGGAAAGAGGTTCTCACCCGGCAGTTTTGACAAGTACAATCTCACAGCCGCTACTGTAAATTTGTCTTCGTTTGTGGTTTCTGTCATGATAATTTGTCGAACGCTGTTACTGTTACCCACTTTGACATTTTTTTCCTTGATCGGATGAACCAGATCAACAAAATATTCGTTTCCATGGCTACATACTTTCAACGATGATTTTTGTAGTGAACGAACCCATTCCCGGCCTCGAAAACCGAAGTGATAGACGACTTTATAGAACACTTCGTCCTGAAGGCGCTTTGGAGTTGTTCGATTGAAATAATCATCAAGAAGCTCCATATCTTTCTTGTCAATTGGAGGATATCCACTTCCACCTTCTGATGTCCTTGCTTCTTTGTTCTTCAATGATGAGTCAATTGCGGCTTTGTATGTTTTATCAAGTTTATAGAAAATGCGAATGTCAAGAATTTCAATGTCTCTTTTCTCCAGTAGATACCTGTGGAAAGCTGCACGCATGCATACAAGAGATGAAACAGCGTAATGATCATTGTCTTTCTTCCTGATCTTGGTGAAGAAGAGGCGTAGATAAGGCTCAATAAATCGAACAGGAATTGTTTCGATATTATTTGGCAACTTTTGTTCATTCAAAAAGTTCTTCAGTAGCTTTATGTATGTCTTTCTGCACAGCATGGAAATCCGAGATTTAGTCATTTATTATAATATATTTCACTATCTAGGTTAATGAAAGTAGACAAACTAAATCAAGCTACATGTAAATAGACCTACCATAGATCTTACATACATACTATACATATCGTTATAGTATAGAGGAGTGTCATGTCCAGGTGCTAGTATATAGATGTCCATGATCTTAGGTTATGTAGAAATCAGATCAAACTATTTTGAATTTTTTCGAATGTCAAGCATTTCTTTCTGAGCAGTTCAGTGATATCAAAGTGGCTTCTAAAAGATTTGCTCATACATCAGATGAAAAAAGAAAAAATGATATAAATAATTGCATTCCCAAAAGTACATTGTCGAAAAGTAGGTGGGCAATGAAACTTTTCAATGACTGACTGGCCGATTGGAGAGTGAGATACAACGAGTACATAAATTCACCAAAGCAGATTTAGACTAGCGCCTCAGATTTTTTTTCTGCAATATGCGCAAAGCTACTGGAGAAATGTACCCTCCCTAAACACAGAAAGATATTTGTAGCGCTATTCAGTACCATTTCAACAACATGTTGGGATGGAATATTTCCATATTTAATGATGTCGAATTTATAGAAGGCCGCAAGACTTTGAACAGCCAAATGAAGAATGCCGCTGAGATTGGCCTGGTCCGTCCGAAAAAGAAAGCCATTGTGATCAGTAAAGATGATGAAGATTTGCTTTGGAAAAATGGATCATTTGGTTGTTCAGGTTCAGAGCAATTGTTGAAGAGTTTGATTTATTTTTTTGGTTTACATTTTTCGTTACGGGCTGCTGAAGAACAATGGGACTTATGCTTCGGTGAAAATTCTCAAATTACATTGCACAAAGATAAAGATGGAAAAGAATATTTGCAATATGTGGAAAGAGTATCAAAAAATAGGAAATTCGGACTGAAAATGGCAGGTTACGAACCAAAAGCCACAAGATTGTACTCTTCTGATGATTCTACACGTTGTCCAATAAACTTATACAAAAAATATTTAGAACATAGACCAGAATCTAATGGAGAACCAGGATGCGAAGCATTTTACTTGAGTCCAATAAAATCACCTCAAACCAACATTCGTACAATAGAATTCCATACGGAATACACTCAATTCAGAAGGTAACAGTTCGACTTACTGAGAGCTTGGATTTGCCTGGATTTGTATCGAATGCGAGTTTAAGGAGAACGGCACGGAATGGTCTTTTATCAAGTGGATTACCGGCTGCTATTATTCAAAAAAGACGGGAAGAACAAGCGAAAATGCAGATGCTGCATACATCGATGCAAGTGAATTTGAACGACGAATGTCAGGCGCATTATATTGCCAAAGGAATGAAAACAAAGTCAATGTTGAAGCCCAAAGGATGGAATCGGCTCCACCAATGAGTTTTTCAAATTGTTCAAATTGTGAAATCAACATTAAGATTCATGTTCACTGCACTTTACAAACTAATAATTGTTCACTACTTTTTAATCTTACATTTTGCTATTGGTCTTTAACGGTTGTCCTACGCGCTTTTCAATAAGCAGTTAAAGACGAAACGGGTATAAATAACCCGTGTTCTTCTTATTACATTTTGCCTCTTCTCATCGTTCAGTTTTGAGTGTTTTTATTAGTAAGTGAGGCAACATGTTTGAAGATTGCTTGAAATACAGATTTACATGTAGAGTATCGGTGATGATGCCCAATAATTATCAAATATGTGTAAATAGGCCTACAGGTACATGCAGGCTATTGATCAACTATAGTAGTGCCTACTTCTTGTTAGGTTATCGCCGTCTAGCATATTAAAAAGTAGTTAAATCACTAGTACTGATATTTATGCCAGTTTAAACATGCAATAACCCCGCCATGTATCGGTAGTCCATAAATGTAAATTATATTTTATGCATGTATTATACATGTACATACATGTATGACATGTTTGGAATCATGAATAAAATTGTAAATAAAATACATAATTCCTATTAAGACGTGTAGTTACTCGCACAAGTTTCAATTTCGTACAAGTTCATTTTATTGCAAAAATTGGAAAAGACTAAGCATTATATCTATCGGAAAAGCCAATATTGGCGCGGGCGCGGGCGCTTGCTGCCTCACACGCACACAACTCTCTTTCGCTGTGTCTAAACATCAATTAATGCTCCGTCTAAACACACGACCAGCTTGTGTGTCTAATTGTTGGAAGAAAACAGCTGTGATTCGAACACGTGCTGCAAAACTGTTCAATGAGGTTGAGCGTCTGACTTTGAGACGGAAAGCTGTGCACTGCTGTCACGACAGGCTATCGAATTTAAATGAATGATGACACTTTTCATTTTTATAGCTGTTGGAAAATTACTTTTGAGGATGCGCCGAAGGCCTCGCACGTACGGAGAAGACGCCACTGGTGGTATTATTTTCTCTAAGTGCATCAACCAGTTCCATGGAAGTATGCCAATTATCAGCAGCTAGCTGACGACCTGTGCCTAGCTAGGTTGTGACATTTTCATTTGGCCTGATAGTTCCAACTCCAATGTAAACAATTCCATCTAAAATATAGAATGTCTCAGCACAGCACAGCCGAAGGAATTTTATCTCGAACTTTCCAGGCTTAGAGCTTATATATTGCTGGAATCGGACTCTCCTGTGGAACTCAAGAAGCTGCTCGTCTACTGTCAAGTAGGGACTGGGAATGAAGAAGCGAGACAGATCAGCGTTGAATTATTGAAATACATCCTTTACCGGTGCAAGTTTGTCACTGCGATCGCGACGTAATGGGTCATCAAATCGTAGCACTGATTTTATTTGTAGGAATCTCGCGTGTCATGGTTGCTTCATGGTCATTTCATACAGCGGTGTGCGGTCGCTGTGTTGCAGCGGTGCATATTTGTTCATCACAGAACCGAAAAGTCATTCCTTATTACGAGTCGAAGAAGTATTTTGCGCATAGTACCAAGTTAGTGTACTTTGTCTTACATGTGACAATACATTGAGATAAACTGCTATTCAAATTTCTAAATTTTGTTAATGTTCCTAATGTTAAATAACGCAGTCTTTTAATGGCTTCTGACTCAACTTTTGGTGATGTACTATTTTGTAGATTATTGGGCATCAATCACTACTCTAGAGTTGGTCGCAATTTCAAGATTGAACTGAAAACGAACTACGGAAAATACTCGGGTATGACTCACCCGATCCGTTCTTAAACCATTATCTAGTTTTATTTAGTTATTTGTCTAGAATTGCAACTCAAGACTCTCACGGTTTAATGAGGTCATATATTCATTAAAAGTCACGAAAGGAAATTTGGCTAATAGAATCACAAGCGAAAATATCTTGCGTTGAAGATATCGTCGGGTGCTGTATACCCGTAAAGTAGGACAACCGTTAATGATGAAATAAAGTACTAGTACTTTCTATAGAAAGTACTCGAACAAAGATATTTTCATTGACTTTACCATGGTGAGCAGAGTACTTTCTACGCTGAGAAAATATCCCATTAACCAGTACTGAGTACTATAGACTGACCTAGATGGTGAAATATATCTACCATAGCAAGTCAATAAATGCAGTGTATACCTAAAAGGCTAGCTATAACGATATCATCAACCGACACTTGACAATAAAGTAGCTGATATTGCATAATTTGATATCACAATCTGGATCAGGTGATATCAGGCAACATCAACCGTTTGAGTTAGTGACATCAATTTTGATAATCGACAGAGAAAGTAGATAATGCCATAGATAGAAGCACCATGTTACAGTGAATGCCATAGTACTGAAGATTATTTATAGACTTCTATAGATTAATTACTACTTGATGGTGGATAAGGAAATACAACGCATTTATTAGACTTAAGGAAATACAACGCATTTATTAGACTTAATCTTATTTATTGCATTTCATTCTCGATGGCTTTGGAGGTCATAGAAATGATTGAAATGAGTTTGAAATGCATTATTGCCCAGCATTGGAGGGTATGTAATGCACCATTAGAATTCTCACCGTACTAGATAGCCATGAACCGTCGTCCGTCACTCCAGCTTGAAAATCCATTAATGAACGAATTGGTAAAGTGATATTTCAAATCATTTTTAGATAGAGATCTGAATTTCAAATCTATTCACATTTGCAAACATTCATAGACTTTCACACTTTCCATGAATTACCATCTATTGAGAGAGCAAACTTCCATACACTTCAATAAGAGTCAATCAAAGATTTCTCCATCTCTGCATTATCTGTTACTAAAACTGATCAATAATTCCAATATTCATAGACTTCTCAAGAGTTACATGCAATAGCAATACGCAGCCTCGTCTATGTCTGATATTACTGCCCTAAAAATCCATGATTGAAAAATCCAAGATGCTGCATTATAATTGATCATTGTAGTAAAATTATAATTGATGAAATATAAAAATGATTTTAACATACTATTTTTAATTATATTGTATTAATTTCAATCATATTTATTTATATTTTAATGATACAATATTCAATGATTACAACTAATTTCAAAATAGTTTATAAAATTGTCATTATGATAAAATTAACTAATTATAATTGGACTTAATCCTCACCAGGATTCATTCAACATGCAAGATCAAACAGTAACGGATGCTTTTCGCTGTATTGAAATCATTGAACAACGATATTCTACAGTATAATTTTCGAAATCGCCTACTGTCCTCAGACCATGAATGCAGTTTTATGATATTGGTAATGAATGATTCGTTCTCTATGATTGGCTGTGTCGATACCAAGTTTTGCAAGTAGAAGGGCTTGTGGAAAAAATTACATGCAGTAGTAGCAGATACCTGTATTATGTTTATTCAATCAAAATATGAATCATGCAAAGTCTACACATCACAGCTTCAAAATTAGAAAGGGTCAAAATTAAACTAAAAAGAGAATCATAGCCATAGCATAGCTCCAACATCAATCCGAAAAACGTAATTACTACCGTATATTATTGCTACCGCATCAATTATTTTGTATTAATGCATTACATGAAGTCCTGTAGCATCATTAGCTGCTGATTAACTAACCCTCTGATTTTCAGATTCTGGAATTGGTGGAAGAGTCAATTTGTTCCGAAGTGTTTGACGTTTTTCTGCGATATCTTTACTCCAACGAGGTGGAGCTTCATTCTGAGTTAGCTCTTCCATTGCTAATGCTCGCAGATAAGTACGACGTATCATCTCTGCAAGACGTGTGCGTGCAATATGTTTGGGATGAAGTGTTAACAGAGTAAGCCCTTAATAATTTATTTTCATAATTTGGGATTCATCGATTGTAATGCTTTTTGTCAGGCGAGGCACATTCGTTCGTCAGCGTTGTCAGCTGGGATTTAGGATTTTCAATCCTGAGATCCCGAATTAGAGCATCTTTGCAAGATTTTGAATCCCAGGATTCGTTGTCAGGTACCTTTAAGCAGCGAAGGCCTGTCAATCCGTGGTGATGTGTGAAATTTCAACTCACGCAGCTCTAATCATATTCTCAGCGGCGGCCCGTCCATATGGGCGCCTGGGGCGCAGCCCTCCTTTCGATAATACACCAAAATTAACATAATTCATCATCAAGCTAAATGAACGCTAACTGAACGGTCAGTGGCTCAACCTGTCAAATAACCAAGAATGCCCAAACACATCAATCAAAGCACGTTTCAAGTGACTCAGACATCACCGTCCCTATGTCTCGTGGATGGGGCGCACAGCAAATGCGCCTCGTTTCATACAGGCTTTGCTGATCATACATTTGCATACATCAAATATTTCTGGCTACATCGCACGCTTAAATTGTGCTGAGATGGGGCGCTCTCACGATGTCCCTCTGGTACAGTTTCGCGCATTCTTATTAGTTGTAACGCTGCAGCGCGTGTTGGGAAGTTAAGCTTACGTCAATTTCATTAAACAAGTGCAAGCATTGCAGACTGCAGTCGAAACGCATTCGGTCACTATTCATTGGTGTCTCTCGTGTAGATTCAATTGAAATTCAATCAGATTATTTTTCTCTAGAAAGACTATTTCAGCGTTTCACATAAAGAAAAATTCGTATTAAGAAGTATTGACTCGCTACGGTCACGAATAATCAGGAATCACATTAACGCTTCACAAAACATTGTCTTTAGCCTTCCGAATTTCAAATGAAAAAGTAGCTCAAAAATTTTGACATATTTTTGCCTTGAAAGCCGATTTAGCTTTAAGAAATTGTGAATAATTTGAAATTAAATTGAATGAAAGAACTTTATAATGATTTTTTATTTCAACTACCTGTTGCGAATTCAAACATATTTTCTATTTTTGCTTGATTGAGAGTCCTTTTTACAAAAATAATTCTTTATTATTAAGGGATTGCAGTTAGCAAATGGAACAATTCAATTTTGTCATGTCATAATTAAACAGTTTCATATAAGTCTAGGCTTACATGTATAACTAATAGTAATTGTAGTATGTATAGATAGCTGCAAATGAGACCACATTAGCTTATGAGCTTAAATAATAAAGTTTGGACTGCGCCCCACTTGAGATGAACTGCACGAGCCGCCACTGCATATTCTAAATAATCTCTTCAGAGTAGCATCTTAATTTTCGAAATGTTTTACTTTTGTTCTATTTCGCTTAAATTCCGCACAATCTAAGAAATGTTATTTTCCTGAATTTCAGGATGAATGAGAAGGATATCTTTCATGTCTGGTTTCAATACAGTCTCAAAGCTGGTCACGACAAATTACTTCATCGATGTGTTCGGGCATTAGCTGAATGCATGCAGGATATTATCCACTCTGAAAATTGGTCAGATGAGTTCTCCAAATTAGAATCTGATCAGCTCATCACATTACTGAAGTCGAATGACCTGAAAGTGAAGGAAGAAATGGACTTATGGACTGCTGTCATCAAATGGTTGCACAGATTCCCTGAGCGTATTTCTCAATCATCAGATCTTCTTGCAGAAATAGTGAAATATATTCATTTCCCGATGATGACGCCGGCGCAGCTGACAGAGATAGAGGCGGACTCATTCGTACGGCAGGTAAGCAAAAACATGTGTGATGTGAAATACTCCCTCTTCACCGAGATCCATACAATTGGAATCAATTAGTACTTCCAAAAGACCAATCTCGGGACGAATTTTTAAAATAGTTGCGAGCTTCCGAGCGCTTCGCTCGTCTTTAGGCAGGCTGAGATAAGAGTGAAATCAGAGGGCAGCGCCATTCACTTTCAGTTATTGATGTCGAGCAAAACTGGAGGAGGAGAATCATCAAAGAAGGCCTGCACATTATGACCAATGAAACATTCAATCGTGATAAGGGACATTTGATGGATCAAAGATGGCAGTCTAACCTACAGTGACTACATCATCAGTATTAAACTTTCTTGCTTCCGTAAATTTTTCTTATTTCTCACTTTATTCAAATGCTACTATTCACTTTGATAGTAGTATATAACATATACTTTTTGTATAGAGCACTTGAGTAATGTCTTTGTGTCAACTATTGCATCAGCATGTAGTCGAAATGAATTTTGCCCTTGGTGATGTGAATGAATGGCGCTGCCCTCTGATTTCACTTTTACCTTTGATTTGATTTCAGTGCAGCGAGTTGACGAGCTTCAAATTTGTGTAGAATGAAATTGAAAATATCACTTTTTTTGAGATCAATCTATGTCGATTATTGCATAATTGCTGGCTTATTATCTGATAAATTGTTAAAATTTTATTCTAAATAATTGTTATCTCGATATTACTTAATTTATCAAGCAAACATGTATCATTTCTGAACATTTCGTATATTTATTTCAAAACTTACGAAGGCATTTTAATGAAAATTGTCAAGGGGAAAGAGTGTCTAAAATTGTGTGACAGTCACGGCCTCGAGCATTGCTCAGAACGCTGCCAATTTGAACTAGGACAATATCATTTCTGTTGATTTACGTGATGATATTGCGTAATTTTCAAATCAAAAATGTATTTAATACACTTCTGACAAAACCTCGAACATCGCTCAGAACGCTGCCATTTTGAGCTATGAAATATTCATTTCTGTGGGAAGTGATATTGATTCCAGGCAAAATGCGTTCAATTCACTCCTGGTAAATGCATTAACTGCTTAAAACTCATTACAACTATCCATTAATCTCCACAGACTTTGTAATGGCTTTGTCCACCTTTTTTGTGTAAAAATAATCAATTTGTCAATCTTTTACCGACTGCTCAAGTCTATAAAGTACAGAAATTCATCTGCTCATGCTCTCTGGTGTTACTCATCTACAAGAATCTTCCTTCCAGCACCAGCTGATCGTGGAGCCATATATCCGCCTGGCCTACAAGTACCACGCACTGCCGTTGTCGGTACGCCTCACGAATCAGGACTATCTCTCCGAGGCTGGTTGTCAAATTCTAGTGCGATCATATTCTGAAGTTCGATGGGAGAGGCGTCTCATTGTTTCCCAGTTCTCAGCACTGGCCCCAGGAACACAGGTGACTTATCGCTTCAATACGAAGGCTTGTGCTGTTCCTCCTTCATTCTGGGACTGGGAGCTGAAACTTCTTCCTCGTGGAACTCCTCAACATCCGAGTGACAGCCGTTGTCAGCTGATCGGTGTCTCTGTTCTGTTAGACTCTCAATCGCGTGCCATCGAATATCTCCTGGCTCTTGTGAAACAGTCGCGAGTGATTGAATCGGTCAGTGGTCGTCGAACTGTTAATCGAAGCAAGCCAATCATCGACATGGACTTCTCAAGAATCGCACCAATCATCGAAGAGAACGTGGAAAATGATTGTCTATCTTTTCAACTGATGATTCGTCCGGCAGCGGAATAGATCGCCGTTTTTGAATATTCACTGGACGATTGTATTATCTTTTCTTAGTGATTTGTAGATTAGATAACCTCCTAGTAGTTAAACCGTGTTTTTCATTGATAATAGTCTTTTGACAAACCACTTTCGTATCCAGTAAAAATTCTATATAACATGTCAACATGTCAAATAATTCACGTGAATTCTACCCGACTTGTGTCAATTACCCATCAAATGTAATTGATTGCAATTACAAACTACTCCGTTTTCTTGAATCACATTTCACCTACTTTGTAATTGCACCTTGTGCCCATCCATGTATGTTAACTCATTATCGATCAGGAGAATACAGTAATCTAAACGCCGAGCTAGCTGAATTAAAGCAATTGCAATTACTTCTCAGTAGTGATGCAAATGGAACATTTTCCACTTTTGGAAAATTTTGAAATCTTTTCGTTGAATGATGTTTTAACCTTAAATCATTGTTTTGCAGACGTTTGAAAAGACTATGTAATATTCAAAGACCGAAAACTTCCCTATCCCTGCATGTTAACTTACTTGGTACCATAACTGAACCTTTTTAATGTCTATTTCAGATCTCTCCAAATGAAGTTTAGACATTAGATGAATTTCAGATTTCTCTAATTGACTTTCAGATATTTGTCAGAAACATAACTTTGAAAGGAACAATCTAAATCATGTTACATGCAACAATTCATTTCAAAAGCTGAAGTACATGATAATTAAATAAGGTACACATAATAACTAGACTCAAATTAATTTACATTTGAAAAAAGCACCATCATGGTTAACTTGCTTATTCAAAGTGGGGTTGAGTTTTTTTATGTACATGGCTTCCAAAATATTTAGGTCATAAGTGTTGGGAGCTTGAGATAGAATTTTGAAATTGTCAACTTTACAGCTGCAACTGCAATTCAACCTATGGTCAGAAATGGCGGACATTTTTTCTCGATGTTCTTTTATTCTTAAGTTTAAGTGTCTTGTAGTTCTACCTATGTAGGTAGTGCGAGGGTCCACCTCACAAGCGAATTGGTAAATGACATTAGACCTAAGAACTTTGGGAGTATGATCTTTGTTGGAGAAACCACTTTTTAGTTTATTGCATGTGAAAACCCAACGGATAGGAAATTCTTTATCTATTCTACGGAATAGTGATTGTAGTTTCTTTTTGAAATAAACCGATTGAATGCCAAAAAATGGAATTTTGATAGTATGGAGGTATTTGGATTCATCTTTTTCTTTTGGAGCACAGAATCTTTTGTCCAGATACTGTTTGACCACTTTTTGTATAAAGTACAACGGATATCCGTTGCTTTGAAAAATTTTGGTCAATTTCCCTATTTCATCATGGAAAGTTTGCCATGACGAGCAGACGATGTAGGCTCTGTTGATCAGAGTGCTTAAAACAGAAATTTTCCATTGCATGGGGCATATGGCTCTGAAATTCAAGGTTAGACCGGTGTACGTGGGTTTTCTGTACACCGTAGTAGTTAGCGTGTTGGATGAAACATCCAGGTCAATATCTAGAAAAGGTAGCACTTTACCTCCTACCTCTGTGGTGAATTTCATATTACTATGCCACTTGTTAATATAGTTGAAGAAGGATAAGTGGTCATCATCTTCAAAGATAGCCAAGATGTCATCTACATATCTGATATGTATATATCCAGATATGTAGATGACATCTTGGCTATCTTTGAAGATGATGACCACTTATCCTTCTTCAACTATATTAACAAGTGGCATAGTAATATGAAATTCACCACAGAGGTAGGAGGTAAAGTGCTACCTTTTCTAGATATTGACCTGGATGTTTCATCCAACACGCTAACTACTACGGTGTACAGAAAACCCACGTACACCGGTCTAACCTTGAATTTCAGAGCCATATGCCCCATGCAATGGAAAATTTCTGTTTTAAGCACTCTGATCAACAGAGCCTACATCGTCTGCTCGTCATGGCAAACTTTCCATGATGAAATAGGGAAATTGACCAAAATTTTTCAAAGCAACGGATATCCGTTGTACTTTATACAAAAAGTGGTCAAACAGTATCTGGACAAAAGATTCTGTGCTCCAAAAGAAAAAGATGAATCCAAATACCTCCATACTATCAAAATTCCATTTTTTGGCATTCAATCGGTTTATTTCAAAAAGAAACTACAATCACTATTCCGTAGAATAGATAAAGAATTTCCTATCCGTTGGGTTTTCACATGCAATAAACTAAAAAGTGGTTTCTCCAACAAAGATCATACTCCCAAAGTTCTTAGGTCTAATGTCATTTACCAATTCGCTTGTGAGGTGGACCCTCGCACTACCTACATAGGTAGAACTACAAGACACTTAAACTTAAGAATAAAAGAACATCGAGAAAAAATGTCCGCCATTTCTGACCATAGGTTGAATTGCGGTTGCAGCTGTAAAGTTGACAATTTCAAAATTCTATCTCAAGCTCCCAACACTTATGACCTAAATATTTTGGAAGCCATGTACATAAAAAAACTCAACCCCACTTTGAATAAGCAAGTTAACCATGATGGTGCTTTTTTCAAATGTAAATTAATTTGAGTCTAGTTATTATGTGTACCTTATTTAATTATCATGTACTTCAGCTTTTGAAATGAATTGTTGCATGTAACATGATTTAGATTGTTCCTATCATTGTATTCACCTCCTTTAGCTTAATAACTTTGAAAAGATCTTAGATTCAATTGGAGAATCTTAAATTCATCTGTAAATGTCTGAAATTCATTTGGAACTATCTGAAATCGATGTGGAACTATCTGAAATAGAAACGGAAGATGTGTATTTTGTCCTCAACAAAGACATCGGACAATTCGCCAGAAGATAGAAGTTATCATAGATATTCTTTTACTCATCACAGATTATCTTTAGTTTCCAAATATCTCACGAGTAGCTATACAGTCTTCATATGGTCGCACATGTATAATGCTGCATGGACTGTGTGCTATTATGCTTCAAATGTTCATCAACACATGGAAAATGTGCATCACTGTAATTAACGCTGCATAATAAGGTTTGACTTTTAAGCTATAAACAAACTCCAAAACTAAGTACATGATTCATTTTTCTACAGATTTTCCTCATTGCATGAAAATATATCCGTATTAAGATACACACTGTCACAAACGGTGTCCGTGTGATTTATAATGCTAACACACTAGAACAAGCCACTGGCGGCAATGCTGAAAAATCCGCGGACGGGATTAGCATTGCTATGATCGTTTGAATCGAAATAATGATGAAATCAAGAGTTTTAGACCAATTCTATTGGCAAAGACGTCTATTGGTGTGCATCTGCCTCGGCTATAAACGCACAAATTATATCACAAAAATTCAAAATTTTCCATTTTTTCACGATCGTTTGAATCGAGATAATGATGAAATCAAGAGTTTTAGACCAATTCTATTTTATTCCATCGGCTGTGGTAGTATAAACACACAAATTATGGGACATAGTCTTATCATAAATATTTTTCCACAATAATATTACGGAAAAAAGTTTTATCACTACTTCTCAGATACATGGCCAAAAGTGTAACTGATTACAATTACAAATTACAACAGTTGTAGTTGCAATTACAATTATAACACAAATCAAAATAATTTCCTCATCATACGAGATCACGAAACAAAAATGCAATCGATAGCGGAAGTTGCAGGACTCCCTTTAAGTCGAAATCCTTTTTCTCTTAGAAATTCTTGGATCTATTTCTAGTCATGCGCCATGTGAAAATGCTGCTATTGGATAATCGTGACCTACCCTGAATATAGCGAGAAGTTCTGCTGTTCGTTCAAATTCATTATCTCCGTTTGCACGAGGCCTTGCATGTGGCTATCTCTTCAAGCGTCAAACTCATGCACAAAAAGCAATTTTCAGTCGGAATGGGTGCGGTTCATTTGCATCATTATGCCAGTACTTGTACATAATTCTTTAATTAAAGCATAATGCTCAGAATAAATGTCAAGACACACTACTGACATGAAAATTAAGTAATAAAGGGAGCCAACGTCAAGTTGAGGAGAGAAGAAAAGGTAAGTGAAGATGTTAGACAATACACCGCCTTTCGCTGAATTAATCGCTTCTTTGCCTCAAACCTGACATTCCATCTGCTACCCTCAAATGTTCCAGGTTAATCATCGAGTCCTTAGATCTCTCCTCATCTATCTTGGGTATTGCTCTCTGATAATCTTTCTTCCTCTCCTCAATTGCAAGTCCAGTTTCGGATTGCGGTATGAGGCACATATGTATAATAGATAATTATATATTACACAACCGGAAATTGCTCGGATTCTGTGGTCGTCATTAGATCAGCTATCCACCAGTTATTGAAGATGTAAAATAGTCTTTTATTCAGCGGAGATAGAAGTATGGGTGACCTTTCACAAAATAATGTGCAGCCGATGCCGACTACAAATCAGCGCGGTGGTTGTCAACTTCTAGTTAGTTCCTCTGCAGGTCAGGCACAATCAAAGAAAAACATACGTAAATTCAGTGGGATGCAGAGTGAAGCTTTTTGTTAAAATGAACTTTTCTATGTTTTCTCGGATTAAGTGAAAGTCTAAGAGTCATAATGTTTGACATGGAATGTCTTCAGGTCATTTCGTGTCATGTTCGGGAACATAGAAATGTCATTCACTATTATCATTCAAGATATCATACATCTTTGATTTATAGTCTTCAGTGTTAACAATGGCCAGACCATTACCTTTGTCATACTAGCATATACGTATGTCTTTACGCTTAGCCAGTTTACTTAGAATTTCGTGTATTCTTTTATTTTTCTGTTCATTACAAACTTTTTTGCCATCTTTAATAAAATTAGTTACTAAGTTCTGTATTTCTTGTTTAATAGTTGGGGTCAAATCAAATTGATCATTATTTTTCATGTTTACAGCTATTGATTTTTCCACTTCGTATTTTAGTTTATCACTATCTAGATTCTTAGGGATAGATAATGCTATGTTTCAAACCATACCTTAAGAGCTCGTTCTCCTCTAAGGTTAGTTGATAATTACTAAGGTTGACTATGGCATCCGGTACATTCGTTCAATTCGAGAACCAAAGTCTTTTAAGTTTATCATTCTGCCTAACTTCAACAGTTTTGATTTTATTTTTTACAGATTTTACTACAAGTAGTTTCAGCAGAACAAAACGAAACCAAGGAAGAAAACTATCTATCCTCTGCGTCAAGATAGTGTTAACAAGATAGTGTTAACTACACATTTGAAGTACGTTGAGAAGCAGATCAAAAATAATGATAAAAGTTTGATGTCTTTGACGCAGAGGATAGATAGTTTTCTTCCTTGGTTTCGTTTTGTTCTGCTGAAACTACTTGTAGTAAAATCTGTAAAAAATAAAATCAAAACTGTTAAGTACTTAAAAGAGTTCTCGAATTGAACGAATGTACCGGATGCCGTAGTCAACCTTAGTAATTATCAACTAACCTTAGAGGAGAACGAGCCTTTGAAACATATCTATCCCTAAGAATCTAGATAGTGATAAACTAAAATACGAAGTGGAAAAATCAATAGCTGTAAACATGAAAAATAATGATCAATTTGATTTGACCCCAACTATTAAACAAGAAATACAGAACTTAGTAACTAATTTTATTAAAGATGGCAAAAAAGTTTGTAATGAACAGAAAAATAAAAGAATACACGAAATTCTAAGTAAACGGGCTAAGCGTAAAGACATACGTATATGCTCGCATGACAAAGGTAATGGTCTGGCCATTGTTAACACTGAAGATTGTAGAAATGTCATACTTGTCGAAGACCGCAATCTGTGTCCCATTGGATTGATGTATGGTTTTCTTTGATCCTGTCTGACAAGAAGAGAAACTAAGAACTCGGCAGACGCGCAGATTCGTAGTAGGCGGAAGGTGTGCGTCATTCTGTAAGAGTCTCAATTTCGGCCTCGTTCCCTGCAGAAACTTGTTCTGGCTGACGCACTGCATGTATATCACGAGCAATTTGCTACCCTTAAAGCACAAATGACTCATGCTCATTCCATTCCATCTGTGAAATGGCACCTTAGAAATCTTCCACTGTATTTGTAAAGAAGATGGATAACTTGCAGATATTCAAGGATTCGAATGACAGAAAAATTCACAAAAGTGTCTGAATGCTTTATATTACTGCCAGAAATTTCAAGAAGTAGTATTGACGAAGTTCCATTACTATATTCGATATCTGTGGTATTATGGATGATCACGATAGGATCAATGTGCTCATTCTAAAACTCGCGGAGCTTGGTTGAAAGCTGTTTTCATACAAAATGCTAGCAAAAAGCGGCAAACTTCAGACCTTCGAAAAAGGTACCTTTCAGTGCTTGAAACTAAAAGTCACAAAAGCGCAGGTCGGTCGGCTTAGCTTCGCGAAGACCACATCAAAGGTGCGACAGGGGAGGGTGCGTTCACCCCCTTAAAATGAAGTAAGTGAGCCATTAAACATGCAGTGCCATTTTAGCTGCTGCAGTGACTCGCTGAAGTCTCAGAAAATCATGGAATCTCCACGAGACCTGACGTGATGAGTCGTTTCGTTTTCGCATGTTTCAAACAGTCTCAGTTGCATCTCTCTGAGACTGAAAAATGACTCAATATGCCTCTTGTACCCCTACCACTTGAAGCGAGCCACTCTCAATCTTCAATCTTTGGTCATCTGCCGGCCAACACTGCGCGGCTAAGTGGTTGATACACACCTTTCTGAACCATTATTTTTTTTCGAGTAAGGACCACTATTGATAAGGTTGCACAGCTCTTGGGGATACTCAGATCTATATGACCTTTGAAGAACCGTTCCTCTCATCCGCAGGTAAAATCAGGAAGATTCTCTGTCCCTCAAGCTTCTGATACTTTCTTTCACACAATGCTCTTGTTCTGTTCACTTAAAATAACGAAGCTTAAATTATGAGCATTTGAAGCTGTCCAATCTCTTTCTATACCATACATGAGGCCATTGTACTGTACTATAAAACTCAGTCTTATCATCATTGAAGCGTGGATGTTTAGTCATGTCCACCCAAAACACCCGTGTTCCGTCATCCTTTAACATCAATTCAACGAAGAAATATGAGTTTCTAGTGACAAGATTTCTCGTCACACTATTAAACGTTGAATTTTGATTCATGGAAACCAATCATAATAAAACCCATGAAGGTCAAAGCAATAGATGCAAATTGGAACATCCGTGAAGAAAAATGAGACATTGTTATAACCTGATTAGCTGTTTCATTTCGCATGACATCTGTTCGTTAATGATATATAATATATCTATAAGTACTTGATAAAAGCGAAGTCAAAGGAAAAACAACATGAAAAGATTGACTTTTCAGAAAACCGACTGTTTCTTTGAAAAGTGAAGGTATTTCAATATTCAATTGTTGGTGGGACCTAATTAGTCTTGAATTTAGGAGTAATAGCGAAAAATAAACAGTTTTAGACGAGCGCTTTCGAATGGTCACCACGACGACGATAATCATTCCATGAGGCATATTTATTCTCGTCGGTGACCATTGGAATGTGCTCGTCTGAAACTGTCTTTTTGCTTTTATGCCTAACATCAAAGCTAATGGGGACCCACTAACAATTGAACCGACTGTCATATTCCTTATCAGATGTAAAGTTTAGGATAACGGTTCGTGAAGAAACACTGAGTAATAGAGTCCTAAATTCATCTGGCAAATACACCATAAACTCATCATTGCAATACACCATACATTGCAAATCCTAAATTTCAAACGAATTGTGAGCAGAATTGCGCCTGGCGCTTCACATTTTTCATTAGCTATTACTATAGTTGCAATATTCTATTACTTCTTTGAGAAAAACTCCTCAAAATGGGTACAGAATGTTTAGTTGTGCAATGTTTTGAAAGAATATGACGAAATAAAAGATGACCAAACATCTAAAACAGATGTCCCGAATGCAAGTTCACTCTGTCATAAAGTTGCTTCATGAATTTTGAACTTTGCAAGGATAGTGTTCGAATAATGTCAGTGAACAAGCGCTCGAACATAATACCATCCGAGGGTCTAGTAATGAGTTTATCATTTTTTGTCATCATCAAGTCTCGGCCGAGAGGGTCGATGGATTTCTTTCCCGCAGAAGAGTGAGACATTTTCCAAATTTTAAACAGCGATTCTTACTTTACACAGCGACGCATGATGAAATACAGAATAAAGACATGATGGAACTTTCCATCACTAAGAGAAGAACTTTCCGCTCAGACGCACATTAAAGCTAACTTTATTACACATTTATATTAATTATAAAATACGCGCTGTATGAGAATTTTATATGTCTGATTTTTGTGTAGTTCGCGTGTGATTGCACAATTTAGTGTGGATCAAAAAATTGAAAATCTGAAAGTCGAAAATGGATAGTCAATTATTTGGTCTAAGGCTATTGTGAATTAAAATGCGAAATGTCAGTGATTTGATTAAGGTTTACTATCCCCACAGTGGGCATCTATTGCTTGACTATTTCGCCTTTTGTCTGTCTGCAGCTGATTTTTACTTAATTTTAAGTTTAATTACATGTCACTTCCCAAAAAGTTAGAGCTTTGAAAATTTAACTATCCGCAGAACTTGACAAGCGTTTTGATTACTAAAATTAGTACAGTTTGGAATCAATCGAGCGGATCGTCATATTGAGACCTTTAAAGTTTGTCAGCTTTTCAAAATTTCTGATTTGTGACATTTTGGACATGTTGATCTTGCCTCTTGTTCGGCCGGATATTGTAGACCCAACATTGTAGACAATACATTTTTCCGTAGGCAAAAGTTGATTCATGCTGTAATTCTTCGCTATAATGACTATTGCTCCGTCGATTTAGTGATGAGATAATAGTCCTTTAAATACATATGTACTATTGATTGTCCTCTACTTCCAGTGTTTCAACATTTCTTGACCATTGATCATGTCTCTATCACATGTAAACATCATTCTGTATCACCGCATCGTCGTGCCCCATCATCTTGTATCCATAATCATTTTTCATAGTCATATTGTTGTCATTCATAGCCTTAATTTTTTTGCATCATCATCAAAACGTGTTTTCTGTTGAAAACTATACGTTCTGGTATTCTGCTATCCATTAGAGTTTGATGGCGTTTGAAAAGGCAGAGTCTATACTACAATACTATATACTATAATATCTATTACTGTCATCA
Source organism: Prostheceraeus crozeri (assembly GCA_907163375.1). NCBI lineage: Eukaryota > Metazoa > Platyhelminthes > Polycladida > Euryleptidae > Prostheceraeus > Prostheceraeus crozeri. The sequence goes on from CAJQUW010003042.1 coordinate 37,004, forward strand.
CCATTTTGTGATCAATTTGCTTGGTTTTGATTCCTATTTTTCCAAATATAAGATTGTTATTATTATTACAATGCAAATGTCATGATATTCAAATATAACTGCATTTGCATATTCATCACTTGTAGGCCTAAATTGGTTTAGGCCTAATATACGCATGCAACGCTTCCCTACACTTACAAGTATGAGGCCGGTGGAACATAATAACCATCAAAATGTTGTTTTGGTATAAATTCTAGCGCTGGTGTAGCTGGAGATGTCATCGCAAAGATATGCACTAGTGTATTTGTCACGTCGGTTGCACCTGAAATAGTTGTCTGTACGTCGTCATCTAATGGAGTTGCTAAATAACCAAACAACTTTGCCTTTATTGTTTCTTTCAGGATATGAAGGTCATTTTTGTAGATAAGTTATAGTCGACAGGCAATTTTGCATCATTAGTTTATGTATAATTCGCATGTATTTTTTCAAGCAGATTATGTAAATTATTTATGTTATTCAAAATGCATCTTTCTTGAAATCAGCGGTTCCCAAGGCCTCCTTTATGCTGAGTTTCAAACAGTTGCAAGTCCTGAGATTCCTGTTAAACCTCCTGTGATCATGTAGAAGCCGTGATGAAATGGTACAAGCGGTGATAACAGCAGGCTAGTCTCAGAGATAGGGGGCCCACTTAACTATTTTCGGAGAGTTACAAATGCCTCACTAATTGTGCGACCTTATGTTGCTGTCTCTTTGCCGGATTCTAAACTTCAGACACTCACAAAATATAGATATTTGTTGTCCGCTTGATTAGAAAGAAGCCTGTCTTTCATTTTGGTGTCGTACCAGATCATCTATGGAACTGCCTATGGGATACGCACGCTACTTCCACGGCAGTTCAATAAAAGCTTTTGAATACATTGGGGATAGATTGCGATTTTGATAAAACTGAAGACCGGATAGTTTGTATAGCTGAATCTCATCCATTCCATCAATACGCGGACGACTGTCAGGTTTATCTCAACTGATGAAATCCAGTCTGGGATCGATAGAATGTCTGATTACATCTCGGATTTACGGGACTGGCTGACTGCGTCTAAACCTCGACTCAATCCAGACAAGCCTGTCAACAAGTTGCCAAGATCAAATCGGCAAGTATCAACATTCTGTCAACAAATCGATCAAACCTGTCCAATTTGTGCGCAATCACGGCGTGATGCTGGATAATCACCTCACAATGTCGGCGAATGTTACATAGCAGTCTGTCGTTCAGCCTTTTGTTTTCTACGCCAATTGAGATCAATCATTCGCTCCATACCGACCAACGCTGCCAAGACACTGGTTCACGCTTATGTATCATCTCACCTTGACTGTTGTAGCTCCCTTTTTTATGACATCTCGGATATTCATCTGCGCCGTCTCCCAGCGGTGCAGAATGCAGCGGCCCGCATGATCACTGGATCTCGGCGATCAGTCCTCCAGCAGCTTCATTGGCTACCAGTCCGAAAACGAGTCCAGTACCGGCTTACAGTTCACGTATTCAGAGCTATGCACGGATTGTCTGCGGACAATATCATAGAAGATTGAACCGTAATATAACATCCCGAGATCGTGCACTGAGCTTAGTGATCTTCCGTGCTTGCTATATATAAGGCTTTATAAAGTCATCTAACGTTTTGACATGTGCCGTACGAACATCACATACGCGACTTGATGATCGAGCCTTCGCATGTGCTGGACCTCACTTATGGGATAGCCTCCCTCTCCACCCAAGGGGGAGTGACCTACAGCTTAGTACCTTTCGTCGGTTACTGAAGACTTTTCTCATCAGCGCCTAGTGACTAGTTTGTTTTTGTGCGCTTTATAAATTCTCCAATAAATAAATAAATAAAATGTTGGGAGACGAAAAGAAAGATATTCGGCAGCAAGGCTTTGAGTAGGAGCTGAAGATCATGGAGTAGCCAGAATAACAAACGAAGGCAGAAGAATCTTCACCAGACCTGAGTTGCATGGTACGCAGATGTGCTTTGAGAATTTGTGACCTTCAAGTCGTCAGAAGAGTGATCAGCATCTTTTGAAAGGAATTGCTTTCTGGACTCGTAGGAGACAATGGGTGTCAGAACCAATTACCTTCTCTGAATACCCTATACGGAAGGTGTCCAGAGAGTGGTTAAGCCTATACGAGAAACCGCATTTGATGTTGAAAATCTCGAATAGTTGGAACACAAACAATTTCAATGAATAGTTCGGCAAAACTTAAGTAACGAATATTTAGATTTTCAATGCATTTTCGTCATTTTATCTCATTCATATGACAATAGGACAGTAAGAAATAGTGTGCAATATTTATGTATAGCTTCCTTCATCACTGTAGGGTCAAGTCAGGTAACAAACAGTCTGAAAGGCAATGAAATAGTTACCGGTACCTTTCTTAAAGTGAAAGCTAAAATCAAAATTTAATAGTTAAAAGGTTCATCATTATTATCAGTTTCCATCGGCCACCTACTTGTAATCGTAAGGATCGCGTTGTATGAGTATATAAGGCCTATAGCAATATAGACCTACATGTATTGAACATGTAAATGCAGTTGTATCTAAATATCATGACATTTGTAACGCATTGTTGTAGACTCTGCTCTTTCAAACGACATCAATCTCCAGTGTCCGTCATCTACAATGTCGGGTCTACAATATCCGGCCGGACAAGATCTACACGTCAAAAATGACAGATTTCAGCAATTTTTGAAAAATTGAAAAACTTTAGAGGTCTCAATATGACGATCCGATCAGTGGATTCCTAACTGTTTAATTTTAATCAAGAACGCTTGTTAAGTTCTGCGGATAATGAAATTTTCAAAGCTCTATTGGGAAGTGATATGTAATTAAACTTAAAATTAAGTAAAAATCGGCTGCAGACAGACAAAGGGCGAAATAGTCAAATAATAGATGCCCACTGTGCGAATAGCAAACCTTGACCAAATTCATTGAAATTTCACATGTGAGTTCACAATAAACCTATAGACCTGATAACTGACCTCACCATTTTTGATTTTTTTGATTCACCTTTTCAGTGCACATCCTCAATCGTAGAATACATAATTGCGTGTCTAACATGCATAAAAACAACGCGAGCAGTTGATTTAGACAATGGCATTAATATATAATTTGCATTGCAATAAAAACATTTTACAACTAAGTGTTGCTACACTTATGTACTATGAATGTATTATACAAATATCATTCATCGCTTTACAGACCTTTACAGCGGCTCCAGCTTACCTCTTTGCATCGACTGACAGAAGGCGCTGGACGTTTCAACTGTTTCTTTTGAAAAAATGTGGGTGATGGTCGCCAACACGAGGTCTTGCAATTCGCAGTTTTCATCTCTAGATGAAAAGACAAGCAAGTAATCACTCCTTCTTTTCATTGACCAAAGAACTGCGCATAATTGAAAAAAATGTACAAATGCCGAACGTCTCGGGAATTCTCCCCTCCTTAGCGACGTATTCTAGCAGTCTGGGTGTCTCGCAACTAATTTGAATGATCTACAGACATGCTCTTTTCTTGAACACTGCTTCAAGATACTTGCAAGATGATAGTGAACATTATCAAACGGATGAATCAATAAATAAACGTATCTTTCAATCAAGAAAATGAACAGGTGCACAATTTAAGGAGAATTGCGAATAATCGCTGAGCTCTTTATCTCTCATGCATCATTTGACAAAATTTAGGTGCATAGGAATGCTGTTTTCTGCACAATACACGGAATTGTCATCTTTAACGAAAATTGAATTTCACGCTCATGAAGATCGGCGCAGACAGTCATGTTCATGTACTATTTAAAATGCAACAATATGAGGGAGCTGATGATAACTAAGGTAAAAACATTTTTCTGATACATTATGCAGTTCACTAATTCATTTTCTCTGTCGGTGCAACAATGAAAACAGGAATGAGCTTTCATACGAGTGCTTAGATATAATCTTGATCAATATTTTCAATGCTATCATCATATCAAAGACTTGTTTTCAGTCAATGCCTTTCGTTCGAAACGTAATATTTCATTTATAAGGACACAAAGAATCAATTCTACACATAAGTTGAAGTTGTTCCTGATATTTATAGAAAGCATGTAGTTGAAGTTCATCTCAACAGGCGAATATTGAAAGAGATCACTTTTAAAAATGCAAGAATTTCAGAATGCAATCCATCGGTACTGTATAATGAGAACGTGCGCCGATTATAATAGCACATGATTCTAATTTACTTCTATAAATATAGCAAAGTGTAGGCGACATAAATGCCAATTTTTCCCGTAGGTGTAGTGCAACAGTGTTATTGTTATGGATGCAAACTGGAGTGTAGAAGCAACTAAATCTATAATTAGACTCCATGTTCTTTGAGCATCTACTCTTCGATTTGACGCTTTAGCATGCAAAATACTTATTGTCAAAGTTGTTGACATTGACCCTTTAAGGGCCGATTATTTTCTTTAAGTTAACTGTGATGTGCTGTAATTTCAGGAATTGCCGTAAAAACGTGTTATTCTCAAATATCAAAATATACATGAATGTCAAAAATAGACACAAATATCAAAATAATTTGAAATGTTCTTCATTTTTTGATGCATGTCGTTCCAGATTTTAATTTTCATCTGATATGTCGTTCATAGCGCATATTTACACCATATTTCTATAAATATAGCTGTTGTAGGCGTCAAAAATGTTAAGTGTGCAGCAGTGTTGTTTTTAAAGATGCAAACTGGAGTGTGCAAGCAACTAATCCTATACAGTCATGTAACTAGATTCCGCGTTCTTTGAACATTGCCTCTTCGATTTAGCACTTTGCCACGCAAACTACATATTTTTTATAAAGTGGTTGACACTAACCATATAGGTGACGATTATTTTCTAAAAGTTCACTGTGATGTAATCTCAAGTTATATAATGGAAAACCAAAGTTGTTCTCAAATATCAAAAACGACATAATTTTAGCTCGAAATGGTCTTTCTCCTCACATGGGTGACGTCATAGATCTTCATAGTCACATGTCTGAATGACACAAGGTGAAGTCCACGCGAGTGTAATATCGTACACAACATGGATGAGCACATTATGGAACTCCACATAGGCGACACTTATAACTTGTGTTTGTCTTCGCGCTCCTGTTCCGCTATTTTGTGATCAGTGCAAACCAGGGTTTGGAGTCGGCCGGGTTTTTGGCGGTCGGGATCTACACCATTCGGCATTCAACTTTGACAAACCGGCATTCAACTTTAACAACTTTTTGGCACGGTCTATACTTTTTTCAACTTTGAGAAGTAACTATATTGATTTTTCATTAATCAATTATATCTAATCACTAAATTAGCTATCTAAATTAAATATATCTAATCACTCAATTAACAAAATATGCAATTAATACTTAATTACAATTTCAGCTTCATCTCATCAAAACCACTGGTTTTATAATTCAATTTCAATGGTATTTTAACTCTAAAGAGAGGAGAAATTCTTTCAACTCTGAAAACTTTACTTCTGCAACGTTGGGCAACAAACGGTTATGGAAGTCGCTGTAAAGACTCTCTTGCCACGCACTTTGCTGCAACACGGTCTACCTCTCGATAGAATCCTCGAATTTTTTCACGTGTTAGTTCTTGGAAACTCTGAGGTACCAACTGCAAAAGGCGACCTTCTCTATATGCAGCTAGAGACTGTCCAGCTTCACGTGCATTTTCAGCATCCAACTCTGGCTGAAATTCTCGCAGCTGACGTTTGATGCAGGCTTTGAGGACACTGAAGCACCCCTCCACTGGGTTGAGCTGGGGTAAGTAAGGAGCATCGAATCTCCGAATCTCGTGCTGCTGCTGGACTCCAATAAAATTGTCACCACATCTATGTATTGGGGTATTGTCCATATAAATGACAAGCCTCACCTCCAATTAAAGCAGACAATTCTGTCATGAACTCCGCGAAGTGAGCCGCCGCTCCACCAACATAGGCCTCGTGGTGAATGATTGCACCACTGTCATCAACGGCTAAAATGATGCTGATATTCTTTCCCCGACAGTTACGAATCCTCGTCATTGCTCGGGAACCAATTCGGCTCCTTCCTTGAGGTCGTCTGGTGTATAAATCAACGACTGTTTGTTAGCAACTTCTGAAATGTAAGATTCTTTCAATGCACCACGCTCACTCATTTCAATCCAGTGGAGGGATTCCACAGCGATTTTTATGAGTACTTGAAATTTTCAAATGCGTAATCAACATACATTGTAATTACTTTAAAAAGTTGATAAAAGTATATTACTACGTGTACATGCCAAAACATTTTGTCAAAGTTGAATGCCGGTTTGTCAAAGTTGATTGCCGGTTTGTCAAAGTTGATTGCCGGTTTGTCAGAGTTGAATGCCGGTTTGTCAAAGTTGATTGCCGGTTTGTCAAACTTGAATGCCGAATGGTATAGTAAAAACCGACCGGTCGCTGCTGCTACTGAGGCTGTTGTCTCTGTACCGGTTGTAAAAGCTGTAATCGTCCAACATAATTTGTTGAACTTATGACGCTATCAATAAATTTCCACATAGCGTGCATGAAATATGTAAATGTTTGACCTCCTGGTACTCTGCATAGACAAGAGTTTATTACAGTGCAACTATTCGCTCTTTGATACTGCAACATGATAACAATGAGCAGTAATACGCGTAATGACATTTTTACTAATTTAATGGGTTGTAGATGATAATGTCAACTGTACTTTTAAAGTCAATTATATACAAGTGAATTGAAGATAGAGAATCAATATGATAACCCAGACGGGTATAATATTGATGCAATAATATTAACAATAATGCGCCTTCACAAGAAAGTTTTGATCGATCAACAGTTCTAGGTTCTAATAAAAGCCTTTCTAGCAATAAAAGTTCTGAGATGAACGATTTGATTATTGACTGAGTGCTGATGTTAGGAAATGTGTTTCTACAAAGTGCGAAGTGCATCACGAAACTTAATTGAAAAGATTCACTGAAGTGAGATTTACTTCTTCACTTATGAGGTGGCGTCAATTGAGAAATTTCTGCACTGGTGTTTAAAGTCAGATCTTTTGAATTCACATTAATGATCGCGAGCTGACGTATAGGCCCCTAGGAGTCTGGAACAAAGAGCTCCCCCCAATGTGTCACCAATTTTTCATTTCAGTGAGTGCCCCAAGACGGAATGTGTTTCAAGTATCCAGGATGCTGTCAAATGCTCAGGTAGACCATTTGAAGCTGGGACATTCCCATAACGACGTCTAAATGTTTCATAATTTTAATAAACTTATAGTTAATAAGACTTAAGGTTTGTCCTTAAGAGGACAGGTGGTGCGTTCCCACCGGCAGACATTAAACGTTCAAGGCGCGTCAAACTTTTGACTATCCTAGGACTACATTTTAGAGCCAAACTTGACGAGATCGGTGTGGAGGACCTTCCCACTAGTCCATTTTTCAATCAGCGCTTCTAAAGCGGGGCTGGACCTTACCCCTAATGGTCCTTTGACTTGTGATCCTCGACAAATGCATGAATGCATGAAGGTCTTTAAGCACAAAGACTTGACGGATCTGATTGCGTGCCGGGCGGACCTTCCCGGGGGTCCATAACATAGCGCTATACGGGCTGGACTTCACCCTTAAGTATACGAGATCGTACAAGGCCGCTTAACAAGTGATCTCCTTGGTCAAAGTTTCAGGCTCGATTGATTAGGAACTTATATATAAATAGACACTTAGTAATCACCATGTCAACCCTATGGAGACCAGTAACGGACACAGTCCATTCATCACACTAAGGCAGTAAGCGATAAAAAAAATGAAATCCATCACTCATTGCATCTCTGAGCTCAAGCTGAACTATCATCCCATGCAGTGAAATTACTCAAGATCAGGAATTATTTTACAGAATATAGACTAGAAATACACAATACTTACCAAATTCCTACAGGCTAGAATACGAGCGTATAGGTTTCTGAAAACTTTATTTGAGATAAAGTAGGGTTTGAGCGAGCTACATGCATACGCTGCCGGTAATCCTCTATTCAGCTGTCTAAAAACCGCTCACAACATTCACGTCACATCACATATATATCAATTTGTGCTAAACTTGCATTCTTTTAACGCTATAATTGAAATTGATTCACTAAAAAATTTTATTTTAGAATTAAAAGCTATCAGTGGTTGATACATTCCCAATTTAATTCACCGGCCAGCCGGTCTCCAAAATTTGCGGCTGGGACCGGGCTGGTGGCCGGCCGAATTTAACCCTGGTGCAAACTATGCATTCGGATTTGATACTGCCAATGTTCAAAATAATGTTCAGCATTCGGCGACCCCTATTCTACAATGGTCCGGAACTCTCACTGTCTCCTGCTTTGGGGAGCGCATCCGGGGCCTGAAAATCAAATCAATATCCTCTTCTTCAAATCCAGGTTTGCCTCCGGAGTATTGGAGAATCAATTTTACAGCTCTCTCAGCATCAAATCGACGTCTTGAAATTGTCAAGGATATATATGTGAAGATCAGATACATTTGCCTTTGTTTACAAAGCCACTGCTAGTTGGGTAGTAAGCCATCACGTGCATGCGCAGGAGCGATGAACATCCCTTCTCTGATTGGCCCACAAATGCAGTCGTCAAGAGATACACAAATCGATCTTCCAGATTCGAGAGAGGCCCATTGTCAATAAAGAGCCTACTACATCGGTTATTTCAATGGACATGGATGAATACATATATTAGGTAGAGTGGTAACTCCGCATTTATTAAATCCCCAATGTGTATACACTTTCGATTTTGTTAAATGAACTCAAAGGAGATACAGTCGGAATTGTTTCCAAGTGTGAGATATGCGCATTTATGCAGTTCTGAAGAAATTACAACGGACTTGACTGATCATGATAGCATAAAGCAGAAAGAAATGGTATTATTTTACAGATAGTCCGTGTCTGACAGCCTTGGTGAGGTAAGCTAATGTTTGTTAAATTGACAACTCGATGACCTGCGCTATTGCCTTCCTGCTGAACCTCAAGAGAATCTATTTAAGCGTGATCAGGCAACAGTTGCCACTGGCATGGCAAAATCACAGATTCAAAGAAACTTTTGCCGAATTTGCCCATGAGGAAATTATTGATGTATTAAGAATTTTAGTCTCTCATGTTCCTCCTGCAGAGGAGATAGAAATAGAAATAAAAAGGTGCCTATCAACTTCTTTTTATATCTCCTAAAATAAGTCAGATGAAAGTTCAATTTTTTTGTGACTTTTTGCTTGTATGTCTGGTGAACTTTAAGTAGAAATTTGCGCAAAATTGATCTACTGCAAGGTCATTTTTAAAAGTACTTTTTAGAAAATTGATGGTTTTCATTTAGAGTAGCGATTATTATCGATATAATGTTTCTGTATCATATTTACATGATATTTATGCATGTGCAATTCAAGATTGTTAAAATATTAATTCATCTTATCTCCCAAAATATATATACATGTAAATTGTGCATGCAAACATAAAATGTGAAAATATGAAGTCTTGATGTGAATTTTGAGATATGAAACCCACATACTAATGCAAAATACATATCATCATTCGAAAGATTGCATTCGGAATGCAACAATACATGGAAAGACATTATTTATGCTCGAATTTCAAATTGCTATTTATAGTACTAAAATTAACGTAGAATATTATACTGATAGCACCATACAGATATACTTGAGTAATTTTTTACATAAAAAGGTCTAACTGTTGATGAACAATTTTCGAAGAGTCAAAAAAATACATGGATTCATCAAAAAATGAAAAAATCTAAAAATACAAATTTTAAATTTGAATTTATGGTATGAAGGTCTTCGAATCATGCAACATAGACACTACCATTCGAAAGAGGAGACTTGAAATGTGTTGATAGCTATTTTTCAATTAGCGATAGCATCGGAATATGGAAAATTTGAGGGGACACTTTGTGCCCGCCGCTCCTACGATGCTAAAAATCGCCCGGTCCTGACGGTTAAAGCATTTTCCAAAATATCATGCAGCGGACTTTCCTTCGTCATACAGGACTATACCATGAACCTAAACAGCAGCACCTGCTATTTCTCCTTCGCATTGTTCTCAGTAAACTCCACGATCATTAGCGAACATAATTCCCAATAAAACTGCACAAACTGCGCGGTTTAAAATCTTTGCGACATAACTGCAGAGACACAGATGTTTCCTGATCGCAACACTTCCGTTAACCCTCATTAATCGACAGAATGTTAGTCGCATGACCCTCATTATGACCGCTCATTGCCATAAAACAGTCTCTTTCATTGAATACTTTAAATTGCCACTTGATTATTCTCATCTCACTATTCATTGGATTCCCCTAATCAGCCAATCAAGTCGACGTTTCTGCCAATGGATTCCCATTCATAGACAACAGACACGTTTCTGGCTGTTGAAATCGCCGAATCTCCCACTTTATCAGTGTTGTGTGATATCATTGCAAATAAACTTTTATATTCATATTTTTCCTACCTATGGACAGTGAAAAGGGCCAAGATTCTGGCTCCCACATTCTGTTACCCATGATCAACGATGAACGCGATTCACCGTCCCATCATATGAATGGACCTCTTCTGCCTATCACAAATCCTTTACCTCGTGGTGAACTGGTTGTTGACACAGATATCGAATCTGCATTTTCTTCCTCTAAAGTCACACCGCATTCTGACATTTCCCGTGACGACTGTCCACCATGGCATCTCAAACGCAATTCCGAAGGTGTTCTACAAGTATTTGCGCGAGGACTCACCGAATCGAACTCAAAATTGATGCGAGGTTCATCACAACCTTTGGAAACCAAGTCAAATATCCTCCCTGTCCATCTTACAACTCATCTGCCTCCGCCACTACCCCGTAAATCACGATGCAGTCGTGAAATTCGCAAACGTCGCCGGAGAGAGCTCGAAGAACGATTTGGAGCTGATTACACGGCCATTCGGAACAGTAAGCGGAAGAATCAAAATAACGGTAATTGCAACAATCGACACATCGATCGCAACTATGCCGGATGTCATTGGACCTTTGTGTTCGATCCAGCTGGACGATTTCTGCATTGGTGGTCATTTGTAGTCAGTTTAGCATTTCTATATAACTTTTGGACAATTATTTACCGCTATGCATTCAATGAAATTCGAAGTGATACGATCAAGATTTGGTTCCCTTTGGATTACACCGCTGATTTAGTCTATATCGCCGATATTGCTGTGTGTTTCCGAACTGGATATCTTGAGGATGGTGTCCTCCAAACAGATATTCATCGTATGCGTGTTCATTACATGAATTCTACCAAATTTTATATTGACTGTTTGTGTATGTTACCACTTGACTTTCTATATTTGTCCATTGGTTTTCGATCAATGGTCCGCATATTCCGTCTTGTTAAGATTTATAAATTTTGGCAGTTTTCTGATCGCGTTGAGCGCCATACGAATTATCCCAATGTTATTCGCTCAATCAAACTTCTTCACTATCTGCTGGCTATTGTTCATTGGAATGCATGTCTTTTTAATCTTGTTGCTGATGCAGTTCGACAAAGTAGTCCTACTCCAATTTCAATGGATCCTCACCTGAATCCTACTTCGTCAGATGATCGTGGGTGCGGTAGAAATGTCGGAGGTGATCCTGGCATAGACAGCGCAGCGAAGCGAGATTGGAAAGTTCCACATTTTAACTCGACTTCGGAGACGTATCTGTATGCACTCTACTGGAGCTGTTTAACTCTAACACTGATGGGAGATTTGCCGAAGCCTGAGTCTGTCGGCGCTTATGTTTTCGTCATTTTTGAAGTATTATTCGGATTACTACTGTTTGCTACAGTTCTCGGTCATAGCAGCAATATTGTCACCAATGTCAGCGCTGCCCGCAAGGATTTCCAATGTAAGTACGATTTGATTTCAAAGCGAATGATCTTTAAAAGCGATAAATCACATTGTTTCTGAAGCAGTTAATAATGTCAAGGCATTAGACGTTGTCAGAGAAGCCCCTCCCAGCCGCTGCAACACTTTTGGTCATCAAAAAGTTGATTACCTGTTTTCTGTATCGCAATGAGGTCAGCAATCTTATTAATCGCTACGAGGGCTTGATCACCTTAGGTCCCATAATTCTGCTATCACAGCCAACATCACCATGAATTCGCCGTTTCTTGTTCTCAGCATCAGCGCGCATTCTTGTGCTTGGACTTTTACGGATATACACTTGTAAGATCAAAAGCTGCATGCTTGACAATTGACATGGAAACAGGATGTCTATGTGTCAGCAGTCTTCTAATTAAGTTTCTTTATCCCACTCTTTCCTTTGAATTAGTCCTTTATTTATGGTAGACTCTTCGCATTTAATGGAAATATGCAAACAGATTTGATTTAGCAGCAAAGCTATGAGTCGCAAAACAGTGTGCTTTATCCATACAGTTTGATCTTTCTTGTAGGGGCACACTTCAGAGATGACGTAAAGTCTCTAGTACGTTATTTGTTATAATTGATAAGCATGGACTTATATCTATTTCTCTCACCGATTTCATGAAATGCTTATAAAAGGAATCAGGATGACCAAGGGTTCCGGCGAAATTTTGTGCCGTGTCAACGTCAAGGTCTATTTGCACACTATTAGGCAAAATGGTCCATATCAAGGGTAAAATACGGAACATTTATGCTTAGCAGCGCACTCTGACGCCGAATAGGATTTTCAAGTATTCATTCGCAGCGGATCTATGTAGGTGTACAAACATGTATGCAAGCATCGCTAAGCCACTTCTCTCCTGAAATTGTTGGGACAATATAATAAAAGAGTACATGAATCAAGGAAACAGTGATAGTTTCAACAAAATCGAAGAAATCTACGATGCTCCATTTTTTCTTTGCTGGAAGCATGCGCATCATGCAAGAAAATGAAACTGACTGAATTCATCGGTCAAAAATTGTGGATTTCCATCGACTGCTCAGTGTTCTTGAAGAAGGTAAAATTTTAGCCTCTGTAGAACTCTAATAGAACTCTGTCTGGATGTGAAAAGAGCAGAAGGCCACTTGTCTAACAAGCGTACGTTTCAGCTTACCAGTTGTATAATTAAGGGATAAGACAGCAAACAAGATAAATGAAGGAACATTATTCAGTCTAATGATCTTGATGGGAAAGACGACCGGACCGTGAAGGACCGGGACTCCGACTTTATAGATGCTTTATTGAGCTGTCATCTTAAACTCAGCATTTCTTTTATATTGCATTGATGAACAATCGTTCCGCTTGCAATCATGTCCATCATGACGACTGGCAGCATCATTAGAAATTGACGGCTAAGATGTGATCCCTCTGACACACAAGCACGTTTTATGCAGCTTGTGCTGCAAAAAATGTGTAGAAGCAATGATAACCTTGCTTCATACCAACTTCAGTTCATTCTCTTCAATACGACTTTGTTTGCACTCAAATCAAAGTACTCTGTATTATAAAGATTCATGTAAAACTATGAACAGTGCAAAATATTCTCAGAAAATGCATTGTCGTTTGTCACATATCTAATCTCTTGGTGAAGAAAGACGTTCAGGCGGACTACTTCAATAAGTTTTGTCTGACCGACCTGCTCACATCACATTTTACTGGAAGCAAATGGCCAGTCACCGTAAACAAATGACAAGGCCTCAGATGATGCCTGAGAAGTGGATGACATTCATCACTTTCATCATCTGTTGCGATAGCTTAATCCTCGCTCCTTTGGGGGCATTTTTCACCAGAGATATGGCTACCAGATTTTTTGTAGCTTACGTACTTTCTACGTATTATGCAACTTTTGACAGAAGGATAATAAATTTGGCACAATACTTTTGGCGTGAGAGCTATTTTAAAATTTGAATGCTTGGAATATCGTAGCTAATTTCGGTATATATTCACTCCCAATGTACATTACGGCATCAATTCATCATGAAATAAGTTGAGATTACATAAAGAATTCTTCCTATTCATGTAGAGATCTTCACAAATGCAAAATCTTTGAATTGGAAATGATCTGCTTATTATGTATGCATATTTGAAATTCAGATTTCAAATATGATTTCTTATTATTTTGTACTTTTTAGTTCTGCATATGATCAGCAATTATTGAAACTTTTCAGAATCATATTGCTTTTAGCCTCAGTGCCTCGATGAAAGTCACCGAATTGGGTTGTTTCTTCACCTGCAGAAACTAAATATTAAAATGTGTCATTTTTTGTGGTATTTGAGCTGAACTAAAAGTTTGAATTATTTGAACTCATATAATACAATGATGTAATCCCAGAGCGATAATCGAACCAGAGCATCCTTTCATTAACCACCTTGACCAGATCTTTCGATTAATGTGTGGTTTATTAGTTTTTTGTTTTTGTTATTTTCCATTTCAAATAGTGATCTGATGGAAGTTTGTTGAAAATTGGCGTTTTTTGACCTTTGACCTTCAGCTCAGCCCATGGATGCTGTTTTTCTGAATTCCCTTCCAATGCCTATTCAATTGATGTGTGGTTTGGCAAAATTGGTGCAATAATTTGGGAGATCAGCAGTTGGGGGGTGGGGGGGGGGTTAAGCAGCAATTACATCGTGATCATGATTTGAAATCCATGATCACTTGTATCAGCTCCCAACCACAAGCACAGTGTAAATCGCTCAATACCAATCGCATACGAAGGGTGCATACCAAAATATTTTTTGGTATATTTCTGTATTCTCTTGGTATATAGTTGTATGCTTTTCGTATGTTATTTCAAATGTGGTATGCTTTACATACTAAAGCCATACCAGCACAATGTTAAAAGAAAGCATCAATCATCTCCAAAGTATCTTGATTTCAGGACTTTTGTCAATAAAGATCACACTAACGTTACTACTGTTCTGTAAGTAGTGAGATAATGACATTCAAGAGTCATACTTCCATTACTGAATTCGATTTTAATGCACGTAAGTCTAATAAGTCTAATAATAATAATAAGTCTAATAAGTCATGCGAAAGCAAGTGAGATGTGGTATGAAAAACATACCAGATCTCTGTAAACATACGAGAATCTCGTATCAGATGTTAGTTTCAAATTGTATGTAATGTAATTTTCGTATCCAGCGATTTACAGTGTAGACTATTGTATCCATATCATGTTACAGGATTTCTATCTATTCGACTAAGCTCTGAATAAAACAGCAGATAACAGATTTATCTTATTAAAACTAAAGTGGGGGAATTTCGAAGCGGTTGTCCATTAGTCAGGAATATGAGTGCAACACTTTAGTTCCTGAGATGTGACATGGTAAGATTCCGCTAATCAAATAGATGACTAGAAAGACTATTTCTGAAGTAGATGAATAATTGCAGTTTATTATTTATAGTTGTTTATACGGCTTTTTATACAAACTAAGCAAGTTTGGAAACATAGAAACAACTTTAGACACTGTCGAGCATTGCTGCCGCCTATTCGTAGAACCAAATTGTATGGAAATACGTTTGTAACATTTTTTACAATGTTATGAGATTTTTGAGTTATTTTGTCTAATACCGCCATTGTATGGACTGAATAAAGAATTATTATTATTACTATTATACCGAATGACAATTCGCTGGAAATTTTTCATGGCAGGCCGACACGCATTGCTCTGCTAGATTGATATAGTTAACATTTCCCTGCATATTGTGCGTCATGTCTATGCATTTTGTTATACATGTACATTGTATGTATCGTGCATTACACATGATGCATTCGTGAAATAGTGAGGTATGTCTATATGCCATAAACACATGGAGTTTGAATCGGCAAGGTTTTTGGTCCCTGAAGTGATCAAAAATGGCCGTCCGGGGCCGAGCCGGGCGTCTCTGTAGCCTGCTAGTTAAAACTGGCATCAGGTCAACCTAGACCGCGGTACTGTTAGACATCATTCGATTTCTCTGTTTCTGGTGTGATAGGTCTTTCCTAACTCCGGATAAGCAAGAGTTCCTGATAAAGCTCCTAGGCACTGAATTTTATCGATCAGGTAAATATACGTACAATTACCTGCACTTTGACAATATAATGATGTCTTGACCTCGCTACCAATGCACTGAAGACTGCTTTCTACCAAAGCATTGAAATAGCAACTACGAAAGCGTTTATCTTACCGGCATCTGTATCAGACAAGAAAAATGGAATCAATTCATTAATTAGATATCGATCAAGTGCTCTTTTTTTTTACAAACATGAACTCCGTCTATAAAACACAGCATGAATGCATGTAGCTAATTTCCTCATTATTTCATTATTGTCAAACATATTTCATGCGTTTTCGTTTGGGAACTGCAAATAACCAAATAATTAATGACAATATGATGTACCAGACAAGATTGAAGGTAGATTGTGATCAAGACCCGTCCTCCTATATCAACGACCTTGGTCATTTATGTATTGCACCCATTCTTTGTACATTTCAAATTCTTCAATTATTTTGAAAATTGGACATCAGTATTGGAATATGCGTGCGCTTGAATTTCACGATGATATGTTCGTGACTACAAGTCTCCACGGAGCCATGTCCGTCATCTTCATGCAGATTGATTCAAATAAGACATATTGAGGCATTCTCCAATTAATAAACTAATAGCCTGCAAATTTCAGAATCATGTTTTGAAGCAATGTGCAAAACACGTTTGTAGAAGCAGTTTTCAAATATTAAAGCACAACATGGTTTCAATCGAACCAATTTTGGATGTAAATAGGCTATTTGATGGCTAGGAATTCGGAGAACATTGCACGTGGTTGCCTGGCAATGGAAGACCGCTAGGGTGAAGGACATTTACTGGCTAATTGGAAAGAAATTAGGTCAAAGTTGACGAAAACAAAGAAATAATCGGAAATCGAATGCCTCATACAGCACAAAGATGTACATGTCCATTATTTCATTATTGAAGCGGTTTCACTGCAGTAAAGCATTGAATGATGTAGGCGATCATATACGTTCATTCGCTTTGGGGTATTAAAAAAAGCTATGATTGGAAGATGAGGGGTAGCGTTCAATGATAGTAGGCATTCTTCTTTCGTATACAGCATGGTATATTGCATGCATAGGAATCCGCTTTTCTCGTTTATACTTACTCGTAGTATAATAAATTATCCAGTAATTTAATGACAATAAGAAATCTATTTTTGTTGGATTTATTTGCCAAAAGCCGAAACGTCGCCAGGTTTATCGATTTTTTATTTGATCTTTAAAAGAATTGACTTTTTCCCATAGTTTGAAAGAGGTTTGAAGTGTGGACCAAAACACACTCGCAACATCGAATCGAGTGATCAGTTCATCATTCTTGATAATTCGAGAGTTTGAAGCAAGTTTCTGCCAAAATGAACAAAACGAAGAGGGAGAGTCCGGTGACTCAAGTAGATTATGAGAACCTAATATCGTCATACGATAAGAGTAAATTGCTCGTATTATAAATGTTCACTATATTTCCCAGGTTCTCCTCATTCCTTCTCTTTTGGAGTAATCAAACAATGATTCAACAAGTCTGGCAAGGATTTTCTGTATTCCGTCGCAACTAAGCAAACGTCGTGACAAATAAAATTACCGGTTCTCGGTGCTACCAACGACAATTCAGAATGAGAGTGCAAGCTTGGTCGATTGCACTGTCAAACAAACACTTTGCTTAGCTATGTTTTACATGATATATCCTGAGCACGTACAGAGCTGCTTTTTCAATGGTGTTTATATCTTGCTATTCACAATGCACCATGTTTTGATTCCGATAACTATTGATTTCTTATTGTTCCTTTCAAAATAATAAGAATGACATGTACAGTAGATAAACAACATGATTTAGTATGTAGCAGATAAACAAAGTGATATTAGCAGGCTTGCCGTTGGGATGGATTTCCAGTCCAATCCCAACCCAATTCCAATGAGAATTTCCATTGGGATCCCAATAGAAATCCAAATAGCCTGCTTCAGAGCTAAAAACGTACACAATTTGACCCCAAGCTGCATCGGGCTTACCGCTTCGGCCTGCCAAATGTGATACTTTTTGAATTGACGAGGTCCACGGTCGTAGACATAGAACTAGACTGGCCTTAATAGTAATAGGGGGTTTAATTGATTTTACACAATAATGTATAATTGGCGAACTAATGTATAATATTTTACACCGAGACTACCTTCATCCAAGAGCTTATAGGGGTCTGCGTGTACAGCTAATATGTATGTATGAACTACAAACACAATTGGTATTAATTAAGCCCATGTCGGAAATGTGGTGTTAATAAACAGCTCGTTACATGAGCTCACACGTACAGTAGGCAACAGGCAGTAGACAGCGGCATATACGGTTAAATGGGCTCGAATAGCTTAAAATGCATAGCTTAAGTACAGAAGCGGCGAAGCACATGACAACGTACAGGCGAATTGTGTAAACCTATACATACTATTACATAGCTGCTACCTTTTTAAGCAGAACTATTTTTAACAACTAGGGGAGTTAAAGCCATAGAGTAGGGTCAAAGCTTAAAAATTGTGCAGATCACACTAAGAGCTGTCAATGCTCGAATTCGAGAGAGGCAAGGTCAGACTGGAGACACAGAAAAATGAACTGCTCTGTACAACCCGAAAACAGTTGCAACCTACTGACTAATGTCACCGATTACATGCATATTTTGCTGGGAGAGGGCTTATTGGGATCTATTTGGATTTATTGGGATGGATTTTTGGTAGCCCAATCCCAATAGCTATTGCGATCCCAATTAGAATCCCAATCCCAACGACAAGCCTGGATATTAGGAAAGAAAGCAATATTAATTCGGGCGGAAAGAATGAGTGCATCCAAAGTTCAGATCGTTTTACGCCTAGGATGGATCATGACTTCAAAGTGATGATCTGCGTTAGCTTGGCTGCGTCCCTATAGGCGTCAAACTAGTTGAAAAAGAAATTAGTGAAAATCAGACACCAATTAAATGCATGGCATTGAAATGTATCAGTTTAGAACGTTTGTAATTTGGGTCATTCTGCTTTGTTACCAATGTTTCATGGTGACTTTCGTGTATTGTGCATTTATAGCGTACTGCAAGTAGATGTGAATAAGCATAACACATTCTACAGTATCAACCAGGCTACTAATGTCATTTGCGAATAATGGATTTGAAATTAAGCAAAAGAATTGTCAAGTTCGGAAAACTTCATAGTATACGAAAATCACCTGGTTGTGTTCGTGAACATGGTCAAATAGATGGTGACATAGTTGTTCCATGGGTTCCCAGCAAATGCTTCGGAGGCATGCTTAAGGTAATGCATAGCTCTATTTTTAAAATGTCTTATTAAATGCGAAGTTACTTTCTTCGTTTTATGCAGATGATAAATTCCAAACTAATAGTATGTTCTGCTGCTACAAGATTCTTGATTTTGCTCCACTGGAGAATGAAATTTTGCCCTTACTCAAGCTCACATTCGCATAGGTACAAGGTCTCATTATTTTGTACATCATTGGTAACTTCGGCTATGCTATAGACTTTCTTCAATTTCATTTGAAAAACTTCGTCAATAGAAATAGCTTATCCACATTAGGCCCATTCCTCCCCCTTTGAAAGATTGGCTAAGATTTAAAAAAAAGTTTGCAGAATTCTCGGTGGCAAAGTTGAACATGTATTTGTAGCCTTCATGAACCACCAAGTCCTCTTCACTTTTTGAGAAGATTGTTAGGGATGAACACCATTCGCTACCTGAATCCTCTTCGTTACAGGAATAGGTTGTCTAAAAACATGTGCTCACTTAAGCATTCACAAGTAGATGCTGTGAATTATAGGTCTTCCTTTATTCAATCTGTAAGTGATGTATCTACCGCCTCTTGTGCAAAAAATTTACTATGTTTTACCTCCTGTAACTTCAACATTCTGCTGCATCAACTGCAATATACCCTTGAGCCTGCATATAGACCAAAAAAGATTATCTTATCTTACTCATGAAATCATTAGTAATCAAAGTATCTGCAAGAAAATATTCTACAATCTTTGTGAAACTTTCGTGATTTTATTTTGTTGTCATTGCTTCTTCGTTAGAATATCAACTTAATCATTGAACAATAGTATTGAATTCATTTACACCTATTTCAAGTGAATTGCGGAGTAAGATTTCATATTTTGATGCATTAGACAGAATTCGATGAATTCTCATCTGATTTACTTGAGTTCTATTCAGATAGCAAATATTTCAGCACCCACATTTTTCTACGATTATGCAAAACTATCATAATGATCCAATTCATGGTAAAACCGACAATTTGAAAGACTTAATACTGAAGAAGAAACGGAATTTTACAAAATCTACAAATTCAAATCTAAAGCATTTTCAAAGATTCAAATCTTTACATTTTACACAGTAAACTGTAAACCGTAAATATCCTAGAAAGTACCAGCTAAAATTGGTTTCACGGTTTTTACAGTCTGAACTGTGAACATCCGTAAAAACAGACGTTTGTTTTATCTGATATGAATGGATTTTATCTGTTACGTCATCACTGATCACATTGTGACGTCATCAATTTAACAGATATTTACGGATATTTTCAAACGGTGAAGTTTGACGATTATTTTAGCTGTTTTGAATGGTGTACAGTTTACACTATGTTTAGGAAATCTGGATGTAGGGGGTGGGGGGTGGGACATTGCCCCCTCCCAACTGGACCCGTCAGGTAAATACATCAACTTGGCGAGGATGAAGTTATTTACTTTTAAAGTAGATTGATTAACTAGTTTTTGACTAACCTAGATCTGCATTTCTGATTTTATAATAAGGAGAGAACTGCATAACTTCGCAGTACAGCAAATTTATGTACTGCAGTATGTCTAGCCATGTCCATGATTCCGTCTGTCAAATTAATGTAAAATTTTTCAAATCTGCATAAAAGACAACGTGTAATCGCTAATCCAAGTGCTTTCTAATCAATTTTATCTTGGAAATAATTGATGGTCATAGTAATTCGATAATTTATCGCTTCAGTTTGATTAATCAATTGATTGGATGCTTCACATGTCTTATCGTTGATGTTGTTATTGCCTTATTATTGATCGTTGACATGTCTTAGGTGAGTCGTCTTATTTTAATAGATGAAAGTAGATCCAACTTTATTGTTCGCCTATCTAGGCATCAAAAAGTCGAAAACTTGATGTGCTTGCAAATATGTAGATGTAGCAAGTTTAAGAAATTATTAAACCCAAAATTGAGTTATTCCCTATCCAGAGGAAATCCAACTTAGTGGCACTGAAAATGTAATTAACGAAAATTAATTTAGATGAAGGGATGGAGTGGTATTTTGTGCTGTGACAGTTTATCCCTCACATAATGTGGAGCGTTTTGTACAAAAGTAAGGAAATCTCTTTTTCACTAACTTTCCCTGTATTGCTGGCGACGTATCGATCCACTTCATTATTCTGGCAACTAAATCTTGTGTGTAAAAATAGAAAGCGTATATTAAGCCGTCAAGTATTGATAAGGTGATATGAGTGACACTTGAAGCACTAAGAAAGAGTCATGAAAGTTTAATCACTAATGCTCAATTTTCATCGATTCTTTAAACGATGATCATTCAGACTTTATTTCTCAATGAAATGCTTTGCTAAGTATAGAAATGACATCACCATGAGCAGCGATTCCTCTTGGATATAGTGGGAGAAGTAATATGTTCAGCTTATTCCAGACTTTATTGTCTGGAATTTGTTTGTCCAGCATGATGTCATAAGAAAGAAACAGGTGATTTGGTGGAGTCAAAAGTCAGAATCCTTTTCAAAATTGAAGTTGCTGCAGATTGAATTAACCAAGACCGATTGCATACGAATGAAACAGCAATCCTGCTTTCTCTCCATGGATTGTCAGAAGTTGGATAAGAAGGCTTGGAACACCATTGAGAAATATAAGTTATCATTATAATATTATGATGATTATATTAATATATAATTTTTATATTTCTATAAATTTTTGTATATATATATATATATATATATATCAAACTGCGAGTTTATGATGCGATAGACAGCTTAGTAAACGTATAAGCATACGAATTGTATAAAAATTTCTGCTGCTCTCATCAATACTGTTTTTGAGGTTATCGATTCATTTAATAGACTGTGAAAAGAAGACACCAAGAAAAGATGTCGAAAATAGAAAGGAAAATACAAAATATGCATAAAATAACAAAGGAAACATCAATATTTTGCTTCAGAATATTCTGTGCATCTATTTAAATACACGCGTTTTCTTAGATGGTATGAGTGAATGCATTTTTGTCTTTATCGCTATTTACTTGTATTAGCTATTGAATGGTGAGGTTCTCTGGTGAGAGTAATTTCAAGTACATCAGGGATCTGATGTCTTGACGTAGAGAGACTTTGTTCCTTTTTTCGCGATTTTTTCTCGCGACCGTCATTAGAACTTGTTACTACTTTCGTGGGTCAACGACTGAAGATGTGAATGCGATAGCACTTTATTTAGCTGCCTCATCTTCGCACTAGCAATTCAAAATTTAAAATGACCAATTTTGACGGATCTTGCTGCTTACGATACCAAACTGGTTGAATGTTCTTAGAAGCTTTCTGAAGCTACATGACAGATGCTTTCTGAAGCTACATACTAAAGAAATTGAGATTGGTATGCGCAGATATTACAACTGAAACATGCACACGAAATGGTGAAGATTTTCTTTCAAAAGGAGCCACTCCAAATGTCTGTGTAAATTTACCTCCAATGGAACACCTTTATAGTTTCTTTTCATATTCTGAGGTACAGTGACTATAATTGAACATTGTCAATATTCTGTTGCAGTTGAATGACTGGATCGGTTCAGAATTTCAAATTCGGTTTGGCAATTTCGAAAGTCAATTACCTATAGATTCATTTTGAATATTGAATGGTATTTGCCTTACAAGGAATTATTTAACGTAAAAGTAATAATTTTGGAAAGTTTTAATTTCTTTTGATCAGTTAGAAAGACGAAACGAATTGCATTGAAACATTTAAAACCTTACACAGCTGTACAGGTTGCTATTAAATGTGAAGTAAACAAATGCGATTTGCGTCAAAACATGATTCGAATTTAAATTCTGCTCATTAATAACAAGCAGCACTAATTTGCATATAGCATTCGATGATTTTCTCGCTGGAAAATTTTAATCAATTTAATGCAATCGTTTATTCTATTCATTCATTAAGGATTTTCTACAGAAGTAAATATTGTTTATTGGGGTTTTTCCTCTGCGGAAACATCATAAGGAAAGGAAAATTGAAATGGGCAAATTTATCCTACCGGCAAATCTTTATCTCTGCTTCTAAGCGATCTGTTCAGCTGTTTCTCACTCGATTAATTTTGGGAGAGGCTCTAGGTAGATAGAAACTTACTCGGAATCGGCTGATGTCAATTTTGCTCAGTTAACAGTGTCTGCCGTCTCGCATAGAGCTGTAGCTTAGTTTTCAACAAACAGTTCCAACTCGCCGAAATTTTCAATAATATAATAGGATGTGAAAAATATTTCCAAGTATCAATAGTAAATAGTGAACGGTAAAATGCTAATTGTTCAGACAAGTATGAGAATCTCAATCACCCAGAACTGTGATTTTACTGATTTGGAATGATCAAAACTAAAGGAAATAACTACGTTATTATCAAGGCACCACTATAAGACACCTGGAAAGCCAACTGAAATGTTAAGCAATCTAAAAGTTGAATAAATTTGTTTTAGTTTCAATAGAGAAAATGAAAAGAGGCCATATCGTCAGGCCTACAGAACGAGTTTCTCCAGGGAATCAGGCTAAAATGAGACGTTGTAATTAAGTGAAAATGTTTGAGACAAGTAAGATTAACTCTTTCGAATTGCTTAGATTAGCCACACTTTTGTGTATTAACAAATGTTGCTGAAATAAGCGTGACACAGAATGTTTGACGCCTTACTCCTGCACTGCTTTTTCCCATCTTATGAATGATATCATGTATAATTCGTGACCCAAAAATGCGAAGCTGAAACATTTGCACTCAGAATTTTCAAGATTTTTTCGAGCGAGACCTTTATAGTCGTACCTGATGAGTAGCCGTTATTTAAGGATATTTGCAACAAAAATTTAGGAATTACTAGGTTCTGTCTTGCCTAATATCAACCGATTTCAAATGTGCTTTTATTCATGAACTTTACTCTATGAGTATTTGCTTCGAAATTGTTTACTTTTGGCAAACAGAACCTGACGTCGAGGTATTCAGAAGTGTTGAGAACAAAAATTGATTGATCATTCCCAGTCATTTGAAGCAGCCGAATATTTCTATTTTTGGAAGCATTTCAGCGAATTTGTAAAAGTTTCTACTCGACTTGTTCCAATTTTCATAATAGAAATTCACAGTAAAAATTAAGGGCACAAAGAAATAAATGAAAGTCCTAAAACATGCAATCACAGTCGCCAGTTGTCATGGTTAATATGCGAGCATCTAGCACACACATTAAATCAATTATCTGGAAGTCATCCAGTTTATAGTTAATCGAATTTTCGATCAATATCCACACAGATTTTTCTTTGTTTTGCATACATTTTTGTTACCTCCATCACTATATTTGTTTGTAGTCTGTATTTACATTATTCATTAATTTCATTAATTTCACTTTGATATCTTCAATCTCAATTAATTTATGTTTTCTTAAAATATTGTATTTGCTTCATATGTATTTATCTAGGTTTATGCTATGCGTTCATTGAATTTTTCTTTAACTCAGGTTTTCTGGCTTCTTTGTCCTGTTTTAATTCCTTGTTGGTTTGTATTATGGCAAAGTAGTTCGAACACACTCGATTTCTCATTGATATTCTGCAAAGGCTTGTGATGCTCTATTGATTTAACTTCTGTCGACCAGGTGGCTGGAAGAACCAATTCAATTTCACGCACTTGCAACCTCCCAAAAGGCACCACGACTGGTGCATGAAAAATCACCGAGTCTTTCCCCTCATGCCATTCACTTTCGGTTCCAGAATTGTCGTCAGCGGTTATTCTTCACTTTGAAAATTTAACAGGAACGGCTGCCTAGTCCTTACTGTCCGTGGCATGCAATGCAAGTAGTGTTATAAGGTTTGCAAGCGCCTGATCTTGCGTCAACAATTTTATACTCTATTTTTTCAACTTCGATTCATGATTGATACATATTCGGTCTCAAATTTAGACGACACATTATGTTATGTGCAGCTGCAATGTGTATAATTATCTTTCTAAAATTCATTTAAGTTGATTGCAAACGCCTCTGACAATTTATTAATTTCTAAAATCACCCATATAGACCGTGACGCAATCACATTTGATGCAATTTAGTGAAACTTTATCACATGAAATATTGATGACTAGTCGAAAGCAACATAATGGATGACATAAGTCATTTGTTTCCAGAACCACATGATCATAAACACACTGTTATCTCATATCCAATGTCATTGCCAAGTTCCTCTGCTGACTCACTAAGAAGCGGCGTCATTGATGTTTCATTAACTAATCACTTATTAGAAGCAACAACCGGAAGAAAAGGAGTCGGAATACCCTCACAAGTCTCCATCACGAAGAACTGCCTTTATCATCAGGCTTGTTGGTGGGAAAGTCCCACGTGGAATGGGATAGGAATGGGACAGCGTGCTCAGATTCATTTTTTCATGGGCTGGTCATGAGAAGAATATTCGACATCAAAACTTAGCTCGTCTGTGTTTCTGTGTTTCTACTTGTGGGTGTCAGACGACTAGACAATGCGATCAAGTGCACGAGGCGGTCATTACATGACGGAGTTGGTCACTAACGCAACATCAACAGTCACTATCCACTGCTTTGGAAGGCTCACGGGCTTCAGTGTACCAGAAGATCAAACTATATGTGAAAAATATAGATTTCCATTATAAAAATCATCGGCAGATGAAACTTTACAATTAGACAGAAAGCGTCTGCATTCTTATCAAATTGGAATAATTTCACATAAGCACAGGTGGTAGTCAATAATTTTGGACAGCTAATCAAAATTGGTCGGTTTTTACAATTTGCAAGTAAACTTTATATAAATACACCGCATATATAATGGCGGGATGTAGCACAGGAAAAAGGAACTCATTATAGTTTACAGTACGAATTAACGACTAAATGAAATAAAATGAAATAAATACTACATGCAATCTAATATATAGCCAATGACATTTTCTTCATACAATGACATTCAAAAATGACATTTAATGAACGGACATAGAATCAGGAAATGATTTACTTCTGGTCATCATATATCGATGACAAACTTTACAAAAAACTTGATACTAATCGCTTTGTTAGCTTCAGAAAAACATCCGCAATTGACATCGAACATCATCTACATGACAAGTACATGCACACTATACAATCACAGCAGCAACTTTCAGCGAAAATGACTGTTTACAGAACTATTCCCTAGTTACCAACCAACCCACTTCATTATACTGATAATGTTGTTTAGAATGAGCAATGAACTTTTTCTGGAGTGACAATCTGCATCCCTACTTTTTGTCCGAAGTCATCCAGCCACAGGATATTGTAAATTGCAGTAATTTAGTCATAAGGTTCTACTAATGTACTCTGTTGAGAGAACACTTCAAATGAGAATCATTTCACGCAGTTATGGATAGTTCTGGAAGATTCAATGTACTTTTATGTTGTCATCTCTCCGACGGAAATATCATTCCACAGCAGGCTATGAGGCATTTGGAGGCAATTGGTCAATACCTGTGTTGCTCCTTTCATGACATTTGCATACAGATAATATTATTTTGAATTATTCTCTCTATTTGACAACTGACACTTATCGGCAGATTGGGAACCGGGTTTCTATCTATGAAAGTTGACGCTGCTTTTCTGCTGTTATCTAATTTTTACCATGACATCATGAAACATCAATGACGTCATCATTCTTGACAGATACAATGCAGTTGCGGATATTTTGAAGATCCTCTGTCAATAAGTTGCCACAAGTACATCAAACTGTAAATGTAAACCTCTAAAAACAGCTAGCTAAAGTCAGATTCGCTTTACAACTTCTAAATTCAGCAACTGCAATTTAGTCTTGCGACATTTTCGCTCTATTTATTTAATAAATTATTTAACAAAGTGAATACGTAAGTAGTGCCTTGTGTTATTATAAAATTTTATTAATCAATTAATAATTTTATTAATTATTTGCATTGATTAAAGAAAGTGCAAATGTCGTATAACCAAATTTGAAATCGCTGAGTTTGGGAGTTGTAAAGTGACCGATGACAAGTTTTCTTCCGTGATTACAGAGAGTATAGACGGAAATTTCGGCAAGTCATTTCCATTTCTTCTCCATTTCCATGAAAATCAAATGGAACTTTCATAGCAATCCTGGAGGATTCGTTTTAATGCGGCAAAACAAGGAAATGATAAAGATACAGTAAAACCTCTATTTGACCGCCACCTCTACTTGAACACCATTTTGATGAATTATTATATTTTGGCAATAGCTACTGCAGAAATCGCCTTCTATACGTTGCACGGCGAGAAGTACATCAAATCCGGCCACATGCGAACACCATCAATGATTGAAGTGGATAGTCGATGCTTGGGATCAGCTGCCGAAGGATCTGATCATCAAGTCGTTCAAGGGATGCGGACTGACCAACGATCTAGGCGGCAAGATCGCCTGTTTCAGGTGAGACGGCCGAGTCATACTGGACAGGAACTTCTCCGGCAAGCGCAGGCAATGCCCACAATACCAGTGAACGTGAACTTATTGAGCAACTCGACGCTGATGAAAATGACGAGGACGGCTACAACACCACTGATTTTGCAATCACCCTGCATTCGTACCTTTTGCTAATTACATAAATGTGTTTCCTGCTTTCTCTTTTCACCCTTAAAATTTTTCTTCTCAAAATTCTGCCCAGCTCGTCGAAAAATAGAGCACTACTCTCGATTTGAACGCCATCTCACTAAAGGGCAAAGGTTAAAAAATAGAGCGCCATGGCGGTGAAATAGAAGTTTTGCAGTAAACAAGGCAATAGCTGATCACACCCTATGTACAAAATAACCCAGGAATTCAAATTTGTGGAATACCTGGGAGTGTCATTGAATGAGAATCAACATTAAACGTGTTTTCTATGGCAGTTAAAGTTCGTCTATGCTGACGTCAAACCCTCTTAGTAAGCGCTAGCTTTTTTCAGTTTTTTAGATGTGAATGATGAATAATGACTGACATGAAAATTGAAATATTTCATTTAGATATCAACGAAAGTTCGTCTGAAAGTATTGAAAAGGTTGAAATAAAAGCAATCATCATTTTGTCTGTACTTTGGGCGAGACAGACGAGTTTATCAAGTGCATATCCCAATTCCCTGTAACACCAGCATTTCATTTTCACCGTCCGGCTATCATATGTGTACGTCTATCAATGAACGTTACAAGCCCACATCTTGTCTGATGGCTTATGATTTAATGCGAATGATTTGAAAAACATGTTTTCATTCACACTTAGGTCACATCCAGTGACTTGATCCGCAGGGCATATAAATCCCCTCCAATCCATCACTTTGCCAGTTACGTTGGTGTAAATCTGTGAATGTTGTTATTAACTGCATAATTATGTCATGATGTGACTTCACGTTATCCTGTGATCCTGATGGATAATGATATCACCAAAGTTGTGCGCAACACCTGAGGAATAATGACATGCATTAGACACGACATCTGTCAGCGATTATCAGTTCGCAGTGGGCAATGTATAATTATCAATTCTCCGCAATCCGCACAGCCTGAAACCTACAGAAATACATTCAGATATCACCTCGTCCGACGTTCGTCACAAGTGAAAATCAACATTTCATCCATAGAGGAAGGATTGCATTACTCCATGATTACATGTGTCACGATGTAGCGGGAGATGGACTTGAAAATGTCTTGAAAAACTGGAATCCAAGCGAGTTACTGGAGGGAACGAGGCCGAAAATGAGACTGTCACAGAATGATGTACATCCTATGCCTACTTCGAATCTGCACGTCTTCCGAGTTCTAGTGAGTTCCTCTTCTTGTCAGACAGAATCAAAGAAGAACACATGTAAATCCAATGGGACGCAGATTGCAGTTTTTGGCTAAAATGAAATTTTGCATGTTTTCTCTGATTAAACAAAAAGTGCTAAGCCCAGAGTCATAATTTTTGGCATGGCATGTCTTTAGGTCATTTTCTATAATGTGCATGTGTTATTATAATGTATGCGAGAATGTATGCAGTTGAGTGTGGTTAAAGTGGGCCAAATATTGGTGTTTGCCGACTAGTAAGAGGCTCGCCAAGCCTAAATGTGTTTAGCTTCATAGACAGGGTGCATGAAGATGAAAGGAAATGACCTGAAAACATTTCATGCCAAAAATTATGACTCTGGGCTTAGTACTTTCTCTTAATCGGAGAAAAAATACAAATTTCATTTTAGCCAAAAACCGCAATCTGCATTCCATTGCATTTACATGTGTTTTTCTTTGATCCTGTCTGACAAGAAGAGGAACTCATTAGAACTCGGCAGACGCGCAGATTCGTAGTAGGCATAGGGTGCACATCATTCTATGAAAGTCTCACTTTTGGCCTCGTTCCCTGCAGAAACTCGTTCTGGCTGCCGGGCTAATAGCTGCCATTTCATTCAAAACCAGGAATCATCAGCAGATCGACTTGACACTTCTCAACATGTCATGTAAACCCTTGCCCTTCATGGGGTGTTTTGACAAACGCACCCTGTTGAGAGCCTCTCCCCTGCCTATTTCCGAAAGCAGAGGTCCAAATTCAGAGCAAAATATGGTTATTATGCGTGATATGTTGTTTAA
The DNA here is from genome assembly GCA_907163375.1 of Prostheceraeus crozeri. Lineage (NCBI taxonomy): Eukaryota > Metazoa > Platyhelminthes > Polycladida > Euryleptidae > Prostheceraeus > Prostheceraeus crozeri. The sequence continues at coordinate 66,854 of CAJQUW010003042.1, forward strand.
GTTTGTGTTTTGTAATCCGGTCTAATTTTGAAAACTTCGCAATTTTAAATTTTGAATATAAAACGTCGAAGTCTGAATAGAAACTTCATGGAAATTATCATTTTCTGTTAAAATTGACACAAGAACACTTTTTTTGATAAATTCTGATAGCTTTGATATTAATAAGGACTTCTGAAAACATTCAAAGCGAAAATAGTAAATAGTGCAAATTCGACAAATCTGTCGTACATTTTTCAAATCCCATTGTGACGACAGCATTGAGCCGAAGTTATTCAGAATTGGTAGAAAGCTGTGGAATACGTAGGAAATAAGTTATCTAAAAGTTGGAGTTCCTATCTTCCTTCGGTTAGGAGCTAGACAGAATTTTCGTCCCCACCCGCGGTTCAGTTAAAGATTTTTCTAGCAAAATTCTAGCCAGAGAGCACGCATGGCCCTCAATCATGCCGGCCATGGGTTTCCTTGCAAAGTGCTCACAGGCTAACTCCTGAATTTTCCGACTTGGTTAGTGAGCGCAGCGGGTGTACAATCGAGCAACATCCTAGGCTGTTCGTAAAACTATGAAATTATTGTATACTTTATGACGAACTTTTCATAACAACAATTATAAATGCCGCTACAAGCCGAGGCGTAACTGTTGCCGTCTGTAACCGCATGCAACCTCCTGGCTATGTCTCTCTCTATGCATCCGTTACATGTCGGCTGTTAAATATTCACATGCTGACTGAAAACGAAGGACAGCATCGATGTTCGTTTTAACAGTCTTGAACAAGATAACGAATCTCTTGGCTCTGTCGGAATGATTTTCGAATGTTTCATGAATTGTTTTTGTCATGTGATTTTTGAAATGAAAAATGAGCTAATATTGCGTGTGCAGATTCAAGTAGTTCAAGATCAACCATATTTGAGAAAACTCCAAAGATAGTAATCGAATAAAAGCCAATAAAATTAAATTTGTTCATAAAAAGGTTCATATTTACGTTATAAATGAAAATAGAGATAGAAAAATAGAATCTGCACTATAAATATCGCTACTGCAAGTTGTTTATCCCTCCAGTCTTCTGAAAATAGACTTTCTGTAACTGCGCCTTTCTTTTAACTAGTTCAGAGATTCCCACTGTTGAAGAAATATACTTGTTATGCATACGGAAGAGGAATAAAGCCAACAAGATGAGTTGCGACATTTTGACGTCATCAAAAACAAAAGAACCAGTCGCTTCTGCATTCAGGTGGTCATGGCTACCACAATGAAGCGGTGAGGCGGTGACTGCAGCGAGAAAGCAGACAGACAAAAACTTCCGCCATTTTCAAGAGAGTCACGTTATAATTGCTCACCAGTTGATTCTCAAATATTCCGGGCTTAATTGCTCCTCTAACTGTTACCGACCAGTCGGCGTCGACTGTGTACTTCTGGAACTGACTGTAGAAAGTATCGAATCTCCATATACCCTCCGCGCAAGCTGCGAACATCTCTTCCAGTGGTGGCGTCTTTTCCTGGTTCTCGTCGTTCAATTTAGTTTCCGGTGGAAAAACAAATGCACCAGACAACCGACATGTCTGGAAACTAGACATAATAGATTGATGATTTTTACCTTTTTGTCGAGTGGAGCCTGTTTGAGGAAGTACGAACGTCTGCGGAGATTTTGTTGGTTGTTTGACCCAAATAGACAATTTGAACGACCCGTTGCTGCATTGATAGGAGCTATCTTGTTGCTGCATGTGTCGCACTGTCGTATGGAGGCGTTCCTCGACTAATACAGTTTCTTTTCCATGGTTTCTATATTCGCTTATGAAAGAGGTGCAGAACTAATTCGACTGTGCAGTGTGCACATGCATCGTCGCTGCGTAAATACATGTAGATGCACATTACAATGTGAATCCTTGTGTGTATTGGTGCTACTGACACTTTGTTGTTTGATGCTATGGTATTTTTCAATTTCGAAGAGGCAAACGGAATTGCAAATAAATGTAAGCAATACTTGACGTAGTGTCCTCATCGTTCTGCTATTTCATTCATAGAGATTGAGACAGAACGTCTGACAAGAGTTTATGCACTTTGAGGTAGATAAATGAATGGTATTGAATTTCCATACGACATTCAGAACACGGAAGTTCATACTAAATTTTATTGACTCCGATATACCACGCTGTCTCTTTCAGAGCGAACGACAGAATGAATTTCAATACAAGCGGTCAAAATCAGTTAAATCACGAACACAATTCATGGACATGGACATTAAGAGAATAAGAAACATAGAAATAGAAAGATTGAAGCCAAGTGATACATCATAATACTGTTTACTTTATGAGTAGTAAGAAGGTGAAGCGAAAATAAAAACAGAAGAGAAAAGTCACGGTATCAAGTGACAGGAGAAGACAAATTCTTCTGCACACACAGCGTGGGTTTAGTCAAACTTATGAGCACAGCTTCACCAATTCGCAGCTCGAATTTGTTTCGGCACTGTTTTACCACTTTGAAGGCATTCCTTGAAGCTTTGTGAATGCAGGTCAGATGATGCTGAGTGATGGAGGAATTTGGAGGTAGTCTTGATCTCGGACGCTGTTTCCCCTCCTCGCACCACTTCGGGATATGCTCCTTCGAGCGAGTCTCCAAGGTTCTCTCCGTCCTGCCCACATAGCTTGCTCCGCAAGCGCAGTCGTTGACAAGGGGTTTCTGGAAAGGAGGGATTGAGTCCTTAGGAGCGTTGCTTGCCACTTTTCGTGTACGGTACCAAGGGAGAACTTTGATGTGAAGATAAGTCCTCTCAACCATGGATTTGATCTTCCTTGCCTCGATGATTGAAGCCTCACCGTTGTACTGGATCCCGAACCGTAACTCCTTTTTCTCGACAGTGCGGATGTTTCTGTCAGTTCTGAGGATGCTGCAGCTGTATTTGTCCACAAACCAATGTGGAAAGCCATTCTTGGACAGGATTGTTCGTAGGAAAATGGCTTCCTCCTCGAAATGATCTCCCGAACAGATTCTGCGCCCGCGATCAAAGAGGCTTCTCACGAGATTCATTTTGTACTGTCTCGGGTAAAATGCGATCGAATGCAATCTATCCTTGGTGACAATACAAAGTTCTTGAAGATGTCCTCGAACGTTGATTGGAACGATTCCCAGTCTCAACAATCACTCCTGAAACTTGTTCGTGAAATTGCAAGGTCTGAAGAGCTCCCTGAAGATGCTGAAAAGTTAATTCCAACCACTGCTATTTTTCCTCGGATGTACGGGCTTCCCAAAGTTCACAAAGATGGGTTTCCTTTCCGCCCCATCCTTTCAATGACTGGCTCGACATATCACTCTCTAGCAAGGAAAATCGATGAATGGTTCCTCAAGCCAATCTTGCACTTATTCAAGTATCACACAGTGAAAGATTCCTTTGAATTCGCAGAAAAGATGCGTTCCCTACCGATGGACGATAATCTGGTGATGCTGTCTGCCGATATCAAAAGTCTTTTCACCAACATTCCGGTGGATGAGACGATCGACATTGTTTGCGATGCTTGGTATCGAACACAAAGAAGACCGCCTATAGTGGGTAAGAAGAGCATCAGCGAAGCAAATCTTCGAGCTCTTTTGAAGGCTGTAACCAAAGATATGCGATTCTCATTCGGTGGAGATCTCTACACTCAAGTTGATGGCCTCGCCATGGGTAGCCCTCTCAGTGGTTCCTTCGCTGACATTTTCGTGGGGTTCCATGAGCGTCATCTTCTCACTGGTGCTAACGATTTTGGCATTCATTCCTACTGTCGGTACGTGGATGACATTCACATCGTCATAACTCGTGAGCAACAAGGCAGATTCGTGAGCGAACTTCGGAGGATGCACCGTGCCTTGACTTTCAGCATGGAAGATTGCGATCATTTTTTGGACGTGAAGCTGGATAGAACGACCAACATGATGCAAACTTCAGTTTATCGGAAGCCAACCTTCACAGGATTGTATATGAATTATAACGCATTTTGCCCGAGACAGTACAAAATGAATCTCGTGAGAAGCCTCTTTGATCGCGGGCGCAGAATCTGTTCGGGAGATCATTTCGAGGAGGAAGCCATTTTCCTACGAACAATCCTGTCCAAGAATGGCTTTCCACATTGGTTTGTGGACAAATACAGCTGCAGCATCCTCAGAACTGACAGAAACATCCGCACTGTCGAGAAAAAGGAGTTACGGTTCGGGATCCAGTACAACGGTGAGGCTTCAATCATCGAGGCAAGGAAGATCAAATCCATGGTTGAGAGGACTTATCTTCACATCAAAGTTCTCCCTTGGTACCGTACACGAAAAGTGGTAAGCAACGCTCCTAAGGACTCAATCCCTCCTTTCCAGAAACCCCTTGTCAACGACTGCGCTTGCGGAGCAAGCTATGTGGGCAGGACGGAGAGAACCTTGGAGACTCGCTCGAAGGAGCATATCCCGAAGTGGTGCGAGGAGGGGAAACAGCGTCCGAGATCAAGACTACCTCCAAATTCCTCCATCACTCAGCATCATCTGACCTGCATTCACAAAGCTTCAAGGAATGCCTTCAAAGTGGTAAAACAGTGCCGAAACAAATTCGAGCTGCGAATTGGTGAAGCTGTGCTCATAAGTTTGACTAAACCCACGCTGTGTGTGCAGAAGAATTTGTCTTCTCCTGTCACTTGATACCGTGACTTTTCTCTTCTGTTTTTATTTTCGCTTCACCTTCTTACTACTCATAAAGTAAACAGTATTATGATGTATCACTTGGCTTCAATCTTTCTATTTCTATGTTTCTTATTCTCTTAATGTCCATGTCCATGAATTGTGTTCGTGATTTAACTGATTTTGACCGCTTGTATTGAAATTCATTCTGTCGTTCGCTCTGAAAGAGACAGCGTGGTATATCGGAGTCAATAAAATTTAGTATGAACTTCCGTGTTCTGAATGTCGTATGGAGATTGACGTGCACCAAAGGGGTATTGAATTTCCCTTCTATAACTATTGTAGCTTTTGAGAGTGACTATTGTTCAGTAATTGGAAAATGTTGGCTGCTAAATCCATTGAGGCGCTACTTTTTTACGGTTTTTTAATCTGCAACATTGCTTGTGGATGCTCGATGAAGCTATTATCCTTTGAATCTGTAGAAAGCATTAAGTGATCTAAGTGCCTAAAATATTCCCGGGAGTGCAGCTACCACGGGGTGACAGATGGAGTAGTATCAATACAAGGCAATTCTAATTCGCTTGATTCATGCATTAAAGAACAAGGTTATTCAGTCACGAATAAAATCGCAGATTTAAGGAATAGAAATAATGTCTTATGAGGAATATAAGAAATATCATTGGCTGCATTGGGTTATTTCATCGGTATTACGATGCAGGAAAAATGCAAAAATCTCAATGGAAGGAGTACAATGACCCTTTTCGAATTCATCGGCAAATAATATTTCTGGATTCCTGAGCTTCATTCCAGTTCCTACAATTGCATGCATTGCTCCTATTGCATTTCCCGTTAACGAACCTCATTCCCGTTATACAGTTCCCGTTCTCAAATGATGTTCCCATTATCGCTGCAATTCCCAATTCCTGAGCCTTATTCAATTCCAGTTCCCAAACCTAAAACTAACTGCGAAACCTAGGCCAGATTCCGCGATCCATCGATATGCGCATCAAAAACACTGCACTATTTCAATTTTCGTTAAACCAGAATTCCGTAAGTCCTTCAGTTCCTCTTTAAAGAATCGACAATTTGAATAAAGCTCCGCAACTAAAACCGCAGCAGTCGAACTTTCCCTTTCTTCTCTTTCTATATCTGTAAAATGGTGCAGTTATCAACTTTCAGACAAATTCTTGAAAAATACAAAGTTTGATTCAGTTTTTTTACTGAAACATGACAATTATTTACATGATTATGTGAAACAAAGTTGAGTGCTTGCTATTAGAGCTGGAACTGGTTGGGTATCTTAGGCGCGGATAGCTGACGGCAATTAAATGTTCGCCAGTTGACGAATTTATCGACCAGTTTAATTAATAAAGATCTAATCCTGATTTTAGCATGGATGAACTCGCTAAACCAGTCAATTTAAGAAGTTGCCTCCTCTCTTGTAGTTAGCTTGCTAACCTATGTTTAAGAGAAGCTGAAGTATTTTGAAAAACTGGTACGCCGTATCATGCACGTTTCAACTGGGAAAACGATAGACATGACAGTCAAATCAGGAATCTTTATTCTCGCAGCTGTGAGTTGTGAGTGCTGCTAATGTTTTCATATAAGATAAGAATAGGTAAGATTGTATGTTTACATGCTTTCAAAGATAAGTGATTGGACAAAGTCAGGGGATTAAGCGTATTGACTGCTGATAGATAGATTATGCAGGTAGGTAGTTGCCAAGATATTTTTCTCATTGACAGACCTCATTTAGAGTTTTCTTAATTTTTATGCCAAATTTTGCGTCTTCTAATCACTAACTCATCATCGGATGATTCAACTCATCAATTCAACGTAGCAAAGTGCGTCAAGGTAATAAAGTTAAAAAAACAAGCTAATGACTAGTTACTTTTCAATAGGTACAAAATATGATTTAAAAGAAAATTTTTATATCCTAAAATGTCTGAAGAATGAATTGGCGAGTAAGTCGTTCTGTTCAAAATTATGTTTATCACTTATATATTGAAAAGATCCTATTTAACAGTCTGCCCATTCAGATGATAAGAGGACAGGTCTGTTTCCAATCAAAATACCAGATCTAGCTAATAACACAGCGGGATTACGCAATCTAAGAGAATTAATATTAGAAAACGTGAAATAGAATTGTACAAAATATATTATACTTACTTTTATTATACAAGAAACAGACAAGCAGTACGTCACGGTCTGCGTGGTTAGCAGAGCGTCAGAGCTACCCTCCTTTAGCTAGATTAGTGCTCTGCCTAATATCCTTCTCTCACATGTAATTTTTGCTAAATGTTGTTAAAGTTTTGTATTTTCTTGTGTTTAAAGACCTTCTCTATTTCAGATTTGAGTTACTGTACTAATACATTCAAATCAAAGCTGGCAAATGCTTTAGTATTGATTGCACCGTGATAACTTCATAGTCGGTTCACAATCATGTTGTTTTACGTATACACTTGCATCTCTACATGTACATGTGTTAGATGCTATATAGAAAGAAACCTGCTACTAACTGAGGCTGAGATGTGTGTGACTAAGCATCCATCCTTAAGTTTGACTGCAAGTGGATAGACAACAGATTTACGTATTGTATAATTGTTTATGAAAATGTGGGAATTCACATCGGGACAACACCTTAAAACATACAGTTTACATTTGAGGCCCAATTGTACTGAAGCACTTGCTGTTAATGGGACAAATTTCATTCGACTCTATCCTGGAGAAGCAGTAAAACCTGCCTAATTTATGAAATGTTTCAAATAATTAATTGACAGCTGCTCATTTTTCTCTAGAACATGCGTCTTACAAAATCACAACATACCAAAACATACATGTACAGTATACATCTGATGGGGTAGATAAATGCTAGGAAAGGATGTCGTCTCCTTCCGTCCTTTCGTTAAAGTCTGTAATTTTCCCGATTATCCTGATGAATAATTGCGAGTAGTATAATATACACACAAAATTGAAACTACAAAGTCAAAGTTAAGTCCATTCTAATCTCAAGTAGAAATAAGTGTCAAATATCTTTGAAAGCAACATTTTTTTGCATAAAACAGATAACTGTTTTCTGGCCATATAATCTCCCTTACATCTCTGAAATCGACAAAAAGTGAATTGCCTTTATTGTATGCCGTAACACCTGAATATTGTGTGTTAGTCTACGCAGACGAAATTTGTGGTCAGAAATTTCAGATGTCATTTCATCAGGCGAAGATATTGATTGAGTGAAAGAGAGGTTGACGCTGATAAAAATCCGCAAGATAAGAAATCTTAAACTGTCTTAAGAAGAATAAATCACAAGGGAAATTAAATGCTATCAACCAAATTGCAATTTGATCCAAATTCTGTGATGGTCAAATATCAAAATTTCATAGAATCGCAGAATCCTTTCGGTTCTTCTGAATGATTTGTTCCAAAAGAAGATATTGAACAAATAAAAGAAAATATGATTTTATGATTTGCTCCAACAAGGCAAATATATATTGCTCTATATACGAGCCGTATTAGTCTCACTATGACTGAAATCTGATAGAAATTTATTTATATAAGCCAAATTCTGCATCTCCTTTGTTTTGTGCAATCTGGTCATTGAGGATTTATGGACGAACAGGCTTGTAAGAGTCACACCACCTGCATGGGGAGCGCGATCGATCTAAACTTAAGGGAGGGGCACTTGCAAATGAAGGCAATGTTTTTTTTATCAAAGCCATTATCTATTAGACATTTGCAATCAACAAGTTAGTGAAATTTCGTCGGGAATTCATTAAATATCCATTTAAACACACTACTACACCATTTAAACACAGATCTGTTCTCATTTATTCAAATGAGGATGCAACTCAATATTTAATTGCTCTATATTTACAATATTTGTTAGTTTCCATAAGTATCGCATCATGGTATATTGAAAAATCTATAGCTCAATAGACTATGTTGCTCATAATATTGACTTATTATCAAATGTTTGATGTGTAATTGAAAGTATTTAAATGATTCACAGACTGATAATGTAAAAAGAAACAATTTGAAAGATGAAGTGAAGTGCTCATATTGAAAATCGACGCGTCTCTCAGAAAGTTTCAGCACAAAATGTTTGCAAAAAGTGGCGAAGTTCAGACCTACGAAGAGAGTACTCTCTGAAATAAGACTTGCATTTGACTTTCCAATGCGTGTAATCCAACGATTGTTGGTGAAAAGTTTGAAAATGCACTGAAAGTAAATGTGAATATGAGTGGTCTCCCAGCTACAGTGGATGAGTGCTTGACCTAGCGATCTTTCGGTACAGAGGTCGAGCTCCGAAAATGTATGTGGAAGTCGTCAGGAAGGGCATCCGGAATAAAAGATCACAGCGCTCCAAATTAAAGTCTTACTGTGTCAGCACCGGCCAAGTCCCAGTCCAGTGTGGTGAAGTAGAGACGTAAGTGCGCTGAAAGTAAATGGCTTTAAAGAGTAGACTGGCCCACCTACAAGGACCACAGCAAAGCATGCGAGGGCGATCCTCTCCGTCTGGATAAAACGCCAAGGAAAAAAAATGGTATAGGCTGCTCACCAGTTTCATTCCAAAGTCAATAATTTTAATCGAATTTCGCATTTGACATTTTCTGAAAAGCAAGATTTTTAAAGATGCTGCTTCTATAAACAAAGTGCTCAATCATGTTGAATGCCGTCAAAAAGAGAATGCTGTAAGTGCACTTAATTCACATCAAAATGCACTGGAATTTTTGTGCCTGACATGCTTGAGCACCGAGATCTCAAACTAATTTGAATTTTTAGTGGAATACTGTTATTTAAGTAATATAGCATGGTCCAATAAAAACAGAATTAACTTTACTCAAAATTTTCAAAGATTTCACATGTTGATGAAGCCGATTTCTTCAATTGATTTATGCAGCGATAATCTAATCTGACAAAGGCAATAATTTTCGCTAATTGTTTTAATAGAGACATCCGTTAAAACATGCGTTTCATATTTCGAAAGCAGATGACAAGACAATCTCCTAATTCTGCTTTCATTAAATCGAAGTGGAGTTCTAGACAAATGTAATGAGTTTTGACTTAATTATTCATTCTGATCTAATAACCAGCACGCCACGAATATCAGACATTGTTCTGAATTATGCATAATCTGGAAGATCAGTTTGAATAATTGTGATCGCAAAATGAGTTGATTATAATCATACACAGACGTCAAATTGCTTAAAAGGAATGATTTGTTTTGAAATAGGTACAGTTGCATTCTCTAACAGAAAATTAGGAATTAGCTTTGAGAGAGTCGATTAAAGATTTCGTGGAATTGTAATTGAAAAAGTCTGTGAACGGCTTGTGAATGGTATTGTGTCTCATTTTTTTTATTATTTAATCCTCTTTGATCGGCGACAGCTTTGCAAAAATCACTAATTGCCTGATTAGCATGAAACCATTTGTAGCTATGTAATAAGTCTATCAATCAAATTCTGAGCGCATATTCGTGTCAAGCATTCGCATTTTACAAGTTGTCCATGATGCAGGTCTGCTGTTCTGCATTTATTCTATTTTACTATATGCTCATAGTTTACTGTTCATTGTCACTGTTAGGGTGATGAAATATTTGTGTCTTACGCTTTCCGTAGAGACCTCTCCTTTAGTGTTGAGTTTTGCTACTGTACTATTTTTGTACATTTCTACGTGCGCACATGTATTCATGCGCACCCATGGGCAGCCTTATCATTGGTGATACCCCTATGACTGATGCATCCCCTGTTGATGTCGACTACGATGCCCTTGAGTTTGGTGGCACCCTCTTCGGTTACCGGCACCCATCAGACGGCATCCGCTGTTACAAGCGGCATTCCCCATGGTTGGCGACACTTCCTTTGGTTGGTTCTCAATTATAGCTCAGTTGGTACTAAGAGTGACAGGCAAATTGTTAGTGAGTTGAGGTTCCTTTAGTTACACATCTTCTACATAGCAATTTGAATTTTCATTCATTTATACCGTGCATACTGTAGTTTTTCAACGTGTGCTAACTTGCTTGCATAAACCTGCCTCAATCATGCGAATGGCTGGACACCGAATGGAAGCTGCCAGTTTGACATTTCTTGAGTAGTTTGGACATTTATCAAATGAAAAACAGGCTGACTGACAGAATTCCATCTCAGACGGATGTCTGTCTTATTTAGCACTTAACCAACTCATAGTTTTGCCAGTGATCGAACCCAACACCAAATGCGCAAACGTCGAAGAATGCACAGACCAACAGCACCATAAGCAGTCTCGCATGTGAAACGCCCGAAAGTTGCAAATGAGAAAATGACAATTACGTGGGTACTGCTGCTTCCATGTAGATCGTACTATAGAAATACACCCTACATGCGCAGTCATGGAATCCTAGATGGCTAGATATCGCAGTATCACCATCAGTAAAAATAACATCTATAATTAACATGCTATTCTCGTGTTTAACGATCCTACAACACGATTTCTTTAGTATATAACAAGCAAAAAAATGTTAATTAGCACAGCATTTCTCAGAAAACGTGAATACATGGAAATTGGACACAATTGGTATCAGTACTGTATGTAGTCTTATTAACATTGCACATTTAGGTATTATTAGATAGTAGCATTTGTGAAACGGTTATGTACGATCTACTGTTGAAAAATATAATATTCTACATTAACCTATACGTATGCTTCGTCACGGCTCAGTTTTGAACATTCAAAAACGCGAAGAATACAGTTTTCCCAAGAATCCACAAAAATACTCCAGGCATTAATTGCATTGAGGTCATAAGTAGTAATGTATTAACTTTAGCCATCGAAGGGAAAACCTTGGAGAGTCAACATCATCGATTTGAACCGTAAAAATTTCGCCTGTGAAGATTAAAGTAAGAATCTGAGATTGAACACAAAAAAGTTATATTAACATTTCGAATTTGATAAGAGAGTCTATGATCCATACTCGTACATCATCAAGCAATTTGAGTGCATGCTGATAATGAGCATGGAAGCAAACTGCACTGACACTTCATCATTGTATTTCATACCGGCTTCAGTACGTCATACATGTATATATCCACCGTCATACACGTGCCATCATCAGTGACAACAACAAAGAACAATGAATGTGCATTTTCATACATGGATGAATTACATGAACAGATGATGATGAAGCAATGATACAGACGAACAAACTGACAATATTTACAATAAAAGCATCGGTTCTGACTTCAGATTGCTGTTCATTAAGTACTTACAGCACAAAAGAACTGATGAACAGCAACTTAAAGTCACAGCCGATGTTTTTATTGTAAATATTGTCATTTTTTAAAATTGAACAATCATTGTTCTTTGTTGCTGTCACTGATGATGGTGCGTTTATGACCCGCTGAAAACGGTGTGAAATACAATGAGAAAATCCCTGAGGCAATTTTCTTAAAATGCGCTGGCACTCTCCAATTATATTTACTTACATCATCAAGCGAGAATGAGTCCGGATAAAATTATGCGATGAAAATGTCCTGGATGTCCCTTCACGATGAAGCAGAGAACTCGCTTTCGTGTTCCTTGAACATGCTAGTGATAGAGATGATGCAGGAATAAGGTATATAGATCCATTCCGTGTGTAATGCAATTAACAAAATGCTAGTGCTAGGTCATCTTCCAAGTTTGCATTAATTTGACCATACTAGAGAGCGAATTCTAGATAGTTGCCAGCAAGCAAGACTAAAACACTCTTCGGCTCGTTATCGCACCAGAATAAAGGAAACAAACTTTGTTATGTCCTGAAGCTCACAAGGAAAGTGCATCTTCCTCCAAGGCTATGAATTTCATTTATCCAACTATCATTGGAGATGTTGAGTGTTTAGAAAGAATTCAGACTGTACCGATTTTAGACGTACTAGGTTTGACCAATCAGATCTCCCGGATGTAGAGCAAACAGTCTTTTTCAGAGTGAGGACTGCAGCACCGGTGTCTATTTCCTCACATGCCTAGACTTGCATTATAGGACAGGAGCTACTGACACTTTCTTCTTAAATTCGCGCACAAAGGGTTAAATAGCATGGATTTGTAGATCTTGGAACGCTGAATACAAAAGTCAAATTCTTGAGTGTCACAGCCAGCCGCTTTCGGTTATAGGTAAGGTTGATGGATTCCCATTGGAATCCAATGCTAAAATTCAAGAAATATCTATGGATTGTGAAACACTTGGAGATTTTCGACCATTTTATTTTGCAGAAAATTTAATTATTCATCATAAATGCCATGAAATTTGAAACATGATTGAGTTCAGAACATCAACTTCGATATAATGGTTGAAGTGAGTTACATGATTCAGTATTTGATGTCTCAGAGCCTCTACAAAATGAGTAAAATCACCAAAATTAAGTCAAAACATGAAATTTACTCATCTTGTCTTTCACAATCCATAGATATTTCTTGAATTTTACTATTGGATTCCAATGGTAATAATCCTTCAACCTTACCTATAACCGAAAGCGAGTGGCTGTGACACTTAAGAATTTGATTTTTGTATTTAGCGTTTCAAGATCTATAAATTCATGCTTTTGGGCCTTTGTGCGCGAATTCAAGAAGAAAGTGTCAGTAGCTCCCGGACTATTAGAGACATACGTCCGTCAGTTGCTGCTCGAGCATAAATAAACCAATCAATACACAGTGTTTTCGAAAAGCTAATCATCAGATTATTCGACAATAACGGTTCATGTTTTGTGGCTTTAATCAAGCGTCTTTGAAAATTAACTTTCTTGATGTCCGCGAAGTAAGCAAGCAAGCAAGTAAACTAACAAAGATTAAATGATGTCCACTGGTGGTGTATCGTGTCCCCCTCTCAGGTTCTCAATGGTGTTAGAAAGCCCACATCTATGTTAGCAAATGGTTGATCACTAACAATTTTTTTTTCGTGAATCATCAAAGAATGTTTGCAGCAGACAATGGCGTTGACGTCAGACAGAAATGCCGAGAATCTGGCAATAATGATAACAATAAAATCCATCTTTATTGCATTTCAAGCTCCACTTACTCAAAGCCGTACTCATGTCGAAGGATGCGAACGGGCGAGACGCTGTTTCATTTTATTTCTGCATGTTTGTGGTAATCTACCATAGAATAAGTGATGTGTACACGAAATCACCTGCAACGGAAGCATTCAAATTTTTAATTCGATGCACCATTTTCAAGACACTATCAGAAAATTCCAGATTTGATACACAGAGAAATGCATATCAGAATATTATCGCTGACGAATCGCATTTCATAACACTTAGAAATACGCAAGGAATTCGTCATGATCAAAAAAGGCACGATTGAAATCTGCTTTGTCAGCATCACACGAGTTTTGAGATCACATTGAATATTTCGCATAAGTCACGTCTTTTTTTGCTTTATCATTCGCATCAGACAGTGACTTGCACTTTCAGTACGCATATCTGTCTGACGACGTATAGTTCAGATTTTGAGCAATTATCAAATTATCTTTTTCTGTGAGAAACATTGTATCGATAGTAAATCTCCGCAATAGCAGCTGCATGTCTGCATCGGCTGAATGTTGAATGAACTGAAGGATAAGTTTAGATCCTGCCGTCGTCCAAAAATGGTTGTGAAAATAAAAACTTTCCTGTTTATTTAAACAAAAGATAACATTTCATGAAGAGATAGTTTCTATTCAAGTAAAGACTGTCACGTAAAACCAACACATATTCTGAAAATGCTACCAGAATGTATTTGAGGTCTTTATATAATTTCAATGCGAAAATGTACAATCTGAAGATTATGGTGACTGTCTATTCATGTGTTTAGAAGATATTTTCTCTCTGAGACTGACGGTATATAAAGAGGTTAAATCGATGTAACCGGTGACATCAAGACGCCGATCCTACCGGCATTCAAAGTTAATATTTGAAATAGTGTGAATTTACGCAAGAAGGGCAAGCTCGTGAAGTTCCGCGGCTGTGCTATTCGTAGCAACCAAAAAGTCTCTATTGGAAAGCCACTGGATTTTGCTAAATACAATGGCTAATACGCTGTATACTCACAAATACTTCAACCCACAGAATTAGATTGTTTAATCGTATCACTTTGCTAGAAGTGCAAACTGATTCAAACAATGGCATATGCAGGAACTTAATAAGTGGGCAAAAAGAAATTCCTAATACCTTACAGAGATAGGGAAAATAGTCGTGCGTCGCTTGCGGATTGTTCTGAATTCCTTCGAAATGCTCCAATCGCCACCACTCCTTCAGATTCGAAGAATTCAGATCATTGCGCAAAAGTTTTCTCGATAATGTTAGGTCCTTCGATCATTTTAAAAAAAGTTAGCAGGCGCATGAAAAAACGTTCACAAACTTCTCTGCAGAACTTGACATCGACTGTGTCTCTTTGCTGTGTGATCCGGTTGATAACAGTCACTGAAACTTTGCACAATTTGGCGTGTTTAATGTCGAACTGGCGGCTCATTGTCCGATTGCTATGGTATTTAGTCAGCAGATTGTGCCATTTCATTTACGTTACATGTTCCAATGTTTCCCTTCTAGTCAAACGGAAGAAGAGACGACCTGTCTGATTCTGTGCTTCAACCCTTTTATAAAGTCTTTTTTTAGCTTTGAAAAGCCTGGACGGGTTCCTGAAGTCCCCCGCTAATTGAAATGATCTAAAACGATATCATCATTAATGCTGGTGCTGACATATTTTTGCTATTTCATATGTTCATTAATAGAACCCCTTGAGCAGTGCATTTTTACCTGGGAGGTCCACCTTAGGGCTTAAGAGCATGCTTGTGTTATCTTGTAGGGTTACCTTACTTCACTGGTTGAGCCGCTGGTTCGAACGCCACAAGCAGGCAGAAACATTCCTCGTGATGTCTGCATCAGTTGAGATTTGATAAATGTACTAATAACCATGTTAGCTGGCAAAACACACGAGACATTTTCAAGAAACATTGCGAGGAAAATATTGAAATATTCAAATTTCAGCTACATTAGAACGGTAAAACATTGCAATTTGGAATGTTTGGTGTCTATCCGATTAATTCACTAGATCCACTTCTTGTGATAATGATATTTTTGGACGGTAGTGGCTGGAAGAGTGTTCCCCACTTCATTAGTTTGATGCACCGGGGAGATCCTAGGACATCAAACATTATCTCAGAGTCGCACAAAGGAAGTATAATGAGAATAAAACATTCATTCACGCAACAAACGAATCTAAGGCAGCAATGTCTAGAGAGATGAATGTGATGCATAAAAACTGTAAATTTCATTGTCAACATTATCCAATTTTCCCATTTAACACTGCAATCTCAGATAGTGAATGTTTGCTTTCTAAGTTTTCTTTTCTGCAAAAGTCACTGGTGAATAAAGTGCAGACATGTTTGCTCTCGAGAAACAGCCTTTATAATAATTAATGACTGTTTACCAGACATGTTTTCCAGACGCTGATATCCTCTAGTCAAGATAAAATATTTCTCAATGCATCATTGTCATTGCATGAAATTTTAGTCATTTATTTTACGCAACATTAACCGTATTTTTCCAACAGATCAGCTTGTCAGAGATTCCGTTGTTTGATTCCGCGTCAGCTTGTCAATTTTCTAGAAGTGATTGAACAATCAGATCGATGAACTCTTGCATGCTTCCAAACAGAGGTTTGATGCTAAAACGGATGCAATGCTACTTCTTGGACGCGCGTCGTCATGCCAACAGAATCTAACCGATGGTGACTACCGGTGCCTACGAATGGTTAGGGACCTCTACCTTGTCGGCGTGCTTCGGATGTTATTCAGCCATTCTACATGTACATGTAGTCCAGGCAGAATGAAAGTCAGATTTCCAATTTTTAATGTTTATAATTGCAGCTGGTTAAATCCTCGGACTTTTGTATTGTACAGAGGCCAAGATAAAGGACTTGCATGCATGTAGGTTGGAATCATGCATCTGAAGATGATAGAACTTCCGATCTGACTTCTTAAAAAGACTATCGTCCCTGGAAATTACTAGACTTTATATGAAATTGTTTATTTGCTTACATGAAATTAACACCTACCGGGTATATGGAAATTCGTTTATTTTTCCTTTTGTTTCAAAAAAATATTTCTTCTCTTCATCTCTACGATTGATTGCCCTCAATGCAATGTCTAGTACTTATTCAAACACTGATCATATTTGTATTCAATCTTTTATCAATCCATTTTCCTCGCCTTTTTGTCAAGGGCGAGGAGATGTTGTCTCAAAACGAAGGAAAACGATTTTTCTAAAAACAAGTATCTAAAATTAAGTTATTTCGTTTCTTGTTTGATGCTGCTGATGCAGTTTCCAGCTCTTCGACTACTAGAGAAACGTTCAGTGATCAAACCTTTTCACTGGAAGAATCCTTGGGTGATGAGGGTACAATGAGGTGGCAATACGTCATAAAAATCAATTTATGAAGAATCTCACAAAAAGCCGCTTCTCACGTCTAGACATGGTTTTCTTTCCAAACTTTCCTATTTCAGTAGGCTAACCTTTTTGCGTCTCATTATGATACGAAACGGAAAGTTATATTTCGTAGCTGACTGCGGCTCTAAGTCGGGAGATCAAAGGATTCATCAGGCATAATAGTAGTAAAATGTGTTGCTGTAACTCTTCTAATATAATCCACTTCTGTCTGACATGTATCAGTTTACAATAATTTTCAAAGTAAATTGAGTTCAGAAGGTTCAAAAGAAATCAGGTGAACGATTAAATTACATGCGCGCAAATACACTTTCCTGATACTCAATAATTTATTATCGCATTTTTTCTTGTCTTATGTACGTTGTCGCTTAATTCTGACAGTACAATGGAACGTCTGTTTCAGACAATGTAGAAAATGAACAGTTGGAATATCCCTGATAATCATCTTCCAGTTTTTCCTTTCACAAAACAGATCAAACATGACTGGCAATTCCTCCATAGACGCCTTTCTTAGTTATCCATTTGCTAACCTCTCACAGCTCTTCAACTCAAAGTTCTCATGCAGATGAAATACGAGACATATTCGAAGTTTGACAGAAAACAGAGTCACATCCTTGAATAGAATTCGGCTTATTTCACACGCAACTGTCGCTAGCTGACGATTAACGCTACAATTCTTAGTAATTGGATGCCTAGAAGGCGTTGACGATGCTTATCATAACATCATAAAGTGCGACTAGTCTTTCTGTTGAGAAAACAATACTATTCATTGCATCTCCTTGTTGAATTTTACTTGTGTTTGTAGTTGTAAGCAAATTGTGAACATGTCAAGTATGAACTTCATTTTATTTACTTCTGAATGCAAGAAGTGTCAATCAAATGAATCCTAATATTTAATAAGGAAAATATAGAAAAAATATTGAAAAATGATTTAAATTGAATGAAGCATTTCTAAAGATCACTGATGTCATTTTCTCTTTCTGTTTGTGCAGCTGCTGTAAAGAAAGCAAAGTTGTAGCATTTGAATTGTTGTAAGCCTGTCTATTATGTGATCAGTTGCATCTTCGTGACACAAGACGAGTGTCGCGGTGAGAACATTGCAAATAAGAACAAATATAATCAATAATGGTGATGACATTTTAAAGCACAATTAAACGCTCGGCAAAGTTGATAAAGGTTTTGCTAAACCGAGCAGTGTGTGTAAGGGGTGCCCTGATATTGGAAGCGTCGGGCAGAGGCGTGTTCTGATCCCTAGAGAAAGATTGAGGGGGTCTTTTGCACCTATTGTTGGTTACAGTTGGAAGATGGAAAGTCATAAGGACTGAAAAATGTGGCAGTTTGCTTTTCAACATGAAAGCAACGCCTATATCATAGGAGATTGCGTGAACGAAACATAGCATTTGTACAACATAGCGACTGAACAATTGGCACACTTTAAGTTCCTGAAAATGAATATAAACGTCTGATCATTTGAAAGTCCAAGATAAGTCGGATGATAATTTTGTGTTAAAACTAATCTGCGTAGAATTAAGAAACGGTGTTGAAAAAATCTGTAGCTATATGAAATTCACGTTAACCTCAGAAATGTTCTCCTTCAGATTAATGTCCTTCACGAATAGTCTCTCTTGAATGCTCCACAGAAGAGAGCTTTCCGTGTGAATTCAGAGATATCAGCTGGCCTTTCACAATAATGCATCCACAAGGTTTGGATGTTGGTCAAATGATTGACAATTTAAAACTGCACACGGAGGCACACTTGGCACGTTTCTCCTTCAAATTCTAGCGACAGACATTTTAAAATTTTCTTGTGCATTTCTCAAATTCATTTGTGAGCAGCATGCTGGCTACATTGGCTTCCATATTATGGTCGCCACAGTCATTTGAATTAGTGCATATATGTGGAATTATTTCGATATTCACAATTAAAGCAATCTGAGGAGATTATTGCAGCAATTTAATGATCGAAATCAATGAAACATTTTCTTCTTAAATGTAGCTATTGCCTGAAAATTCGAAAGTGTCCATTTGTGCTATTGTAAGAAGAAGCCATTTCTTATGTAATCTGTACTGTATCCGAGTGTTTCTCCTTTGGCAAAGCTGAGTGACATGTGGTCATTATTGCTGTAACATCCTATCGAAAAGTCTGGAGGGCCGCCAAAGACGGTATTAAAACATCATGACCATTCTGTACCAAATTTGATAGAATGCAGCACAAGAAATATGTGTCAAAACTGGGAAGTTTTGGTAAAAAAGAGGCGAAAATGCCATTTCTCGAGGCAACAATTATAGACGTCAAAATACCTATTGCGAAAGCAGTCGCTTTCTGGGGATTTGACTTTTGTCTTTGAATTGTACTCACCCTCTTCTATTTTGCACATAATTGTTTTGCTATTCTGTTTCTATAAATACGACGTACGGCTTGACCATAGTTGCCGAAAGGCCTCACGTTGATTCACTTTAAGATGACCTTAAAAGGTCATGAAACGATCTATTTTTAGTCTTCCTTTGCATCTGTCTACCCAAAGGACATATCAACCTTAACAGTATACAGAGAGGTCGCTCTTGAAAGTTATGCTTTATTGAATTTCTCGACAGTCAATGAATCTTCAAACTGCTTGAATAGCTCTCTTTACAAGCAGCACTGACATTTCGAATTTTGATGAGCTGAATGATCATCTGATTTGACTTTTTAAAAAGAGGATAAATGCATTTCTTTGAAAATTCTTTAAAAGTATGAAAACTATTTGCTGATCTCTTAAAGTCCTCGAAATTACTACAGGTAATATAAATGTCAGTTTGTTAAGGAGAATGATCAATTATTTATTCCAAAATATCATTTTGATATCCCTTATCAAGCAGACAGATGTACAAGAACATTCATCGCCAGAACGCTAAAAATAGATTCTCCATAATCTCATTCCATGACTTAGTATAGAAATTACTGTGGCGCCGTTGGCATCAGCCAAATGTTAACACCACATTGAAATTATAAGCAAAGGTTCTATCCCGACACATCCCTTCATTAGTTGGGTTCAGAGAGAACTTATGATTTCAACATGACGTTCTTAATTGTTGATTGCGAGATTTGTCTCTGAATAATTCAATTTGAACGAAAAATGATTGCATCATAGATGATTTAAATATCTGTTGTGTTAGGTGATTTGCGGATTTATTTCATGTCAAGATTCACCCATTACGAACAGATGGAATGAAAATTCGATAACTGTTACACATTTAGTCATTTTGACAGTCGTGATTAATGCAAACTGCAGAGATTTGCGTCAAATTAGTGATCGAAATCAATGAATTAGTTTTCAATCCGCTGAATCGTGTCACATGGTTGTTTGAGTGGAAGATGTCCGCGATCATGTAACTTATTCAACAGCAAACTGATGACAATCCTCAGATAAAATTGATCAATGCGTGGTTGGATGTGCAGTGGACTGAGTTTGAAAGGCACCATGAAACTGGACGCGCAGCGAGCGGTAAGACCGGCAAGATACATTGTACCTGTGATTAGCTTCAAGTCTCTAATCACTAACTTTACATGAATCTTGATCACAGGCAATTTTTGGTGTCCATGTGGGCACCCCATGGTGATGGACACAGTGTAGAAACATGCAGACCTGCAGCTAGCTACAAACAAAGTTATTTGGAATTCTTCGACATTCGAAAGGACACAAAATTCGATCTTCAGGTATTCGTTGCAAGTCGCCTTACCAGGTACATTGCACCATTCTTTTCACATGGTCTCTAGGAAGTGAATCGCAGCGTGCTAGCTTCCTGGACGTGTCTGTAAACACAATCGGCTTCTGTTTTTGTACACGCGGTAGAGTGACGTAATTCTCCAGAGCAATGAAGCAATAAAAGGAGCTGAACGGACTGCTAGAGTTTTCTTAATTACATGTACATGTACAATAAGTCAGTTCTAATGTTCCTAGTAGATCATTTTGAAAAGGTTGTAGCATTTTTTTTAATTTCGTTATCAAAAATTATCCAATTACTTGAAAGTTTTAACGCACGAAAAAACATAGCTAGTACGGCACCTAATTCCATCGAATTATTAATTCTATTGAATTATATTCCATTGCTTAGACAATTGGCATAGTATGCACTCGGAACACACACTGTCTTCTTGTTTCTGTGTTGTGAAAAGTCTCTCCAAGTATTTTTATCCACTTTTTTTCGAAATAAGCAAAAGTGCTAGGCGAAGCTAGTACGCTGGTTTTCTCTAGCTCATTCATGTTTTTAAAAATATCGGGTGGATGAAAACACTTGGACAAACTTTTCACGACAGTAAAGCTATAAGCAATTACATACACCTCTCGTAGGCCACTGTCAACTACATTGATTTCTGCTAGATTTAGCGATGACTTAGCACATTTATTCCTACATTTAAAAAAATAAATATTTGAGACTCCAAGTTTGGAGGTGAAATTTAAGTTCGGTATTGTCGATTGAGAATCTACTTTGCATGATAAATCATTTAGTTCATCATCAAAAATGAATGAAACAGATATCTACATATCTATTGTAGTACATGGGATATGTAAATTTTGTTTTCGTTCGATAGGACATGTTAGATCTTTCAGCTTATTGATTACACAATGCGAAGTACATCCAAACGTTCACAACATTATTAGATGGAGGCTCCATGATGTTTCATAATAAATTGACGATAGAAATCTTAACACCCACATGGTTTGTAACGGCGGAACGAGTAACTGGCGGCTTGCAGAAATTACCCATAAATCTCAGTTCGATGAAATATCAGCACTGCTTTCTAGTAGACCGGCTCTTTAGATGTTGATGTTTTTTACATGAACGCTGCGCCTTTTATCATCTTTTAAACCATTGAACATAATGCAAAGTTAATGAATAGAAATGTCTCAGTCAAAAAAGTAAATACATTTTCATCATCGAAGTCCATAAACAGTAAATCTCATTTCGAGGTCAATTGCATTCATGAACGTAAACCTAATTAATCGACTGATCATTAGTTTGCGATATGTAGAAAACTTAATTTCACTATCATATTCGAATTTAATGTGCTAATAAGTCGAAACCTGATTGTGAGGAGTAGTGATCCAGTCAGCGGCATCTAGGCCTCTATCCTGAGGAACAGTGATCCAGTCAGCGGCATCTAAGCCTTCATGGTGAGGAGATTGATCCAGTCAGCGCCATACAAGCCTCCATTGTGAGGAGTAGTTATCCTGTCAGCGGCATCCAAGCCTGCAAAGTGAGGAGCAAATGATCCAGTCAGCGGCATCCAAGCCTCTGTTGTGAGGAGCAAATGATCCAGTCAGCGGCATCCAAATCTCTATTGTGAGGAGTAGTTATCCAGTCAGCGGCATCTAGGCCTCCATTGTGAGGAGTAGTGATCCAGTCAGCGCCATCCAAGCCCCCATGGTGAGGAGTAGTGATCCAGTCAGCGGCATCTAAGCCTCCATGGTGGGTAGTAGTGATCCAGTCAGCGCCATACAAGCCTCCAATGTGAGGAGTAGTTATCCAGTCAGCGGCATCTAGGCCTCCATTGTGAGGAGTAGTGATCCAGTCAGCGCCATCCAAGCCCCCATGGTGAGGAGTAGTGATCCAGGCAGGGCCATCTAAGTCTCAATAGTCTGACGAGAAGTGAACAAATTATCGCCAACCAAGTCACCATCGAAGTAGTCATGACCCAATCAGTGCCCCTTATAATTCACTGAGATTAGAGCTTACTTAGTCAGCAGCACCATCCAAGCCTCAACTGCGAGGAGAAGTGAGTCAGTTATCAACGTCTTTAATCGGCTATAATAATAATGGATGTATATTTTGGCAAATGAAAATCGAAGCAGTGCATCAAGTCAGGTAATGGGTACAAATAACTAAAAGTTAATAAGCAAGTAAAAGTTACAGAGGTACTTGTCGAGTAATTCAATCATTTAGGGGTCGGAATTTAAGTTTTGGACATTCATAATTGTAGAATTCGCAAACCTTACGAAAGAACGAATCACCAAGTCGTTTCGTGCGATGATAAGGTAACAGGAATCTACCGTAAGATGACATCGGAGGTAGCAGATCATTAAGGATATTATTATACGAGAAAATGATATATATGAAACACAAAAACTCTGCACACTTCACCCAATTTTAGAAATATCAATACAGAAATAAAAATCGAAAAATTGAATTCAATGTCTTTGCTTAAGAAAATTTATTCGTTATTCATAGTCTAGATAAGCACACGTTTGTGATTTTCCTCCAATTTCTCAAAATTTGTGTTTCTAATTTCAGTAACATTTCGAGATCTCAAAATCAATCATTTCACTCTTTCATGTGCAGTAATTCATTATCGGTGGATCAATGAGCTGAAGTCATTGATTTAATAGAAGAGTATGTGTTTTCCTCGTTGTCATGTTTCTGTATATATACATTCAACAAATAGACACAAAAGAACACAGTGTGCTGATTCATGCTACACTTCCTGCTTATTATCTCCCATGGAGTGTCATCTATTGCGTTGAAATCTCGCAGCAATGAATAGTTATCTTGACGCTTTAATTCTTCAAATGTCTGATACGGAATTGTATCGTCTGCTATAGTGAATAATGTTAGCGTCATTGAGAGAAGATTTATAAACATCAGATAAAGTTACTTACAAGCAGAATATTGCTCTTACAATCCTTCTTAGTATGAAATATTAATGAATGAAAAATATCAACGCATAGCAGTTCGACCCACAGAATTAGATTGTTTAATCGTATCACTTTGATAGAAGTGCAAACTGATTCAAACAGATGGCGCATGCAGGAACTTAATAAGTGGGCAAAAAGAAATTTTCAATGCCTTAGAGATAGGAAAAATAGTCGTGCGTCGCTTGCGGATTGCTCTGAATTCCTTCAAAATGCTCCGATCCCTGCGATTGTTTCAGATTCGAGGAATTCAGATCATTGCGCAAAGCTTTTCTCGATCATGTTGGCCCCTCCGATCATTGTAAAAAAAGTTAGCAGGCGCATGAAAAAACGTTCACAAACTTCTCTGCAGAACTTGACATCGTCTGTGTCTCTTTGCTGTGTGATCCGGTTGATAACAGTCACTGAAACTTTGCACAATTTGGCGTGTTCAATGTTGAACTGGCTGCTCATTGTTCGATTGCTATGGTATTATGTCAGCAGATTGTGGCAATCCATTTCACTTACGTTACATGTTCCAATGTTCTCTTTCTAGTTAAACAGAAGAAGAGACGACCTGTCTAATTCTGTGGTTCGACCGCTTTCGGTTTTTGCTGCAGTTCAAGATTAAAGTGTGTGATTTCAGGTTTTGGCAGCTTCCAACTTTGAGGAGATTTCAAAATCAAACCAAGAAATTTTGTATTCCAATGAACTGAATTTTGTTATTTTTTCAAACTTTTTTGTTTAAAAATTTATGGAATTATTCACTTTTGAATATCAGCCAATATATTAATCAAGAACATAACTATTACTAATCTCAAACTCTCTTAGCATTGAATTCATATCATGTCGGGTTAGAGCAAGACATGAAGGCATGCAAGTATTCTGCTTCGTTTTCCTTTGATCAATACTGTAAGAAGCTCGGCAGCACGTCGAGCTTATATAGTATAGACGGGTTGAGTTTCCTGCCACTTCTTGGCATTGAGTCTTCGCACCCAATATTTGATATAACGAATTAAATTATCACTGATCTGAGCTGATACTGATCTGAGCCTTTTAGTCTCTGAGCGGGGTCTAACGTCACTCTTTCGTCGATTAACTGCTCACCCGACTACTTCCATGTCAATAAATTAGGAAATGAATTTTACTGAGAAAAATGAAACCGTTTAGCTTCAACTGGTCAACACAACAGAAATTTTAATTAAACACTTGATTTTCATGCCTTTGTGATTCAATGAAAGTTTTGATGAGTTTCATAAGTGTCACTCAGATCAAGTATTATACTCAAAAATTTGTCAAAACATCTGTAAGCATATATAAATGCTATTGACATAGTCTGAATTGAGATAACAGGTGATTCACTTTTCACTTGATCTTCCTAGCGAAGAAATGTTAGCAGATTATACCTTACAACTTATTAAACGTCATAAATTTGCGATGAGTTTTTACAATCAATAAGAATACTTGCTTCAATTTGTCTTCCTTCATGTATGGCCGAAAGAAAAGCCGAAAGAAAAGGTCGAAAGAAAGGCCGAAAGAAAAGCACAGAATTCTGAGATAAGACGAATAGGATGACCAGTCAAGTTATGTGAGTGTCTTTATTGAGAAAACCTTGCCTATTTTCAATTACAAATGTGCAAATGATTTGCTTTTTCTATTGACATGAAATATAGGTCAAATGAAATCAGTGAATCCTCAATCAGTTTATCTTCCTTATAAAGTACACTCTCAGTAGGAACAGTTCGTTAACATTATGTTTTCTTCTTTAAAACAATGACATGAGAGTTGTCTATAAAACGCAACTGCAACTTGGGAGTAAGTTCCTACGATTCAAAATAGAAAGAAACCTGTCATCACGTTTCTGAATTTAGTAAAGGAGTTAGACTAGGTTGATTATATTAATGAGATTGGGAAGTAAGTGCAAAGCTTTATCCTTGAAAGAACATGATCTATTCTGCGTATGATGTGATTCCAAGTGCTCTTCTAAGTAAGGTAAAACAGCAAACATCACCCTTCGATATTTTCTGGCAATAGAATCCAAATGTCAGAGACTTGTCACTTATCCCACTTCACTTGACTTGATTATCCAAAAGCTTAATGTCAAGTAATCGTGAGGAATGAAGTTATCCTAAAATTCATGGCATTTTATTGCCGAACGCTATCCTTACGTGTATTGAATATTTGCTTTTGAATATCAGTGGATGCCATGAGTAGATTTGCCTGGCAGGATAGCTCATAAGGCCAAGGGCCACGATATGGTACGGAGGTACAGAGGTTGGAATTTGTCGGGAGGCACTAACACTCTCACTAGAGATTGCTAATCTTAACCGCATGAGAACTGCTAGTGTGTAAAGCAGTGGTTCCCAACCTTTTTATGCCTCAGTACACACGTGAGATCTTACACGTGCGCCGCGAACCACTCTCAGTCAAACTGAGATTTTGTAAGGCAAACTCACGTAATTTGAAAATCTGTGTTTCAAGATATCGATCTCTGTAGATCTCACGCAGATATCTACATGAATGCTATTTCACGAATTGATGCGGTGTCAAATACATGTATCTACGATCAAATACAGGTTGTGGTTCGTTTTTGAAAAAAACGTAGCCTATATTATTTGTAAATACGTTTGGCTTTCCTTTGTTGAATGCAAATTTCTATGCCATAAGCATTTTCAAAATACGTAATTTTGCCGAGCTGAGCTTCAAGCAAAAATGCAGGGTATTGTTCTGTTGATTTCGACCTGTCGGTCGCTCATAGATGTCATTGCATCGCCTGTCGCATTGATGTCCAAACAACTTGATACAAACACCGAATTAGACAGGTCGACTCGTCTTCTGTTTGACTAGAAAGGAAACATTGGAACATGTACCGTTAATGAATTGGCACAATCTGCTGACTAAATATCATAGCAATCGAACAATGAGCAGCCAATTCAACATTAAACACGCCAAATTGTGTAAAGTTTCAGTGACTGTTATCAACCGGATCACACATCAAAGAGACACAGACGATGTCAAGTTCTACAGGGAAGTTTGTGAACGTTTTTCCATGCGCCTGCTAACTTTTTTAATAATGATCGGAAGGGCCAACATGATCGAGAAAAGCTTTGCGCAATGATCTGAATTCGTCGAATCTGAAGGAGTCGTGGCGATCGGAGCATTTTGAAGGAATTCAGAGCAATCCGCAAGCGACGCACGACTATTTTTCCTATCTCTGCAAGGTATTAAAAATTTTAATAAGTTTTAAATTTTTTTTAATAAGTTCCTGCATGTGCCATTATTTTGATTCAGTTTGCACTTCTAGCAAAGTGATGCGATTAAACAATCTAATTCTGTGGATACTTGATGATCTTGATGTGACTGGATGAAATCTATATATACACGAAGTCTTTTGAGGCCATGTAAAGTGATTGCATCGAATTTCGTTGTCGATTTAATTTTCTCAAGCTGACTAATACTTCTTCTAATAGATTTGGTGTGCGACATGAATAGATTAAATTATCATCATGATACATGTCGCCTACTTCGGACAGGTATTCGCGCACTACAGTACGCGACAGCAAGTTGTCATTCACCATAAAAACACAAGCTATTTGTCCATTTGAAATGCATTGTATTGAAATGAGTACAGATTTATAGTGAAAAAACAGTTGCTTACCAAACATTTGTATCACTAACTGTTTGAATAGCTTAGTACTTCGTCCATTCACCCTTTGAATCTATGACTGGTTGAATTCTCCTTGGCATTGATTCCACCAATTTTGCACACATTACCTTTATTTCTTGGTCATGATGCCACATCCTCAAGAAATTTGAGACCTGCTCTTGCTTTGATTTGCAGTGAGCTCTATTCATGCGCATTTTTGCAATTACCCACAAATTTTCGATAGGGTTAAGGTCTTCGCGTGAATCTCGACGCAATAAAGATTAATGACTGAATGTGCGCTTTGCATTGAATATTAAATGTGATGAATCAATCACAGTAGTATCCAAGTGAGACAAGATATCCCTCCGTAACCATGAATGGACAGATTTTGAACAACAACAAAGGAACATAGAAATTGGCGTAGTTCATTATCTTAGCGGCATAGTATTCTAACCAAGTTCAAAGCGCAAATATCACATGGAATAAATGTATGACAACTTGCTGTCGCCTGCTGTAACTGATGAGGCCCCGCGTACCACAGGTTAGGAACTTCTGGTATAAATAATGCATCACCCTTTGCTTGATTTGGGGAGAATTGAGGGAAAATATCTGAAATATTAGCTTTTCCTAGAACATAGATGATCTGCTCGCAAGTTTCCAAAACAATAAAACTCAGCTAATGAGCGGCAGTAAAGGCAAGTAATGTTGTCTTTTTATAGCAGCATGTCGGCGGAGGATTGGAAGGATGCAGTTGGCTAAACTGCCAAGCGCAGCAAAAAGGAGAAGTCCTCTGTTAATGTTTTAATGTGCTATAGGCCTACACTGTCCATCCAAGTCCGACTCTACTATCACCTAATCTGAAAATGCTATGGAACATGCACTGGTATATAGCTCATGTGTCTGTGATAGACAGACTTTTTAGATCGGCTTATCTGTAGGCCTACTCGGATAGTCTATAGTGGCAAGATAATGATTAGAAAAACATGTAGAAATTGTCAACACGAAGTTTTTGATTTAATCACTTCATTCATTTTTGTGAGAAACTGTAGTGTACCTTAACTTTCATAAATTCGTTTACAGATATCAGAGAGTTTGAAAATTGCTATATTGAAATTACAATACTGAAACTGCTGTACATTTTTGAAGCATGTACATTGGTAAAATTAGATTTGCGGTGTAAAGAATGCACAATGTCTAATTCTTGGTTACAGCTGGCTGTGAGAGAAGTTTTGCGATGCTATGTGCGGTTTCGCTACCGATTGCTGTTTACCATGCCAAGTAACTGAGCAGTTCCTTCTGAGAATGACTTCTCCATGGAAGACAACTTCATAAAACATGCGCAGATAAAATGTGGACAGACGATTTTCCTATAAAATGATCCATTCATTTAGAACTTTGCTGAACATCTAAAATGTTCGTTCATCTGTGGACAAACATTAGAAAATGTCCGATAATAGAACAATAGGGACATTATTGATATTGAAATCATTGACAGCGACATAGATATTGCAAACTTCTGACCCCGAGAGTCTGTCTTAATTAGGCCTTTAACGAGCGATGCGTGCAGAGCACGTCATGCATGAATTGTCTAAATTCTCTACGATTTGAAAGATGCCATTGGAGGATATTTAAAATGTACGTGCACAGCACTTCCAACAATTGTGTGAATCTCACTTTGGTCATGAAAGGATTTAATTAATGAACAAAGTGGAATTGTTTAGTTTCTTTATCATCTCTTACAAAATTTGTTTTGCATATTTACTTGATGACATATCTGCGATAATCAAATGTGCATTTTAAAAATGTATAGTACAGCCGGAGATGTCATGAACCTAAATAACATGATCCAGTACAAAACTTGACCAGTCGGAAAAACATAATGGAGAGTGACAGGTGAAGAACTATTTTCTTCAAGCAAAAAAAAGAATCCTGTCCAACGATTCTTCTTCTAAGTCATTCTTGAGTTCTCAAGATGGAATTGCTTTGGGAATACAAACTTTCCGCAATTCATACTACCAAGGCGTCGCATATTGTTATCTTCAAGCTCTCAGTTGTTTATCTTTCATACATGTCAACTGCCTATCAGACGCCATTCGAGTTTTGCTCATTTTCTTCGTCAAAGGCTCTCAATTTCTAAAAATAAGAATACAGTAAACGGATTCTTGTGTAAATTTTGGCATCAGCGTTATCGCATACAATTATCAATAACTCAGGCGAATGGTAGAGAGGATGTCTATGAGACTGTCGCCAATACATGTTTCATACTCAACGATGATATCCCTGCCGGGCTCTGAGGCTCAATGATATCCCGAGGACGATTTGGGCCCTTTCCTCAACTGATAATTGCATGAAAATCACTTTCTATACAGGTTGTGTTCGCTTGCTATTGCTCGTCGATCTTCGCACTCTGCATGCATCAATTTCCAAAAATATTGTTAGAATTTTGACCCTCTGACAAATCCTGTTTGTAAAGTTTCTTAATGATTCCACAGTGCATTTGTATATCGACATTCTATAGCTCTACGTTCTTCAAAGTGAAACTTGTAAGCAGCATGCATGTGCATTAAGAAGATATAATGATTACATAAACTGCTGTATTGAAAGTTGCTGCCAATTTCCGTCGGTAAAGCAGCTTGTTATTGCTTAGAAAAAGGACTGTGAAAGTATTCAAAGGATGTAAAATTCAAAATGCGTGCAGGTTTATGCTCACATAATGTTGCGTTTACACTTCACTGGGAGTGCATCGGTAGAGTTGAACACGTAGCTATGAAAACTCGGTGGGAAAGTAAGACGCATAGCTATAGAGTTGTCGGAGAAAATTTATCTCCTTTTTCTAATTTTTGACCGTACTATGTATGATAATAGCTTGTTAATTGAGTTGATCTAGTCACTCAGTATAAAGTTAAAATATTAATTTCGTTTGATATGCTTAGCATTCTTCTTTGGCATTGGCTCCTCCAGAACAGAAGTTTGTACTACAGTGCGTTTCATAAAATATGGCTCTCTCTAAGTTGCGTCTTGAATGACCAGCATGGTGATAAACTATGTTGTCTGATTCTAAAAGATCTTCTTAAATTCTTATGCATACATGCTATGTAGTTACGTACCCATTAAAGATTATCAACCATTCTGAACTGAGCAAATCTGACTGTTATGCTTCAAGTTTGCTAATAAAACACGCTCAATTGAGGCATTGACCTTATTGGACAGTTCAACATCTCCGCTAAAAGCCAGTGGTGCATATATCCTCGAGCAAAACTGAAAATCAATTAAGTTTGAAACCCATAGCGACCTAGCAGCATCATTTTGATGATGTAGTTTTGAGGTAATGATAGACATTAATTCCCATTTTTTGCTGTAATCTTCCGTTCTCCTCATCTGTTTCTCTTTTCTTCCTTATGCGATGGTTCTAGTCCTCCCACGTTTGTTCTATGAAGTCGATCAGTTCACGACTCATGTCATAAGACATAGGTTGAAGGTTCCACATAGTTCCTCTCTGACAATTCCATCCATGACGATTCTTTATTGGTTGTTCAGATTATATTGCATTTCATGATGCATCATTTTTGTTTATGCATTCTTGTCTTTGGATTCTGTGGAATTTTTTCTCCCAATCCTCCGATTTGTTTAATTGGAGTGCAATAAAAAATCTAATTAATAGTCTAATAAATCTTATCCATCGTTTTTTACACTGTGGACCTCTAATAGACTATTATTGTCTCTTGGATTTTCCAATATTTGTTCCAATGGAGCAACAGAAGTTGTGACAAGTTGGTTATGAGCACGATTTCATGGAGCTGCTGTTTGTAAGTTGAAGTCGAATTGGCATTTCTTCAATGCATGCTGGAAACCATCTGAGGGCCATACTCGATCAATGAACGCTCGATCATGGTCGCTCGAAGCAAATGAACGAATTGCAAATTGATGCAGACTTCTGATCAGGAGAGGAAAAGACTATTTCTATGAATTTCTATGAAATAACTATTTTTCTTGAAAGAGGAAATATCAACTTTTCCTCCCGCAGCTATGTTGTACAGCCCGAACACAGCGAGTGATGGACAGATAGCTAAGGGAGGAAACGTTTACTTCCTCTCAAAGGAATGTAGCCTTTCATTTTGTGATTTATAGATGTCTATTGTTCATTATAGAAATCATAGACGTCTAAATTTAGAAGTCTTTGACACACAAAGTTGATGGTTGCGTCGCGAAATCAATTAGGCCCTAAATAAGAGATACTGCATCTTAAATAAGAGATACTTAACACACTAAATAGTTTTGCACACGGGCCCTATATACTGCCTTTAGTATTGCATATCAGAATAAAAAATAACATGGGTCAACTGACCCGTGTTGGCAGTTGATAGTTAGCCAAAACGCCGGTAGTGCTAGTGTTAAAGTACGAGCTTTTTCCGTTGTATATCGAAAATGAATTTAATGCCTTTTACTATTATCTTACAAAATCCTTAATTTTGAATCTTGTTAACTATAGGACATATTTTTTCAAAAAACACGTGCTTTAGAATTTTTGAAACAAATGCATCTCTAAAAGCACATAGTTTAAAGTACGTGCTTCTACGTTATGAACATCTTTTGTTGAATCCCTGGAGTTAATATGGATTGTTACCCTGGATTATTTTTTCTGAATATTTCGGAATCTGCGGTTCCCAAACATTTAACTATAATCAAATGCGTTTTCCTACAAATATGCATTCATGAATATCAGCAGTCAGCAGTCACACAAACTACAAGTTTGTTGGTGACCATCTGTAATTAGCATGCTGAGCTAGCTCCATCACTGACAACTGCAAAATCAGATGAGTTGTACGACGATAACATGTATTCTCTATTCGCTTTCTTCTAAAGATGGTATCATTCCTTCATTAACCCTCAGAGACCTGAGGGGGTCCAGTGGACCCCGGAGCCACATTTTTCTATTTCATTTTTGAGGCTGACGATATATCAACCACTCAAGCCCATACAAAATCATCATTTCTGACAGTGAAACTGCATGCGTTATTTCATTTCAAGTGAATCAGTAGAAGTGTGCCAGATAGGCCAAGGGGGTTCACTGGACCCCCCTCACGTCTCAGAGGGTGTAGAAATTTCATCACAAAATTTTTGTAATTAGATGAAAAATGATTTCGAACATGTCCACGATGGTGTATAAAGAGTGAAAGTCATTTATTCATTGTTTGCATCATGCTCGTAGATGTGCAATGTGTTGGAAGATCGCAAAATGTGCTTTCGCACATGATCTCGCGTGACTGGTTGGCCTATATGAACAACTCGACATAGATCGGTGTCCGAAATGAAACCTATCATTATATTCATAGTTGAGCACCAAAAACTGATTGATGAAAAACTTTTCACAGCAGTAATGATAAGTTTGAGATCTCCACAGCTGTTTTTTTGATTCTAGAAGTACAGTAATTTTGACTCATTTTAGGAATGTACAAATGGAAAGGATTAGCTGCACGAATTAAATCAATTTCATCAAAATCAACTATCTGAGGCTTTATGGTGACACAAAATATCGTAAAGCCGCCTCCTAGTACAAATGATGCTGTACTAAATGTGGTTGACTTACGAAAAACACCATATTTTCGCACGTGTTTACTGAGAAGGCTGAAAGTCACTATGGGATTCGTTATACCGACCTGCTACACGCAAACATCATTGTTTTACTTAAAATCAACTTTCCTAAATGTTTGATATCGATTTAAACAGGTAAGCTAAGCATATGTTAAAGGGGTCCACTGGACCCCCCTCAGGTCTCAGAGGGCCGGGTGTGAAAAAGCTCAGGTCTCTGAGGGTTAACCGAAGGCCGCAGGCCTGAGGTTAATATCTATTTTTCCTGAGACTAATCATGCAATATCTGTTATAATACATACTAGTTCAATGATAGACATCCGACTACTTATTAACCTCTTTTCTGCTTATTAACTGGTATCATAGGAAGTGTAGGCTATCTGTGTCCAAACGTTGGTCAGAATTTGATATCTCATGAATATTCATACGTCATGCTATATAAGATGGGAATGTAATGCATAGACTTGGATAAAAATATTGAAACGTCAAATTCAATTCAGCCATATTAAGATGGACCTGCTAGACCAAGCGCCTACCGCAATATTGGATTTTTCTGTCATTCCAGGCGGAATGATTTCAGGATTAAGTGGATCTGAAATAGACAAATTAATGAAGCAATATGAAACACCGCCGGACTGTGCAACAACATCACGATTTTCAATGCCGCAATCGGACGCAGCAATTCAAACATTGAAAAAAGACAGCACACCATTAGCGACTGTCCGTAGAAATAAATTGAGTGTCAACATATTCACTGAGTGGCAAATGAATTGGAAAAGCAAATAAGTGAGATCAAGCAGCCAGATGCTCTTGATTATTGGTTCAGTAAATTCGCACTTGAAGTAAGGAAACGTGATGGCACACGATATCCGCGTGACAGTTTGGTTTCCATTATGGCGGGTTTGAATGCGACAATCAAAGACTACATCGGTCCGGTGAACATCTTCAAGGACGCAGCATTTACCAGAACGCAGGAGTCATTAGATCTATCGATGAAGCTGTCAACCGCAGAAGGTGCTGGGATAAGCAAAAAGCAAGCTGAAGTCATTAGTGTAGAAGATGAAGAAAAGTTGTGGACTCATTCTTTTGGAGATACTGATCCGCAGAAACTCCAAGATACACTTTTCTACCTAAATGGACTGCACTTATCAATGCGCAGTGGACAAGAACATCGTTGCTTGTCAACGAGCCAATTAGAAATAAAGCATGATCCTCCTTCGCTTATCTATTCAGAAAGTGTAGCAAAACGTACAATGGCGGACTTAAACAGAGAAGAATCGAACCAAAAAAAGTAGTTCACATTGACAACGTTTACTACAATAATCCTCAGCGCTCTCATGTCAGACTTTATGAAAAGTATCTATCAGTTCGACCGAAGACAACTGAAGTATTTTCCCTCAGACCACTGAAAAACTATTCGACTTTTTGGTACAGCGCGGTACCGATTGGGAACAATACCCTGAGAAGCTTTATGAAACGAATTTGCAAAGCATCTGGTGTTGAAGGATATAAAACAAACCACAGCTGCACGCAACATGTACAACCAGACTGTACGAATCCGGCTGCGATGACCACGGAATAATGAGAAGAACTGGTCCTAGATCAAGTGATGG
Source organism: Prostheceraeus crozeri (assembly GCA_907163375.1). Taxonomy (NCBI): domain Eukaryota; kingdom Metazoa; phylum Platyhelminthes; order Polycladida; family Euryleptidae; genus Prostheceraeus; species Prostheceraeus crozeri. The sequence goes on from CAJQUW010003042.1 coordinate 101,410, forward strand.
ACTGAAACCTTATAAAATAATGGGTGAAATTCATGATTTCAGCAGCAGCGCTCAAATTGACAACAGGCCGGGATCACTTAATCTCAGTGTAAACAATTCAAAAAAAAATCATATCGACAGCGTCATACATGTTCAACTTCAATGCAGGTTGCATCGTGCATTTTTATCAAAGCACAAAATAGTGTTTTCTGTGCTTTCGTATTTTTGCGAGTATATGAAGTTTGTAAAGTTTTCAGTATTTTTCAATTATTCCATTATTGTGGTTGCGATTTCATAGCTTTTAGTGGTCACTAACATTGATATCTGATTTTACTAAAATCAGTCATGAGCTCCTAGGAGTACTTCGATATCTCAACTATTTATTAACCGCAATTATAGAATTATATAATACTCCTACGAATTTAAATTTACTACTTATTAACTGGTATAACCGCACCAAGTATGTATTATTGAGTAGGTTAAGGGACTGTATCGATATCTTGGTAGTCTCTGGCTAATCACAATTTGTTTACAGACTTCTATGATTTGTCCTTTGTAGGAGTTAACTGCGCGAGGAAAAGTTAACTTTCTGATCCCGTGGGACTGAAAAGTTGGTATTTCCACCCGGCAGTTTGCACAAGAGAGATATCTTCTCACTCCCTCACAAAATGAAAATGTCTTTGAAATCATAAAGAGAGATTCTGAATAAAAGCGACCAATCGTAATGGACGAGCAGCTGTAGATGCTTTCCAAGCAATTATATTGAAGAATGTCTCTTCGATTTTTCAGCAGCCAATGTCAATGAAATCGTGTTTATAACCAACATGCCAGAATTTCTGTCTTAGAAATACATAGGTATTTTTAAATCCAATCATTTTACGAAAGACAAGCGAACTGATTCGGCAGACGTGCAGTTTTGTTGTAGTCAAGAAGTGCACCCTGCTCTACTCGTATGAAGGTTTCCAGTACGACCTCGTTCACCTCACAACTTCGTGCTAGCACCTGGACGAAGAAGACCAAGATTTGACCCAAGATTGACCAGATTTCAGTAACAGATGTACAACTGGCAATTCTTGAAGACAGACTTTGAAATTCATTTTGTTGATACGAAGCATACTTTTCTATTAGCATATTTATCCATCGTCTTGGCTTGATATTCGTCATTGGCTTACAATATTCGGCCGATATTCAGCTTTGATTTAATGTTGACAGCCAAATACTTCATTAATGTATTATTATAGCTTTCTGTCAGAGCTTGACCTATTTTACAAGGCTTCAAATGTTTATGCTAATAATAGAAAATGATAAAAAGCTTAACATTGTATTAAGCATCTATCATTTCTTAGTTTTTACATATGCAGCATAAATGAAGTACAGTGTAGGCCTAAATAATATCAACGGTTTTATAAATTTAATAACGGTAACCTATACAAAAATGATGATTAGGCTAATTATTATTAGATGGTGCAAAACATAGGCATATGTTTGATTACCATGTGTAGATATAATTTTGACTCAAAACGACTACAATAATCAAGTGTAGACAAATACACATTTAGGCCAAATATTGTAAAGTACTCAAAATGTTGGATTCTTTAATTTGGTTGCAGGTGCTAACATACTGATTTCAAGGACTACTTTTTTTATTTTCCTGGTAAATTCTACATAGGCCTACAAGTATGTATTACACTTGTATTTTTTTACACTATATATTTTTTAATCTTGGGTTTTAAATCTTGGGTGTCACCCAAGATCTTGGTTCGGCACCCCAAGATTCTTGGGTACCCCCAAGATCACCCAAGACCCAAGATTAAACCCAAGACCCAAGATCCAACCTTGGTGAAAAATTTGTCTGATATCTTCTAGGGAAATTCTCATCGACTGATTGACCGGATAGAGACGAAGCTTGGTGATGATAATAAGATAAAGTCATCATCAGATCATTTCAAAAATTTCAAAATTTGGAACTAAATATAATTCGTCCAATTTTCACTCCACCGTCTGGTAATAAAAAATTGATTTCACTCTGAAACTTCTCTTCAATGTAACAATCTTCATCATTTTCGTTTTCTATCACAAGAGAACTCTGAAAAGAAATGATCTACGGCCAGTTCTAATGAACAGTTTGTATTATTCTATCCTTGTCATGTTTTTGTGTAGGGAGAGAGGGACAGATAGGAAGTCAGACGGCCGGAAACGGTGGAATCAGTCTAACTGTCGCCTCATTCCTGTCTGTTCAGGGCGATGACGTTCTTTTCAGGATTTCTTCTTCACTTTTCTGAACTGAATCAGTTTTTGCATAATATTTAATGGTAGAGAGATAACGACCGTATTGTGGGACGCAAAGTCAGACAAAGTGTTCCCAACTTCTTAGCAGAAATGGTGAAGGATTTCAAATTTGAATAAATTCATTTCTCAGCTTCATGAGTTTGAACGTAAAGAATGTGACAGCTGCTGAAACTGAGATGCATCACTTTTTTAACAAGTAACCTGGCAATCAATAATTTTATCAAATCTCAATAAATGCGACCGTCACAAGATCGTCCCCTGAATCGAATCCTGCGCGCAGGTGCTACTTTACTCAATGCATGTACTCGTAAGTACACTGTAAATCGCTGGATACAAAAATTACATACAAACATATACCAAATTCACATACAATTTGAAACTAACATTTGATACGAGATTCTCGTATGTTTTTCATACGACATCTCACTTACTTTCATATGTGATTGGTATGTAGTGATGCGAACAATTCTATCTATGATTGGCTGTTTTACAATGAAAAACGAGTTGTTGGTCTGTTATAAATACGAGATCCGATGCAAATTTATCATCATTCGTATGCCTCTGGTATGTAGAGCTTTAAGTCGCATAGCAAATAAATATATGTTACATACTACTGTCAAGCAAATTTTTCAGTAATACCAGTTGTGAATATTTCTTTGTGATAGTGATATTTAACTAGATTAGCTTTACTGTAAATTTCATGGAGAATGTCGGCGTTGCCACTTGCCTGGTAACATTATCAGGACGTGTGGTTAGCTCTACTTCATGAACCAAGTCGATCAACATCAATTCATTCAAGCGATGTCTTTCGTGCAACCATATTGACTTATATATCTCAAACACAACTATTTTTGCGTTCATGTATTATAATGTGTTTTTTATCTCGGATTGATATAATATGCTTAATTTCAAAATTACATAATGCATATTTGTTGATGGTTGAATACTTATTGATTATTTATGAAATAACTTAGACGTACATATATTAAAATCGAATTAATTATTGTAATTATGACTCTTGAATATTATTATCTCACTACTTACAAAACAGTAGTAACATTAGTGTGATCTTTATTGACAAAAGGCCTTAAATCAACATACTTTCGCATCCATCCTTCGTATGTGATTGGTATTGAGCGATTTACAGTGTACGCTACAAGTACGTTAAAGCTTCTTAGTGAGTAGCACCCCATCATCGGATGCGGCTTTAATTGGTTTCATTAGTTGGCAGAATTAAATCCGCCCTCCACGTGCCTGTGTTAGAGCAGTTCCTTCCTGGATATTTCACGTTCTCAACAGATGGTCCGGTGGCCTTGTGGTTAGTGGCATGCTTGTGCGTCCTCCAGCTCCAACGTCGTCAATTCGAGCCCACCCACAGCTGATGACTCCTGGCAGGCCGAAACATGTCTCCTGGTGGCTATGTATGTTGAGATTTGGGGAATAGCATCGATTTTCTAGCATATTTATCTTATGCACTGCAGAGAAAGAAATGAATGATTGATTAGTCCTGAAAAAGTGATGCAACAAATTACAGGACCTGTCGTGCAGCTCCGTACAACATTAACAACAATGAGATTAAATACACGATAGATCAGATTGCCATGCAAAAGATGTGCGGCTGGTAGGATTCGAACCTACGACCAAGGTTAACTAGACCTGCGCTCTAACCAACTGAGCTACGAGCCACTTACGCGACTCTGTCAATTGGCAGGATCAAACCCTCACCACCACACATCAGTTGTCAAGGCAATAATAATCAATAAATAAATAACACGTCACATGTAATTCAACATGTTGCATCGTTTCTTTACTTGCCCGATCGCGTTATTGCCGCAGACAATATCAGACGAAGCACAATCAAAACTGGATGTCCACAGCGGACAATTAACTGTCCAATTATCAGACAAAGCTATCCACATTTCCAATTTCGGACATGCGTATGAATCCCTTCACTGCCAGCAAATTTTGAATCAACACATCCTTGCATTCATAACACAAACAAGCGCCCTACTTCATCAGAATCTTCAGTTTCATGAAGTGATTCTGGAATCTGATTAATTATAAAGTAATCCGGATTCTCACCAAGTCTTGGTGGTCAATTCAATCTACTTTTAAGACGTCAGATTGAGAAATAGTCGCACAAACCTGATGCAGAACAAAGTGAGAAAGATCAATTCATTTACAGCCCGAAATGATTGAATGCATCAACATTCATATGAAGTCGAAATGTGATGAGAATGATAAATTTCAATCTCCCCTTTCATTTCATCTGCAGCAACACTGATTCGAATCTTATCATTATGCACCTAACATTTTGAAATACTTCTTAGGCGACTGAAGGAAAAATCACGACAAATAACACATGACACTTCTCAACATTTTGACATCTCACTGCTTCAGGCAGTATCTCAGCCATGTCACAGAAATAATTGAAGATTTTCAGAATAATTTCTCAGAGGCAACACATAATCCTCTTGTTTGTGTCAAATAAAGTCTCTAAACGGTCAGTTTCTTTCTTGAAGTGAATATTACAGTGCTGATATGCTGCTTGCTTATGCTGAAAATTCTGATTGATAGTGATAAACAGATGTAAAACTTTAGACATTATTGCAGACTTTCTCTCATCATGTATCAACTCCTCATGGTGCATTACTTACATGAGCAGTCTCTCGAAGCTTAGGTATCACTAAAACATCTTCTTTCATGTCAGACGTTCAGGACGAATAATACAGACAAGGACTTCTTAACGTTTATATTTGATAATGATTCGCGAACTTTATATCTACACATTTGATGTACTCGCAAGAGCTTCTTACACATGTATTTCCTTTCATACCGCTACGAAACAATCTCTGTCGGAGTGTGCTCCCTCTATGTATTGCCACTTTGATTAAATCCCCATATGGTACTGAAACACATGACTTACACAATTTCACACAGTATGCTGTATTGTGCACCACATCCTTCAAAGAGGTATCAGGACTATTTCAAGTACAGTCCGGCAGCTAGATCTGCGGGGAACGTAGACTGAAAATGAGGAAGTTAGAGAATGACGAGCAATGTGAACACCCTTTACGAAACTGCGTGTCTACCGAGTTCTACCTTGTTCTTCTTCTTGTCAGACACGATCAAAGAAAAGCACATGTTAAAAAGCACCTACAGTCAAAATTTTTGATATGGAATGTCTTCAGGTCATTTCCTTTCATGCTCATGCAGCCCTTTCTATGAAGCTGAACACATTCAGATTTCGCAAGCTTCCCAAAATCATGCAGATCATAGGAATTGATTTAATGACATTCCATGTCATAGGTAATGGTTCTAGACTAAGTATTTGTACCGTAGTGCGCGAAAACATAGAAAAATCATCATAATCAAAAAAACTGCAATCTGTGTCCCTTTGCATTAACATGTGCCTTTCTTTTATTGTGCTTGACAAGAAGAGGAACCAGATAGAACTCGGCAGACGCGTAGATTCGTAGTAGGCATAGTGTGCACATCATTCTGTGAATTTTCGGCTCCGCTCCCTGCAGAAACTCGTTCTGGCTGCCGGACTGTACGGTATATGTAAGAAAACCATTCTACAGATTTGTGAATTCCTTCGAAAATAAGTCAGCCCAATATCTCTAACTACTTTTGCTTTACATTTTTTGATTTTCCTCACTTAGCACATTATCTTTTCTTCATTGCAACTATTTCAATTTATCACAGTTAGCGTAAGCGACAGACCCTATGAAAGAGACCCTATGAGATTTGCCTGAGTTGTTGTCAGACAGTGCATATTAATTCAGCATCTACATTCTTAGATTGACGTTAGCGGGGTTCCTTAACGTGTCCACGCAAGAAGTTGTGAATGGGGACCTCACATCCGGACATTGCAAGCACTTGCATTAGATTTTCCTGCGGCGAATGGGTTTGAACAAAAATATCCCAAATTTGCATGTTTAAGTAAAGCGGCGACTCTTATGGAATATCCGGATTAACCCAGTCTTATAAATTTCGGTGATTTACTTCTCATTTCAGCATCATTTTGCGATTTGTCAATATTTATGTTTATCTTTTGATGAATGTTCAGAAACATTCAGAAATTGTGTAAGAACCACAGAATCAGACAGGTCGCTTCTTAGTCTGTTTGACTAGAAGGGAAACATTGGAACATGTAACGTTAATGAAATGGCACAATCCTTCTGACATAATACCATAGCAATCGAACAATGAGCAACCAGTTCAACATTAAAACTGTTATCAACCGGATCACACAGCAAAGAGACACAGATGATGTCAAATTCTACAGGGAAGTATGTGAACGATTTTTCGAGCGTTCGTTAAATTTTTAAATGATGATCGGAGGACCTAACATTATAGAGAAAACGTTTGCGCAATGATCTGAATTCTTCAAATCTGAAGGAATCGTGGCGATTGGAGCATTTTGAAGGAATTCAGAGCAATCCGCAAGCGACGCACGACTATTTTTCCTATCTCTGTAAGGTATTGAAAATTTCTTTTTGCCCACTTATCAAGTTCCTGCATGTGCCATCGTTTTGAATGAGTTTGCACTTCTAGCAAAGTGATACGCTTAAGCAATCTAATTCTGTGGCAAGAACATTTAGACAATTTTGCATCAATTTCTCTCAATCTAACTAATATTGAACTTGAAATATAATACAAGTGTTTACAACTGCTAGATAGCAAGTGGAAGAGTGTGGACTCAGAGCAGATGCTTCTCTAATAAAAAAAGAAATAAACTGGAAAATGAGACAAGATTCTTGATTCAGGGTCGAGAGCTGGTGGTTTGGGAGCCATTTTACGAAGTTAAGGACGTCAGCTGTTGTTTCACGCACTTGTATCGAATCTGAACATTAATTGTGGAAGAAAAACGCGTCTGGCTTGCATGAATAACTTAGAATCTCAACTCGGCTCCGTGTTTCTTCGGTTGGAAATTATTTATGTCCTTGGATATGACTTTCACTGTGCGGCGTGTGTTAGGTGCGTGCTAACTTTCTCAATGTAAACAACAATTGTTCCCTTTCTGAATGGAACTAAAAGAGACAGGCACATTGAATTCGATCAATTGATCCATTCTCATTGAGAACGGCGAATATTTTTCATCGCCATTTTGTGAGACTTTTACAGCTGATGTCGGAAAAAAGGCCAATTTTCTTGGCGTGTGTTTGTGGTTGGAAAATATTTGATTTCATGATGTTCAAGAGAATTTTGTTCTACCAAAGCATCGTGAAATGATTTCAATGACAGAACATTGAAGGAGAGAGTTGAACGAATAAGTGACACGCGAAGCCGAAATGAATGATATTATATAAAAACAAAGACAGAGAATATCAGAAGGAATTATGATAACACAAATTTATTCTAAAATATATAATCCACTTAGGAGATGTCGTTATTCGGTTAAAGATAAAAGTTTTCTTATTTGTTCTCATGAAACAATCTCAAATTATTCGGTTGGAGACAAACAAACACGCCAGTGAATGTTGACAGTTATGTGTTTGCGAGAAATCTCAACGACAAGGTTTTTTATTGCGTCTGTAGAATTTATTTAGAGACATATTTTCTTTCCCAACAATGTTGTTTCAAAGTTCGAGATTGATAAGCAGAATCGAAAACTGATGATAAGTTCTTGATATCTGACTCAACACGATGAAAAAGTCCATGTGTGACTTTCCAGGCGATTGCATAAAATCTCTGATGAGGTAGGGTTGTTTAGTGCAAAGTCTGAGTTATCACAGATGCGAGTAATGCGAGTAATCAAAGATGACAAACAGGCTTGCACGTAAACTAAGGGAATATATTCGCATATTTTTTGAATCATAAGGAATTTGTCTGAGTAAGGATAACGTGCAAGTTGCCGTAGAGGCCGACTGAGTAGGCTTGCATTTTTCATAACAAAATTGCTTTCTACGTTTGGGTGCATCTCAGTTACTAATGACGAATGACGAGTTGCTGCTATATATAATATTCATTGCATGCCTTTGATTACCATATGTCGATAGTCTATCTACTGACCGAGTCGATGAAAAATATTTCAAAATTGACAGGCTCTTTGATGTGCTCAGCTTCCCTTCTTTAGAGGTCGGATTGTTGGTACTAGATGCTTTGATTTTTATTAAGATCACTAACAGTTTTCTTTATCGAAGGCTGATAATTTTCTCTCATTTGATTAGACTATTGCATACTGATCTCAGACTCCATTGCACTTGAAGAAGCCATTGTTCGGAACAGATATCTTAAATACATTTACACGTACCTAAAATGTCCGTCAGTGTATCAGCAAATCAAACTAACCTACAACAAAAAAGCTTTTCAATACTATTCACTGTAGACTGCAAGAAGTTAAAATGCTGTTAATATTTGCGGCTAGAATAAAATTCATAAATAAAAATATCCGGTTAGAAATAAGTCGCTTTTCTGTGTTTGGCTGATTGCAGCCAATATGTCATAAATTTAGGTGACATTTTCTGTGATGTTCTACAGTTAATTGAACAGTTTTAATGGTGTGCACTTCTTGGTATCACATTCTCATCGATCATTTAGTAGAAGAAATACAAAAAAATAAATGGCAGGATGAAATCAGATAGCTTAATATTCTTAATTTGAATAATCAGATGAGAAGACATCTCTTTGAAATGAACATTGTCACCAGTTAGTAAGATGCATTGGTTTATTTCAGCGATTGAGCTACACATGCAGGAGAATGGACCATGCGTGCTGTACGTAGATAGTGCACGCGAATTGAATTGACAAAGATGCTTAATTTTTGCAAGAGATTGACAAAAATTTCCGATTTTATAACTATAATGTGCACCTGAAAAGATGCCTACGTACTGCGTTCCTTCGTGTCTCATCAAATTTTCCATTCAAGTTTCAAAACAGTAAAATTACAATTAGCATGAAAGGCTTGTCGTAATACTTTGAATATCTAAAGAGAATGACAATTATTAAGTCAGACCTTTGTTGTCAATCTACAGTGTGACGTAGTCGGATGACATGCTGATGTGCTGTCTCGATACAACATGAATGCTGGCAGCGTTCTGTCAATAATAATAGGACAATAGGCTGTCGCTATGACGTAGAGATGACGTCTGCCTTCACATGCATTCCTCTAGAGACGTCAGCGTGGCCTAGTGAAGAAGGTGCGACTTCGGTTCGATTCCTCGGTCGGGCGAGTGCGGTCTGGTAATCAAGGGTCTTGCATTGACTTATTAGATGTCATTCTCTTTAAATATTACAATTGCGATGTGAAATGGAGATTTGACATCCGCTGAGTGATGTCAAAGCGGAGTGCATTGTATCACGTAGGCCTAATCTGGCATTTCTTTAAATCAGACAATCTTTTCTAATGTTTTCTTGTTAGCTGTATTCCTATTGGTTCGTAGTAAGTGTTAAAACAATCAAAAAAAGCAAGGTATTACAGAATTCTGCAAGCATTTTCCTGTGCAAAATGCCTTGCTGGTGATGTTATCTGCTTCCTATTTGCATTGAAATATAGTAGAACTAATGATCATTCTCGGACCTTTGAATGAAAATTTAATGCAGTGTTTTTGTGGTTAAAATTCATTGAACTTTCGCAAAAGGTCACCGCGATGTGACAGAGAGAAGCGGACCTCATTCAAGGTGCTATCTACACAATCCGAGATGTCAATATTGCAATGTATTCCTGATAATGTAGAAGTCATTGAATGTCTGAAATTGCACTATGATAGACATCACAGAAATTTGCGAGGATCATCCAGTTCTTTTGCGTTTTTATAAATGTTCTGATGTTTCTCCGACGAAGTAGAACATGATATCTGTCTATGAATGTGAGATATCACAGAAGACACGCCGTTCAGTAGAGGGTCACATGACACAAGTTCATGGTATAGCAAGTATAATTCGTAGTATTTATAATAGAATAGTTGTGATATTGCTACTGCTGGGAATTGATCGTCAATAAATACATATAGCTAATAAAGATAAAATCAGTAATTAATAAAATCAAAATCAGCCAGCTCTTGTACTGTTGAGTTTACAGTGCACAAAGCAGAATATTTCACTTGTGAGGTTATATAGATGCCGTGAAGGAATAATAATGAATCATATTGAATGTTCCATAATCCATTGTGTATTATTTTGTGACTAAAATTATAAAATATTATCTGCCATTCATGCTTAGACAGAGATTTTACGTTAGAGCCATGCACCACCTGTGGTTGAAGCAATAGGGCGTCTGCCTAAATTCAGGATGCATGATGAGAGCTAATATCACCTTTATAAACTTACGTAATAGTGATAAAAATGTCAACAATACGTGATAAATATAATAGAAAATATTCTTCCAGATGGGATTCAAAGCAATCTAAGTTTCGGAAGTTCTTCATCTGTATTCAAAATTTAAATGCTAAAATGAGGGCACAAGCTTTCGGAGGCGTCTGCACCACTCCCTAGTCATGTGAAAAGTGACACATTGAAAGTGTTCTACACTTGCTGATCTGCAATTGGTCATTGACACGCTCATTACAACAGACTCTAATGGACAAAATTACCAGTACGTGTACAAAGTGCTACTCATGACAAACATGTTTTCCAAAACTACTGTAAATATTGTTTTTAACTCTTGCAAAACTACAGAGAGTCTACGTTATTTTTACGTGTACAAAGCTATAAACATGTTATATTGCTGTGGGACAGTAATATAATAAACAGATAATGCATAGCTACTTAAGATTATAGTGAAATTTTGAACAGGAATGTTACCCGATTACTGCATTTAGACTTCATCATTCACTAATAATTTCTTGCATTTGATCAGTTTTACAATGCTTTACCCTTATGAGCAATAACTATCTTGTAACTGTCACATGACATACGACGTATGTCTGGGTCTGTTTTGTTGCTTATTCCTGCTCCAATCAAATTCAATTACTGTCGCAAGATGTAGTTTCTATACTTGGATATGAAGAAAAGCATGATGGATGAACATAGCTGAAAACTGAAACGACGCGAGGCGCAAATTCATTCACCAAATAGCTAGCGGTTCATTATACAGATAAATAATTAGTAAACTGGTAGCACCATACTACAGCTGTCATTGATTGAGTTTTTGACTGGTAATCGAAGCGAACTTAACCTGTATCTGAATGTGCGAGTAACTTACTTTTTCGTATAAGCTTGCACAAATTCTGCATGCTATGAAGCGAATGTAATGTGCTCGATACAGTTAAAGGTTCGGGATCCTGATAGGCATCAACAAGGGAACCCCTTACAATCACTGTGTCAAATATCTCCAAAATCTGTGCAAGTCGTTAAGAACGATGTTTTGTAGGAAGAGTGGGGTGCTTCCAGACAGTGATGAAAATGCATTACGTGATGAATGACACCTCCCACTTTGATAAAATGTTTTAGGATCGGTGCTCTAAATAGCATCATGTGGGAGGTCCTCAAAAGTATCCAATTTATCATTTAAGATGAGCGAGAAAAACTACAAGATTGATTATGACAAATGTGATTCCACCTTGATGATATAATGAATGTGTTGATATTGCACGATGAATTGCTGAAAATAATGTTTCAAACACATTCTTAAGTCGATTTGAGGATTTTCATGAAGTTTTCGTTTCTTCAGTTGATAACTTCTGTACTGGCATTAAATAGTGCTTTACTGAGAATGTGTGTGTGTCTTGTGTTCTTGTCTTCTGCTAGTTTTCCTGTGCTTATCGGGATTATGAATGCAACCTCTGACCTTCCAACGCACTATGTCATCTGCAACCTGCGAGCTTCCCAAAAATAATGGAATAAGGTGTCGTTAATGTCATTTCGCATCAATAAGTATGGATGGACTTCCTTCATTTTCTGAATCAACGCAAGTTTGAAGAGCGTGGGATAAAACGGTGAAACCATCGTTGTTCAGCTGTGAGTTTTAACACAAATCCATTATCTAAATTAATATCCATAAAATTCTTGTCCGGAGGATCAGTCAAAAAAAAATATCCTCTCATGCATTCATATTTACACATACTTTTATCTTTATCACTATCCGGAAACCAGCGTATGAGGGCATGGAATGATAGTAATAAACACTATTCATCTAATCGACAGTCAGCATTTATCAGTGGAAAAAGTCACCTGATTAGATTACCGCTACAACTGGCCAGGCGACTTAAGTCAGTGAATATAGTCGTGAAAATTCAGATATTTTGTAATCACATATTTTCCCGTAGTAATGCACAAATAAATAATAACTTTTGTAATTTAACAGGCTATTTGAAACTTCAAAAAGTCTTGGATATCTTTAAAGTTTCATTCTTCTTTAGCTAGACTTGTGGACTATCAGTTCACAAAGCGATTGGAATGGCTACTTTACAAAGAAGACCTTCAGGACTTAATGCATTTATGTATTCACATATTCATGAGTGTAATTTGAATTGTGCTCACTGTAACTCACAAATCAGCTTTGTTGGATTTTTGCATTTTTACATCATTATTGGGAATATATGAATATTATATATAATATATAAATTATATAATGAAAGGCTCTCCAAATCTAAATGAAGAAAAATTTCAAAATAATAAAATATTATAGATAACATTATATAGATATTAATTATTACAGATAATAAAAAAATAAAATTTGCTACAGAATGAGTTATTGCAAATGAATACTGACATTGGATGCACGCTGACTAACATGCAGTATTGCGATTTGGAGGACTGCTTTCGGAATAAAGGAGAGGGTGTTTCAGAACGTTTTTGTCTCTGCTTTCTTTGTAACAAGGAGTCGTGTGGAAGACTCATTTTCATGTACTGTACAAGTAAGAAAGAATGGTCCTTTGATGACAACGTAGATGTATTTCAACTTAATATCAGCTTCTAACTTGGAATTGATGCTTTGCCTATCATCGATGTGCAAATCAGAGAGAGGCGTTCGGAATGTGCAAGAATCACCTTCACTGTTGTTACTGAGTAAGTAGGGTTGTCAGCCGATATTTCACTTGTCATTTTTCTATGAAAGTCGTCTTGTATATCTCCAATTCCAAATTAGACGACCTTAATTTCATGATTAAGGCCGTCTAATTTGCTATGTAATACCATTGAGGTAGGAGCATTTCGAGCACTTCGAGCATTCCGGATTCCCAGTGAAAATGGCATTGAGGCAATTCCTATGACCTGTACTTTGGACTCGTAGAGATCTCAAGTTTGACATGCTTTAGTGCTCTGAGCTGCATGGGCTATGTAGAAAATTATCATAGATCTACAGATCAAAATGTTGGATTTTTGACGTCATAGATTTGAGGTTCAGCAGCAATGCATAAATTGCCCTTCAAATGATCAGCCTAAATCGTCTGGTGCTATAGAAATAACTATTCTAATTTTATTCAAAACAGAACAACATGCATCACAGTTAGCAAGCAATGTTCTAAAAGGTGACAAAAAGCTATAAAAAATCGTGAAAAGAAGAAAACAAAAAAGAAAGCCGTCAAGAAAAGGTTCTGACCGATTGTTCGATCTCTGATCGCCCAACAGAGGCAGCATTTCGCTTGATGATGGCTTGCGCACTTGCCCGCTATGCGCCGAAGATTTAGGCTGTCATTTGAAAGTTAATATATCTTCATTCATACATTTCAAGAAGCAGATTTCCAGCATAATATTGCAGCTCTTTGCATTTTTATCAGTGCATTTAGAAAGTGGTTCTTGCACGGACAATCTGTGTATTGAATGTAGCTATTGAGCCATATCCTCGCACTAGTGCCAAGAACTCGGTATCATGCAGAAAATATAATGCCGCATAGCTTGGCGTGCCTCCACCTGTCATTGAACTCATTTTCTATGTTACTCAAAGCACTCGACGCTTCGCGTCTCTTGATTCAAATAACATAGACAGTTCGTTCAACTATGGTGAAAGCACTGAAATCTATGCGGTAATAAATATTTCTAGTCCTGAAAAGTGAAATATTATGGAAGCATTTGAAATTCTAAATTCATCATCCACTGAAAATCATATCATGTCCAGTCTTAACAATTCCATGGGCTTACTCTATCTGTCGAATCTTCAGCTATCTGTGGCTGTTTGAACTGAAATGTACAGACAAAATAAATCGAATTGGGCTCTGGTTCAAGGCGTGGTGAACTCAAAAAGTTACAGTGTTATCTGCTTGAGTTGAAACTTTGCTTAAGTACATCAAACTTGAAGATTGAAAAAATGATACACATCGATTCAATTAGGAAGATTTTTATCGATTTTTAGTCTTCAAAAATGACAAGGCCTTAAAGAGTGCTGTCAAGAATTAATTTGGCTTCTTTATTCTTCAGAATATTCACTTATCAATTTTGAGAACACGGCTGCAGGTGCATAAAATGCAAAAACCTACACAATAAGTCTTCTTGTGGAGAACGATGCGTCAACATAATTGAGGGTGTGTTTGGAAAAAACAGATGCTCTTCCTGTATAATGCTCATCACTACCTTCAACTTTAGTTCTCAAGGATCAAAGGGATATGGAAAACCTGTCTAGAAGAAAGACTTTCAACAAATTCTCAGTTTGAGGTGCATGACAGACACTGCAGTACTCAAGGCTTGAATTTAAGAATAGAAAACATGTATGATCGGAGGCGGATCACGACTGTACAGTTGTTGATGTTGCAACGGTTGATTAGTTATCATTTTGTAAGAGAATTTGACCGCCAAGATCTTTGTGGAAATAGCACCATTATTCCCAAAGATTTGAAAGAGGTCAGTTCTTCATCACTTCCGCTTCGTTTCATAGTTTAGGATGGAGCTCACATCCAATTGCGTACGAGAAAAAATGAAACAAGGAAAGATCTGAACAATTATTAACAATAAAGAAAACATCTTCCAGCAGTCTTGGCTACAATAAAAATTCAGTTGACTATAAAAAAATAAAATATACTTGTGCTTATACAATAAACACATGCATAATTATGCACAATCACACGGGCACATCAGCAAGATAGCCGACTGCTTGCGTATCGTTTCTTCTCTAATTTCTTGGCCGATCAGAATTCAGTGGATCCACATCCAATGCGTGCACACATAGCCTATAAAATACTTGAAAATGATGGAAAACAATCTAATAATGCTAGTAGAGGCTTATATACTTGCATAATTCAAGTGCAATATATAATTTCAAGTGGGCTGCCTGCAGGCTACTCAATTTTGCCACTGATCTCAGATTGAGTACCGCTACGTTTCTGAGCATCAACAGTTCGGCCGCCAGAGCGAGTTTCTGCAAGGGAAGCAATGCCAAAAAATGGCTGCTACCTATGGCTACTACAAATCTACACGTCTACCATGTTCTAGTTCCTGTTTATGTCAGGAAGTGTCAACGAAAAGCAAATATTAATCCAATGTGATTGTCGGCAAAATGACTCTGATTAGGTGACAATTACCAAGTCTAGAGCCCTAATTTTTGGCATGGAAAGTGTTCAGGTCATTTTCTATCATATTCATGGATTTCTGTCTATGAATATAAACACATTCAGATTCAGGAAGCCTCCAAATATCGGCAAGCATAACTTCTCACTTTTTCCCTCGGTGTACAATATACTACACTGTAAACCAGCACCTCCTAAAGCGAGATGAATCACCTCCTAAAGCAAGACACTATTCGTAACTAATAAAAAAATCCTAAAGCATGCGCCTTTTAGAAGGCTAGCCTCTCACCTCCTAAAACATTTTTTCAATGCCATATTCTACTTTTCCCTTATGACAATGCACACTACTATCTTTATTCAGCAATAGACGGGTTACGCATTGAGATTTATTGCAGACAAAGCTCTGATTATATTCATTCAATATTTATTTCTTGCTTTACAAACAACCCTCTAAAGAAATAAGAACCCTTTGACCCCTGTAGTACTGTAATGCAAGAGAACATGACATTAGTGTTGTACAATTCGAATACATAAAACAAACTTTACTGAAATTCACTTGAAATTTATAAAATTGACACCCAGTACCAAAATGAATACAATCACAGGTCTATTTATGTAACAGATGCAACGAAATCTCATGTATACATGTACAATGAAAATTTTGGCCTGACCACGCAATTTTCGGTGAAAAAAATACAAATGCTACATAATATTATCAGTGTCGGGACAGTAAAAATTGTCAGAAACATGCAGGATATTTATTACAGAATTATGTGGATAAAAGCATGTGTGAAATCGGAGATCAACAGCTGTAATAGAGATAAAGTAACAAATAGATTCTCTCAAGATGCGAATATCGAATAACAATTAAGTGCTCTAGATATGCAAATCAATCTCTATTATTGTTCAAGTAAATTACGATCTAAACTAACAGATATTGCAGCTCTAAAACATCACGGAAATCATCAAGGAATTATTTTAGAAAGATCGAAACTAAAGAATTCAAAGTAATTTATGACACCAAAAAATTCACAGATCTGTGCACTGATCTTGGTGAAGATGTGACGCACACGAAGAAGTCCTGCCAGCAGTCTCTGTGGTGGCCAAATACTGTCGATTGCGTTGGAGATTATATGTTAGAAACAGAACTACATGTACCGTGGTGGCATAGATGCTGCATCCGTCAAAGCACATATATAATATTTGGACACCATATATTAGTATTCACTGATATTCCAGTCGAAATGATTGCTGAAAAGAAAAAGGAATTTTAGTTAGGAACTATGGAGTGAAATCAGGAAGAAAATAATTAACTTTAAGATACAAGGACGTCAGATCTACATGTTACATGCAGCAGGCTGAACAAATTATGATTTCTTCAAAAATTCGAAGTTTTTGATTTGACAGACAATTGAAAAAAATAGAATTTCTGATAATCATGCATACACAGAGCATATCGTATTTTTTTAATTACTTTTATTACGCTATCTATTTTGATATACGCCTAGATAATATAATTTATCAATGCTGAATTGAATACATACACATGTACTTTGATAAAATGATTGAAACCTCTTGTTGCAGAAAATTGGCTCCTTTCTTAGTTATTCGATGTTCTACAGATTATGGAAATTTACGAGCTTCATATCTCCAAAAATAGCAAATATTATGCTAATAATCCATATTCACAAGTACTAACTTTCGTTTGAAAGTTCTAATGCAATACTGCATATGTTTCTTATTGACTCTCCACTTCAGACAGCATGCACTGTCCTGCAAACTTCTATTTGTCGGCAACAAGTAGCCGTACTTATTAATCAGATGAAAACAATATGAGCGTCACCGGTCTCTACCAAACATGCATGAGCTAAGTTGACTTCAAAAATAATAACTGGCATGGCTTATATAGATCGTCGTCAGAACATTTATAAAAATTAAAAAATGGAAAGATCATGAGATGATTTTATGAAAAAGAATAAAAAAGTTCCATTCAATAGGCGGACATTTTCTTGCTATCAGAATTACCTTATCATGTATTTTTACAGAATAGAAACATTCTTTATTAATTAATTAATCTTCTCTTTTTGTGTTAATGACTGTTTAGTCTTTCCTATTTGTGCTGGAGTCTATTTTTGCCTTGATATCATGCTACGTTGAGAACTTAATAGTAATGACTGATATGAATTGAGTATGAAAGATACTTTAATTGCTAAAATGGATTTACTTTTAAAAGTAGCCAACAGGATGGACTGAATATTTATAGAAGTGGAACACTCAACGCCGTACATTAAAAATACGTTTGTATCCAATAGTGTCTGGACATTGTAGAAAAACCGTGGATATTTGAATACTGACAAGAAGGATATTTACTGGCAGAAGATTTTATACAGAAGTATAGAAGTTTTAATTTGTCAGTAGTCTGTTGGCCCATAGTTCAACATCCGGAATTTCATATATTTTGATGAATATTTATTAAGCGAGTTCACAACTATATGGCAGCAGAATTTTAATAGATTAGATAAAAACGTTTAAAAGATTGAGTGCGAAATTTTAAGCACATGTTTACAAAGATGTTTCTTCTTAAATGTATGAATCAGGAAAGACTTCTACTACATAATGGAAACGAATGTCCTTCTGTGTCGTCTACTGCATTTTTTCGATGTCTATACTATTATCTGACTATAGATTATCATGACAGTTGGTGATAAATGGTTACATTAGCAAGTTACATTCAACTAATGCGTGCCTCCAATAAACTAAGTACAAAATTGATTGTTGTATTTCTATTAAAATTCATTGAGATAAACCAATTTTCGAATATTCTGAATATAATTGACCACACATAAATGATACATGTGTACATCAAAGCATTTAGAACTTTGCATTGAATGTGCGCATTTGCTTCTCAGAGGCTTCACCGAGCACAGATAACGCGAATGAATGCATGAAATTGACAAATACAATGTATGCCTACCTCGAAAATTTACAGCTTTTTGAAATTTATAATTTCCATTATCCGCAAAAAGTAATTAAGTCCCGTTATGAAAAGTGTCATTTTAACTACAGAAGTCGCAGACTCGATTTACATTAGTGCTATACAGCATGCATGCATTACAACTCTTTCGAATAGGCTACGAGAGCAACAGGAAACTCACCTCATTTTTCAGAGCTGCCGTTGGTTGATGAACCAGATTGATCAGTATATCTGTCACGATTGACGATCACGAGAAAATGTAGAATGCAGATTTTTGGCCATTTGGCTTCAAGTCTTATTATATTTCTTTTCCATTTATCCAGTATTTCGATCGACGTTAATGGGAAAGATGTAGTCTCCTGGCATGACATCATGATACCCATATATTTGCAATTTACAACTGCACAACTTCAACAGATAATTTCACTAAACAATTTAATTGCAATATCACTGACAGAAAGTCAACTTGCCACTCGAAGTCAAAGCCAGCTACATAGCCTCGGAGAGATGAAGCGGAGAATGATTCACGTACATACAGCAACGTGAACTTATGATGTCCTCAATAGCAGCTATTGTTATGCGACAGCGTTCCTGCTGTCTGGCAAGCAGTGACTCACGCTCTCTATGCAGATGCTTACGTCTAAGGGTTATTGTTCTCTTCAGTATGCTAGCCTACTAATTCAACTTAGCCTTCTGAAATTTTAGTGTGTGGCGCTTTAGGATGCAGATTTCTTCTGCTTTAGGAGGTGCCAGATTACAGTGTAGTACACCGCATCTGACAACCAGTGTGGCCTATTTCTTGCAACATAGAAAGATCTAATCAAATGGAATGAACTTTATCTTCAGATCGTAAGACAAACAATCTATCAAAAGAAGTGCGCCGATGAAATGCCTTTGCGGTATTAAAATCGCATTTTTACACTTCCTCCTTTATCTATTTATTCAATTTTTGTTTGTGAAATAATCTGATTATATCAAAGTGACCACAATAGAAAGCGTTTGTCATTACCGATGTGTTTTTTGATTTTCCACATTCATCAACGATCAGTGATATAAAGAAGGAAGACAAACTATTTTATCTGTGCTGGAGAGATTTATCACGATCACTGGAATTACCTTGTAAATCCGTTACAAGGTGATAATGTAAAAATTATTCACATGTTAAAATAATGATGTTTCAAGACTGTCGCAGATGCATTGGATTGCGACTTTATGTGTACATGTAGACAAAAATGGCCTTTTTACAGTCTTATTTGAATGGTTGCATTTTTAAAAATCATTTGATAAATGCGCGATCTTGTGGTTTCTGAAGTCTGCTGCAGTAATCTCTATTTCGGACATTGCGTGGCGCTGAATGATGACGATCCCTTGACGAATTCCGGAATTTAAACAAAAAGTATCTGAAGAATTTCTTTAGACACATCGTCATGCATTGAAGTTCAATTAACTAACCAAATCCACACCGCACAGTGAAGAGCATCATGAGTCATGATTGTATTGCAGAAATGTTATATGCGTCATTAAAATTAAATTACAATAAGTTTCAAATGATGCATTTGATATCTACACTGTTCGGCAAAATGGTCCGCATTAAGGGTATAATTGGGTTCGAAATGTATTAGACAAATTTTGTGAATTGCATATTCTTTGTAAATGATTTATCCAACTTTGACAAGAAAATAACTAATTATGTACACTGTAAGTCGCTGGATACGAAAATTACATGCAAACATAGATCAAATTCACATACAACTTGAAACTAACATCTGATACGAGATTCTCGTATGTTTACATAGATATGTGATTGGTATGAAGCGATACGAACTATTCTATCTGTGATTGGCTGTTTTGCACTGAAATACGAGTTGTTGTTATTTTTTAGATACGAGAGCCGATGCAAATTGGTCCTCATTTTCACGTGTCTCGTATGTAGAGCTTTCAGTCACATAGCAAATAAATATGTATCTTACATACTACTGTCAAACAACTTTTTTCAGTAATACCAGTCGCGAATATTTCTTTTTGATGGCGTGGTATTTAACTAGGTTATCTTTATTGCGAACTTTATGCTGTAAGTCGTCGCCGCTGTTTGTCTTGCGACATTTACATGACGCTTGGTTAGCTCTACTTTATGACCCAAGTTGATAAACATCATTTGATTTAAACGATATCTTAAGTGAAATTATGTTGACTTATATATCTCAAACATAACTATTTTTGCGTTCATGAATTATAATGTGTTTTTATTTCGGATTGATGATATGCTTAATTTCAAAATTACATAATGCATAATTGTTGATGGTTGAATCTTATTGATTATTCATGAAATACCTTAGACTTACGTGTATTAAAATCGAATTCAGTATTGCACGTTTGACTCTTGAATGTCATTATCTCACTACTTGCAGAACAGTGGAAACCTAAGTGTGATCTTTATTGACAAAAGGACTTAAATCAGCATATATCACACATCATTGATGCTTTCCTTTAACATTGTGCTGGTATGTCTTTAGTATGTATTGAATGCCACATTTGAAATAACTTACGAAAAGCATACACATGTATACGAAGGCATACCAAAAAATTATCTTGGTATGCATCCTTCGTATGTGATTGGTATTGAGCGATTTACAGTGTAGTGTAATGCTAAGAAAAATTGCAAGAAGGATGTACTTCCGTATAAAATCTGGCTAAAGTCCGTATTTACATACAAGTGGTACAAATAAAGTTCCGAAATAGCAAATGCATTCTGTATTCTAGATGGGCAAGTATTTGAGGTACTAAGGAGAAAACGGATCCGATGACCGTATAAGTCGTGTTGTGAGCATATTTCACATGTTCCAAAGTATCTCCTTGAAAATTGATTTCACAGACGAAGTCATATAAGGTTCATTTTATTATGCACGATATGAAGTACATAATCATTAAATGATTATGAGGATTGGAACAATTTGTAGAAAGAATAAACAGTTGTTAATTTCATTGGTTATGTTGGTTGCAAACATTTTGCAAAGTATTTTATGTAAATTGACAAATCAAGCGAGGAATTGTAAGACAAATTGTCCTCTTGTTGAAGTGGTGGAAAGTGAAGAATAGATATCTGAAGGTAAGAAGAAAATAGTAGGACCATTTCACTGGCCCCTAAATCTTTAAATCATTTTATCATGTAAGTCATTGCATGGACCTTCAAAATGGACCGCATCGACCCCCTTGCTAAATGCAGACCACGTGGTCCCCATTTAGTAACATCTGGGCCTATGGATACGGATCGTTTCGTGCCTTCAATACGAACCATTTGCTTATTGCACAATAGATGATGTCACTTATACAGCACATCTATGGAATAGTGTGTTCATATTGATAATCCACAATAACGTTGACACACAATGTCTGCAAAATGACAAAATGCAAGTCCAGTACTCTTGAAAATATGTCTTAAATTTGACTATGCATTGAGCCAAACCCAACGATTTTAGTGAGTAGTCGGAAAATGCGCTAAAACTAAGTAACAGCCGCAGATCCGGGGGTAAATTTTACTAGCATCTTAACAAAAATGCGAGAGGGAGCAACATTTGTCAGTTGTGATCTACTGTAGTATTCCCTGTAATATATCTACTGTAATCTACGCTGCTTAGAAGCAGAAATGAATCGCATAATGACATTTAAAAAGTCTAATGATAGTGCTAAGCTCAGATTTGCTATCTCAAAATAATTTGCATGAATGCCATCGATTGCTAGTGATAAAATAGTCTGAAACTTAATCTTCTTGAGCTGTGACTACCACATTGCAAGGAAAATGTAGGCGGGAAATAGAATATTGATAATACCATTCCTTCATTTGTTTTGTTTCACTCATCTCTTCCATCAACGCTGCATAATTTTACTTCGTTGAAGAGAATTTCCGTTGATTCTGTTTCAATGAGAAGCACATTTTGGACAGTTAAATAATAGAAATGCGGTGATGATGCCTCAAATATGAAGAAATGAAGAAAAAAGAACCTGACGCTTACGCTAGCAGCTCAAAATCAAGATTTCTCGTAGGCTGTACATTGCAGCCATTTTCATATCTTATGAATTGAGCCAGGACAATTATGTGTTTGTAGATTAAAAAAACTGTGAAAATGACACTAACTGCTAGCTTTCATGATAGAGGGAGGTCAGTCAAAGTATCTAAAATCTATTGCAATAGTACAACTGAAGCTTTTTCAAGTTAGTTTCAGTGAAACTTTGTCTTTTATCCGACAGGATATCCTTGTAGGATGAAAAATTCCGCTGTACGTCGCAGCAGACTTTTTCGTGATCACAAATATTTTTAAAATCAAGTAAACTCCAGTTTGCAATAGGCCTACGTCCAACTTGTAAATCCGGAAGAGTTTGACGATCACAAAGAGCAAAGTGGTTTTGAGTTCCTTATATCCAAGAGATTTTGTTAAGAACACTGTTGAATTTCCCCTCATCTATTGGATGATTTGCCAGTGATCACTGGATTATTTCCGAAATTTCAAGAGAGTCGCTAAGCCTCAGTCTCTCCTGAAGCTTTTGAATTGAATCACACAATGATTTCAAATTCAACAGGCAAGCATTATGTAAACTTTCGCAGTTAGCAGTCGAATGACTATCATTGCCTACGCCATCCCATTTGTCGACTCGACTCAATGGAACTTTATTCATTGGGTCCTAAACAGGGTTGAATATGTGCATAGATAAACACATACATACTTATGCAATAACATGCAAAATATGTAGGTAATGTTGTAAATACATATTTTTCTTGTCTCTACTTATGAATGGGGAAGGCTATATACATGTTGAAAATTATGTCTACTTTTCTACTTGTCATAACACTCTGCAATTATTCTTGAGGATGCGGGGATAGATCAACATATTGGCGATGAAACATTCCAGATAGGCTATCTATCTAACACTTTCGGCATGCGAATCGCACATAGCATTCGCAATCTATCGAGCACTATGATTTTAAAAAGTCTAATAAAACGTTCAGGACACAAGAATATATTCTCTTTTCGAAATCGCCGTTAACAATATCTAAATTCCACATCAAGGAAATAACGATGAATAAAAATGCTATATAAGCATGTGCGGCTGGTGGGGCTCGAACCTACGGGCCGAGATATGCATGTATCTAGACCTGTCGCTCTACCAGATGAGATGCGCCACTTTCATGCGACCGTGTTAATTGTCAGAATCAAACCGTCACCATTACGCGTCAGTTGTCATAGAAGTTGTCAACAATGTATGAATGCCTCGTTACAATTATGACTGCCGATGTTATGAACAGTAGGGGATCGATTGGTCACGTACAAGTACCTGAAGTCATATCGTGCATGCGACTAACAGTAAGAGTGAAATGAAGTGAATGATACATCAAATTGCCATGTAGAAGATCAGAACAGGGGGATAAGTCTCAACTCAATTTCATTAAGAAATTGAAACTCTCTTGCTAACTCCCCTCACGAAAATTTTTCATGAGAAATGATGAAATTTAATGCGGATTCATGAGACTTTTGTGAGAGCTCATGAGATTATTATGAGTCTCATGATATTCTCACAAGAAAATATTTAACTCATGATTTTCTCATGATGCTTTGATCGCGTTCATGAGAAACTCATGAGCATTTATGAGGTCTGCGTGAAAATTAGCTTATAAGTAATAAGTTATGCATGCTAGCCGCGAAAGGAAATAGCCATAAGAAAGCTTATTCAATCGATCAAGATCTTCAAGGTTAGTCTATAAAAGATAAAAATATATAGGATATATCATGGCGATGTGCAACAGCATTTTCGAAATGATGCGTATATAATTTGACTTTACAACTATCATTACTATGCAAGATGTTGAAAATAGACATAATTTTATACAATCACAGTTAGACATAAGATCATGATAAATAGCGGTCTATTTTTGCAAATACTAAAGTAGCATTGTGGGCATTGCGTGGGAATGCTTTGGGGCAACGTGGCTAGGCCAATAAAGCTTCAATAGCTGAATGCGAGAAAAATGAATTCAGATGTATGAAAAAGCAACTGTTAATTAATTAATGAGAATTTCATGAGAAAGCTCATGAAATTTGATGAGATATTTCATGCGAAAACGTTCAAAATCTGCATTAAATTTCATGAGATATATATGAGTAAAAATCTCATAAACAATCATGAGGAATTTTCGTGAGGGTCGTCATTGTTTCCAGTGAAAGCATATGAACCTTTTTATGATGTCTACATTTCATTCATGGACCTAGTAATGACTGTTGCTAAGACTTTTTCGTTAAGAAATGTATCTGCTAAATCATGAGTGGTAAGATGACCGTTGAAACACTTCGGATGTAAATACAGTGGCAGGTCTTCACCATGAAAAGTGATGGAAATCTTCTGTGTATGTTGTGAAGTCATTTACTTAATTATACAATAGCTCATGAGAGAGTAGAGGTGTGGTCGATAGATATATACAGCGACACGAAAATTACTGGAACAGTTTGGTAAAATACTCCGATGGGCGTTTTGACATACAATGAGTCACCAAGGCGCAAAATGAAATCAAAGAGTTCATTCCCATTCAATGACAGTAATTTGATTATGTTGCTTCATAGATCAATAAGAAGGACTTTCAATCATTAGAATCATTAAATACTTTGCTCATTATTGCTAAGCTACAATGACTCCAAATTCGTCATATTGTCGTGGATTTTATATCAGAAACATATAAAGTTCACGATCGACATGTGTAGCTTGAAAAGTTGAAATTAGCGTCCACAGTGAGATCACTCTAAACTGTGCTTTCAAGGTAGATACTGGAATAAGTGAGAAGTCTCACCTTTCCAAGTTCGTGAATGCTTATTGGTGAGGCTTGGGTCATCTGTTATGAAAATTCCTCATGATTTTTTATGAGATTTTTACTCATATATATCTCATGAAATTTAATGCAGATTTTGAACGTTTTCGCATGAAATATCTCATCAAATTTCATGAGCTTTCTCATGAAATTCTCATTAATTAATTAACAGTTGCTTTTTCATACATCTGAATTCATTTTTCTCGCATTCAGCTATTGAAGCTTTATTGGCCTAGCCACGTTGCCCCAAAGCATTCCCACGCAATGCCCACAATGCTACTTTAGTATTTGCAAAAATAGACCGCTATTTATCATGATCTTATGTCTAACTGTGATTGTATAAAATTATGTCTATTTTCAACATCTTGCATAGTAATGATAGTTGTAAAGTCAAATTATATACGCATCATTTCGAAAATGCTGTTGCACATCGCCATGATATATCCTATATATTTTTATCTTTTATAGACTAACCTTGAAGATCTTGATCGATTGAATAAGCTTTCTTATGGCTATTTCCTTTCGCGGCTAGCATGCATAACTTATTACTTATAAGCTAATTTTCACGCAGACCTCATAAATGCTCATGAGTTTCTCATGAACGCGATCAAAGCATCATGAGAAAATCATGAGTTAAATATTTTCTTGTGAGAATATCATGAGACTCATAATAATCTCATGAGCTCTCACAAAAGTCTCATGAATCCGCATTAAATTTCATCATTTCTCATGAAAAATTTTCGTGAGGGGAGTTAGCAAGAGAGTTTCAATTTCTTAATGAAATTGAGTTGAGACTTATCCCCCTGTTCTGATCTTCTACATGGCAATTTGATGTATCATTCACTTCATTTCACTCTTACTGTTAGTCGCATGCACGATATGACTTCAGGTACTTGTACGTGACCAATCGATCCCCTACTGTTCATAACATCGGCAGTCATAATTGTAACGAGGCATTCATACATTGTTGACAACTTCTATGACAACTGACGCGTAATGGTGACGGTTTGATTCTGACAATTAACACGGTCGCATGAAAGTGGCGCATCTCATCTGGTAGAGCGACAGGTCTAGATACATGCATATCTCGGCCCGTAGGTTCGAGCCCCACCAGCCGCACATGCTTATATAGCATTTTTATTCATCGTTATTTCCTTGATGTGGAATTTAGATATTGTTAACGGCGATTTCGAAAAGAGAATATATTCTTGTGTCCTGAACGTTTTATTAGACTTTTTAAAATCATAGTGCTCGATAGATTGCGAATGCTATGTGCGATTCGCATGCCGAAAGTGTTAGATAGATAGCCTATCTGGAATGTTTCATCGCCAATATGTTGATAATGTCGCCAATATATAGTTGTAAAATCAAATTATATACGCATCATTTCGAAAATGCTGTTGCACATCGCCATGATATATCCTATATATTTTTATCTTTTATAGACTAACCTTGAAGATCTTGATCGATTGAATAAGCTTTCTTATGGCTATTTCCTTTCGCGGCTAGCATGCATAACTTATTACTTATAAGCTAATTTTCACGAAGACCTCATAAATGCTCATGATTTTCTCATGAACGCGATCAAAGCATCATGAGAAAATCATGAGTTAAATATTTTCTTGTGAGAATATCATGAGACTCATAATAATCTCATGAGCTCTCACAAAAATCTCATGAATCGGCATTAAATTTCATGAGTTCTCATGAAAAATTTTCGTGAGGGTGAATTGCAGCTTCTTGAAACATTGTAGGGGTATATCCATTTTATATAACAACATTTTCGGCAATTTTCGTTTTTTCAACTTTGAAAAATTGTTTTCCTAGAAAATTTGTATTTATGGTCAATTTTTCATAGTGGCCGAAAATCATGGTGGCGATCACACCAAATGAGTATTTTGCAAATTTTGTTTTTGTACTATATATTACCAGGTATCTTCTAACGGATAATTTTGTGTTTTCGGTCAGATGTACATTTTCTGCAGCATTATAGAACATTATAGTTTTTGAAAATTCTGTGAGTTTTCAAGAGATCCAGATAAAAATTGTGGTTTCAGCAACAGTTTGAAATTTTGAGAAAAATTGAAAAGTCTGATCGAAAGAACAAAGGTCATTTTTTTAAATTCAAAACTCGATGTTCCAAAGTTGAATTTTTCCCTTTGATGTGACAAGTAGACTCACAAATGATGCAATTTTTCGCATCAGAAAAGTGAAAACATCATTCTAAGTTGCAAAATGTTCAACGGTCAGAAGACAATTTTTGGAGGATAGAGGCTAATTGAAAAAATATCCCAAATCAATGTAGATGCAATCATAAATTTTAGTCGGGTTAAAACTTCGGTTCATGCGCTTCCCGTAAATAGAGTATACGTATATATGTTTGGGACAGGCATTTTTGGTACTTTTTCTGCCTTTAGCTAAATGTTTCATGAAGAAAGCTTTGTTATATTAATTTGAATTTATCATGATCGAAAAGAGGAAATCCTAAGAATCAAGATGAAAAAAATATATGAAAATCGATACGGAACTAAGGATTTTGCAGACAAAAGACATGTTTTTTTGTCAAATGTTGTTCTATAAAATGTATTTACCCGTAGATCATCTGTGGAAAAGCATGGGATTTCGATGTAAGTACAAGCAATAAGACAAACATGATGATGTGTCCATGTCAGTTTGATATATAAATCCATGGAAGAAGCTCGCTGTATGTCTGGGAAGTCACACCATGACATGCTTTCAAAGTATGATGAAAGAATCCCTCTTTTTTCCATTGACTGGTAGATACTCAAGCCAATATTCTAGACAGAGGATGTTCTGGTTATGCGCTCTATAATATTTAGGGGTTTTCGCACCATTTTATACACTCTAAACTGTAGGGCACTAACTTAGGCACGAAGCCGAAATTTCGTGCCAGTTATCGCCTAGCTAGTGCCATTCTAGTGCCTCGAGGCACTAGTAGGCGCCACTAGGCACTGACACGCACCAAACCAAATATTTGTTTATCCCATGAAATCGAAGGAAAAATCAATGGGCACGAATTCGGCACTATGAACTTCTTCGTGCCTACTCGTGCCTTGTGTTGGTTAGAATTGATGCCTAAATTTCGTGCCTAATTCAAGCGACATTTCGTGCCCTAGAGTTTAGAGTGTATATGATCTCAGATATAGCGCAATAATATTCCCCATCACTAGATGGACTATTTAACCTTCGCGACATGAGAAAAGTGTTTTTGTCAAATTCTGTGTTTTCAGTTCATCACTTGCATTTTCATATTTTCAATTTCTGTCAAATTTTGAGCATAAATGATCCATTCCTTCTTGACTCGCACTATAGTCGCGGCAAGTAAATATCTTACTTATAATTTCTCTACAAGAATTAATTGTTAGTTCATCTAACTTATTAGGATCAGCATGCAAGCAAAGCATTGTTTGCCATTGATAGCTGCTGGAGACAATATATTCGAAAGTGTTAATGAGAATTTGAATAATTAATTTCATACAACAAAACGTTTTGACTTATTTTTAGAATATATCAACAATGATGTGAAATTCGAAGATTAAAACAGCTGCTCCGACGAATGATCCTTTCTCTGTTAATCTTAAACAAAGAAGTGAAAATATCTTCTCAAGAGATTGCAAATATTTGTTTATTGTGAAAATTAATACTCCGCGAGCGAATATTTACGTTTCGCTTCGACTAATTGCGAATTACTTTTGATAAGGAAGTAGGTCCTTGCATCGGATTAGATGTCTGTGACGGCATTCCTGAGCACAGGAGTTCAAGATCTTCTGCAATATTTTCAACTCATTACGGTTGGTTTTGCGGAACATGACGATGTGGTAGAATCCTTGGCGAAATTGTCGACTAGATCTCTACCATGTTGATAACCGTCACTTCTTTCAATTTTACGAAAACTTCAAGAGTCGGGCAAAAACAAAAGCCCTTCTTTATGATCAGGTCATCCATAATTTGAAGTGAAGTCCGTCGATGTCGGCAATGCGCGGGTCATCGTCCATAATCCATTCCTCATGATCTTCACAACTTCCGGCAACTGTGCTATTCATCTTTGACTCCACCGTTCAATAATTAACCCTCAGAGACCTCGGGATTGGACCGTGGAGTCATTTTTCTAATTCAGATTATCCACTGATGCTATATCAACCGCTCATGCCCATGTAGAAACATCCTTTCTGACAATGATTCTCCATGCTGAATCAGTAGAGGTTTTGGTAGATAGGACAGCTGGTCTCAGGTCTTAGAGGGTGTAGAAACTCCCATCAAAAAAGTTACTTTTAGATGTAAAATGATCTTGTGCATGTCCACAATGGTTCATGATGAGTGAAGTTCACCTATTTCTTATTTCCATCATGCTCGTGTATGTGCGCTGTGCTAGAAGATCGCAAAATGCGGTTATTCTGCTTTCTTATATGATCACGCGTGATTGGTTTGCCTACAATGTAAATAGCTCAATACCAATCCCATACGAAGGATGCATACCAAAATATTTTTTGGTATATTTCTGTATTCTCTTGGTATATATTTGTATGCTTTTCGTATGTTATTTCAAATGTGGTATGCTTTACATACTAAAGCCATACCAGCACAATGTTAAAAGAAAGCATTAATGATTTCTAATATATGTTGATTGAAGGCCTTTTGTCAATAAAGATCACACTAGTGTTACTACTGTTCTGCAAGTAGTGAGATCATGACATTCAAGAGTCATTCTTTCAATAATGAATTCGATTTTAATACACGTAAGTCTAAGGTATTTCATGAATAATCAATAAGATTCAACCATCAACAAATATGCATTATGTAATTTTGAAATTAAGCATATCATCAATCCGAAATAAAAACACATTATAATTCATGAACGCAAAAATAGTTATGTTTGAGATATATAAGTCAACATAATTTCACGAATAATATCGTTAATAAGAATTAATGTTTATCAGCTTGGTTCATAAAGTAGAACTAACTAAACGTCCTGTTAATGTTGCTAGACAAGTAGCATCGACGACATATTCGTGGAGCAAAAAATTCACAATTAATCTAATGTACTGAAATATCACTCTATCAAACAAAAAATATTCACCATTTGTATTACCGAAAAAAGTTATTTGACAGTAGTATGTAATACATACATTCTTTTGCTATGTGACTTAAAGCTGCACATACCAAATGGATACCAAAGGCATACGAATAAGGATGAATTTCCATCGGGTCTCGTATATAAAACATACCAACAATTCGTATTTCAGTGTAAAACAGCCAATCACAGATAGAATAGTTCGTATCGCTACATACCAATCACATACTAAAGTAAGTGAGATGTGGTATGAAAAACATACCAGATCTCTGTAGACATACCAGAATCTCGTATCAGATGTTAGTTTCAAATTGTATGTAATTTTGGTATATGTTTGCATGTAATTTTCGTATCCAGCAATTTACAGTGTACATGAACATTTTATAATAGGTTAATGTTCAGGATGAAGATATCAGTACAATTCGACACCAAACGTAGACTGTTGACCATGTTTTCATAACTGTATTGAGTTTGAAATCTTTATAACTACTTTGAGAATCTAAAAATGCAATAGCTGTAGCTCTGGCAGCCTGCTTCCGATTGGGGTTGATGAAATTGAAATAATGAACAAGTCAAACGGTTCTCCTACACGGAATTATTCATTTCAAAACAACAAACAATCTGAAGTTTCACTGTAGCAGTGGGCTTCGTATGCAACTGATATCGTACCAAATTCAATTGCAATTAACTTAAAAACAGCATATTTTAGTATCTGTTTACTGAAAATACTAAAAGCCACTCAAAAGATTAAATGCATCGATGAGCTAAAAAAAGAATTTGCAAAAGGTGTCCTCTGTAATCCCTCATATCTCTGACTGTTAAAGTACGGTACTCATCGGTGATGTGAGGTAATGAAAGCTGAATCAATCGAAGTCCAATCTGCCAAAATACGGCATACTTCTCGACGTGTCACAGACGTGCTGCTTCCTCAGATTTTAGGTAAGAAATGTAGCTACAGTTGGAGTCATCGGTTTAGTTGCATCAGCCTGTGATTAGGATGCTGCACCACGTTTTGTGCCACCTCTTCCACGTTGCTGCAAATCTACAAGTGCTTGCTCATCCTGTACCTGTCGACCATCTGCTGGTAAAGAGCAGCGATTCATATCCACGGGTAGATGCTGACATCAACTGCCTGTACGGGTGAGGGGTGCTGACAGGCACTCGGTACAAGTCACTCACTGATAGAGGAAGCACGGATGGACTACCCATGGGAAAGGGATTGCACCGACAGATGTGGGTGGACTTTTTTCGAGTTCAGAAGGGAGGGAAAGGTTCTGGCGGCAAGGTTCAAATGGCACCCATTATTATTTTATGATTTTCACTCATCTCTCTCGTCAAATAAAACCTCTGATTGTCCTTCGCATGAAACTGTTGCCAAATCAGATAATAATTGGTTTTATCTTCCTCTTGTGAGCTTGTCGTCAAGAAATTGAGAATGAATTTCATTTTATTAGATTCTAATGATTGGTTTAGTTCAGAGAGCACGATGTCTTTTATCATTGACTTGCTGCACTTGGAATTGAACTCATTGGAGTTGATATGAATTGATAGCATTCTATATATCACACTTAAGACTTGACATATAGTTGACTCCGCAGAAGAACATGATTGAACACACACTGCATCAATTCAAACATAAACCTGAATCTTCACCTTTTGGTATAGACTGAGTGACAATCATGTGCATACAGTGTCAACAAGGTAATTGAAATTAATGAGATTTTTATTGTGACATTAAAGAAAATACAGTCCGTTTCATAAAAAGTGGATCATCCTAAAATTTGACTAAATAAAACATAAGTATGATACAGAAAGCATTTTTCATGTTATTTCATGTCCCTAATATATTTAAATGTCCTTATATAATCTGATAAGCTATGATACAGTAACGGTTCTTAAGAAGCTAATATTTTGTGGCCCTACCCTTATCGTCAATGACATTACCAATTCGTCTAGGCATTGATTCGATGATATCGTTGATTTTTGACTGATCTAACTTTCTCCACTCTCTTTTTAACAGTGACGTAAGTTGTGATACGCCATCTGTAGGTAGCAGTGAACGACGAACGTTACGTTTTAGAATACTCCATACATTTTCTATGGGATTCAGATCAGGAGAACGAGCTGGCCAAGATAATGTCCTAAGCCCTAATTGAGACTTGCATAAGTTGACTCTACTACTCCTGTGACACGTAGCATTATCATCCATAAATAACCAAGTCGATGGATCACCAAGTTGATCTGTCATTTGGCCAATGTTCATTCGTAAAACATTCACATAGCGTTCAGAATTCATGGTTCCTTGCTGTATGTGAAGTCTTCTACGTGGACTTAGAAATAGACGAGTCTAGTGCAGCCATCTCAGTTAACGAGAGACTTGGATCAACTTTAACAAATCTCAAAATTAGGCGGTCTCTACGTTTGGATGTTTTGCGTGGACGGCCAGAGCCCTCTTTACGACAGTCGAAAATCATCATTATGCCATCGATGCACATTTGTGTAAGAGACATTTAGTCGCTTGCTTGTAGCTCGCAAAGAAAAACTCTAGTTCTAGCAAGGCTGACACTTTACCTTTTGTGAATGCGATCTCGTTATTGTTCATTTGTGCTTTGTATTGTTTTCAACCGGTAAGAGATAGATTTCTAGCTGAAAGCAATCAGGAGTGCTGCCAACACCACCGCAACGAAGTCAGGAAGCTATGGAACATGAAGTCCAGTTAATCACATGTAGCAGGTACATTATTGTTGATGAATAATGGTGCTATACTGGCTCTGATTGACCGATTTTCTTTATTTTTGTTTTGCTTGATAGCTTTTGGCTTGTAGAACAACATATTACATAACAAAGGAAACAAATGTAATTTTATAAGAGTGAGGTATGATTTTGTGTAACAT
Source organism: Prostheceraeus crozeri (assembly GCA_907163375.1). Taxonomy (NCBI): domain Eukaryota; kingdom Metazoa; phylum Platyhelminthes; order Polycladida; family Euryleptidae; genus Prostheceraeus; species Prostheceraeus crozeri. The sequence goes on from CAJQUW010003042.1 coordinate 134,870, forward strand.
TGCTAAATGAAGATCAAATTATCTACTACTTTTTTATCTATAACAGGAAAACAACTCAATATTCATGCTTGAAATTCCCAACAATGATATTAGTAAGCACAACTGACATATCTTCCAAATTTCAGAGAAATTCGTTCAAGTTTAGCGGAGTTAGACAAAGTTGAAGTTAAGGCGATGTTTAAGGGTGATCCATTTTTTATGAAACAATCTGTAGATATCTTATCTTTTCTAGAGGATGTAGATTCATTTTGCATCTTCATATATTCATGACTTTTAGCATTCTAGTATCACGTTGGTCTTTTTGTTTCTCGGACTGCATATGTACTGAGTTTTTGCTTGACCTTTGGTATTGAGCGTCGTACATATTCTACAACTTTGATTCTCCCGTTCTAGTACAAATTGCATTTTCAGTTTATTAGAATTTGTATATTATGCTGCTTCTTTAAGAGCTCCCCAAATTGGGCCTTTGATTGTGTTTTCTCCTTTCTTTAGAGTCCTCGCAATTCACAATTAAAAGTTGATTTTTGATATTTCTGTTGCCTACAATGAATACTTTCATTACCTAGCTGAAAGCCCCCCTACTTTCCAATGCGCTTTGCGAATATTAAAACAACTTTCGCCCAGTTGTGTTTTGATAATTTGTAAGAGGATTATCATTCGTAGCAGTTATGAATAATTTGATATTCATAAATAAAATCAAAAAAGCATCCCGTTGTGCCAACTATAGCGTGCTTGGTCGCTATGAAGTATGTATATCAAAGCTATTCTCACGAAAGTTGTTCTAGGATACAGATACATCATTTGAAAATAAATTCCACTTTGCCATTTGAATCGTAAATATATTTCAATAAGCACAATTCACGAGAATGAAAAAATTGAATGCAATTTTGATGGGTTTTTTCTTCTTCCATTTTCCATGACGTGCTTGGCCGAAACAAGACCATTCCCATGAAAGATCATTCAAATGAAATCGTCATAAAATAATCTCTATCACTTCAACATTAATCTTCATTTATTTTGTTACTCAGATCGTGTCATACACATTCCAATCGGCACATCCCTTCACAATAAAACAACAAACATATCTCATATATTTTCATTGAATCAATCAGACTTCATTTTCACAGATCTTATCTTCAAATTGAAACAACAACCAAAGCCGGTGGATAGAATGGATAATTATACGGATCACTGACAATCCATGTAACAGATGTTTGTAGCCATTTTCAACCTGGACTTGAACTCCAGTACAACAAAATCTATAAAATCAGATGATGAATTAGAATATCAATGTGATCTTGAACTTTTTCATGTCTGTCGTTCAAACTGTTTATTGAACTCATCTCCATTCAAATTAAACAATATGTGTGTGAATCGTTCTTGATATCATTTCCTGTCTCATATTTTTATTGCGTTTTATTAAGTGTTGTGCACAAACATATCCATTTCAATCGTTAATTTCATATAGAAATGTCACTTCATCGATATGGTACATTTGGTAAATGTCCGATAAAATTCATCAGTTCTTGCTAAGTACGAAATACAGAAACTGTCAAGATTCATCTTTCCCTATATCTGCTTCAGACTCCTCAGTCCCGCGCATAGCTCATCCAGCTTTGAGCTCTGTTTCAAATACTTCCCTACCAAAGTTCCTCCCCAACCATTCATGTATCATAGTGTGATAAATGACTGTAACTCAAGCTTTCAGGTCGCCCTCGCCGCGCGTGCGACCGACCATTGCAGATGCATCACTCAATGGTAGAAGGTACACAGTGCAATCATCAGACGAACGCACAGAATAGCTTGATGTGTGCAAAAAGAAATCCTTGATGCTTTACTTGAATAGACAAAATTATTGTCTTCCATCGCTTGCGGATTGCTGCGAGTTCCTTCAGATTCATAGAATTCAGATAATTGTACGCAAGTTTTGTGATAAGGTCGGTCCTTCCGATCATCATTGAAAAGGTTAGCAGGCGAACGAAAGATAGTGCATAAAAGAACTTCTCTGTCGAATTTGATATCGTCTGCTTCTCTTTGCTGCATGATGCTGTTGTGAACAATCGCTGAAACTTCGTACCATTTGGCGTGTTTGATGTTGAACTGTATGCATATTCTTCTATTACATACTATTGCATATTCACGCACAACAGTCACAACTCGTAGAAGCAGATACTGTGTCTAGCTCACAAATCATAATATCACATCAAAGTTTAAATATCTGACCAAAATCTGCTCACGAATATGTATACACAGCCTTCATATATGAAGGCTTTAATTCAAATTTCAATTTGTAAGAAATATAATAGTAAAGCTGTTTTGATCCACTTTCCACACTCGCTGTACTTCCTTATAGTCGGGCACTTATCTTTTGATCCTGCCGAAGCTTGATGTTTTCTAAATTTAGTTTTATTCAACAAACATTAACAAAATTCCATAAATCTAAGTAGAAATACTCAAACAAGCAGTCCATATAAGCTCTGTCATTGAAAACCTACGTGTAATGGTCGCAATTAGAATCGCACTAAACACCTGTATCTTGAATTCCAGTCGATTTTAGTTATTTCCACGTCAACATCGTGTCAGTTTGGACATTTGGTTCAACTTCGCGTCTCAACAGGGTCTTCGGTGTTTCTACAACTTAGGTAACATGTGTTCGACGGACGTACGGATTAACTTATGAATCTTATGTCTTCAATAACATCCACGGTTGACTTTTTAAAGTTTCGTGTTTTAATCGTCATCTGGACAAGGAAGTTCACGTTTCTAAACGAGTAAATATTTCTAAATTTAGAAAAGTTGATGTTTAGATTCCAAAATTGAACATTCATACGGGCATCTTGAACATATCTGAACAGCAAGCAAACTGTGATGCGATGCTCGCACAATGATTGTGAGCAAGTTCTAATGACGGGGAAAAGAGAGACAGCAATAACACATTCGTAAATGATGATATACAATGTGCACGATAAGCTGACTGAAAATTTGTCAAAATTAGCAGCGATAGTTAATTTCATTGATTTTTCTGTCTGAGCAGAGAGTGTCCGCACCAAGGAATTAGGTATTCTCTTCTTCCGCTTGAATAGAAAAGAAACATTGGAACATGTAACGCTAATGAGATGGCACAATCTGCTGACTAAATACCATAGCAATCGGACAATGAGCAGCCAGTTCAGCATTAAAGACGTCACATTGTGCAAAGTTTCAGTGATTGCTATCAATCGGATCACACAGCAAAGAGACACAGTCGATGTCAAGTTCTACAGAGACGATTGTGAAAGTTATTTCGTGCGCCTGCTAACTTTTTTAACAATGATCGGAGTGGCCAACATCATGGAAAAAACTTGTGCGCAATGATCTGAATTCTTCGAATCTGAAGGAATCGTGGCGATTGGAGCATTTTGAAGGAATTCAGAGCAATCCGCAAGCGACGCACGACTACTTTTCCTCTCTGTAAGGCATTGAAAATTTCTTTTTGCCCACTTAGCAAGTTCCCGCATGTGCTATCGTTTTGAATCAGTTTGCACTTCTAGCAAAATGATGTGCTTAAAAAATCTAATTCTGTGGTCCGTACAAGCAGACGCTGTTTATCAGATATTGACGGATATTTTCTGCAAAGTTGAGCTGTTTTAGATGCTTTATAACGGTGAACAGTTTGCAGTGCGCATGCTGTTTATCTGATGTCATCGACTGGTCATACTTAGGAAAAAAAGTTAAGATCTTATCAAGCTGATGACGAGAATACTGAAACTTCAACACTGTCTACAGCGGGTGGGCCTTAAAGCACATAATGTATAGTAATGCGGGACCGCTTATTTTAGTCCTGTCCGCGGTCAATTGTATTTGACGTCAGTACCCACATCTATGCAGTTGTAAATTATGCACAAATATTCAATTATCATATTCAAGATTTACTCAAGAAGCTTTCCTGTTCAGAAGTAAAGTGCATTTTCACTAATATTGCGTTTGTTTAGTGCTTTGCATTCATATTGAAAAACATTGCGTAATTATAATTCAAAATGTGCAAAATGATGCTCGCTTTTCAACCAGCAGTGATGGATGTCTCGGGCGCTATAAATTGTCATGTTATCAATGACTTATGACGACAACAAAATACAATTAAAATTATGTCATGCCTCGCACTGTTTTCCACGACTTATTCTGCAAAGAAATCGTTTGTCTGAAATTCACTCATTGAATAATTCAGGGTGAATACACATTTATGTGACTGTGTGTCAGAGAAGCTCATATCCTATTAGCGTTCGACATGACAGACATGATTGCAAACCAGACATACTAAGGTCGATTGTGCATCAAAACAATGCAAAATGTCAGGTTTACGAGGAAGAAAATCATCTTCCGAATCGGAGGTTTCTATGCATTTTTTCGGAGGCCCAATGAGAGCTTTTATAGATATACAATAATGTATGTCACATTTGTTTGACATTGCTGCATTATCTTCACACTGTGCATTGTCATTCACAATTTTGATCTAAGATGTTTACCGATATATCTATGATCATCTATGATTTCGAAGATGTAGCATTTGTCACATTTTACAGAAAATTCCCCGGATGATTTCTGATTATAATACAGTAATGGCGCATCGTATTAGGAAGTTTCGTTTGAGTGCAAGAAGAAGCGTATATTGTGGATTCCATGAAATTCAGTGCAATCGCGCGAGAGGTCTGAATCACCCTAACATACTGCTATCCCTTACATAAGACACAGCTGCATGATATTCATAAATTCAAAGAATTTTAATCTATTTTGCCGTCTGATATTCTTTATTGTCGTCATTGACTGCGTCTGTATCACTTTCAGCTTTGACTTTTCATGATTTATGCAAAGCAGTTTAATGGAATGCATTATCGCTTCCTATTACGTTTTCAACTTTTCAAATCCGATATTTGACTGTAACATGAATTTATCTACAAATTGAAAGTTTGGAAAATATGAGACGACTGCGATTTAGATAGCGGATTTCAACACTGCTGAACTGTTTTCCTCAGCATATTGAAACCATTCGTGCCATTTTCGAAAATTCATGGATTTTTAATGCAAATGTTCAGACAATATTTGTAAGTACTTATCGCACGAAGCTTGTAGTACTACATTGTTACTATGCATTATCATAGTTCACTTTTATTCTATGAAATTTGTATGAAATATTTCATTTAACATTTATGATAGCGAATTTTTTTATAGCGCATCGTGATCTATGGGGAATCAGTCTCTCTCATTTGTTCAGAATAGGATGAAAATGACCGGAGAACATATTCACTATGTGAACGGTCTAAAGGTGTATTGGCTCATGATGAACGGTCTGATGATTCGCATTTGGCTGAACTCACTCGTTTTCGTTCTATAAATAGCAACATTTCTGTAATGCTCGTATTCTGTATTTTGAAAATCTTGGGTTTATTGCCCAATATTTTGAATATCCACCCAAGATTTTCATGAGCCCCAAGACCCAACCTTATACCGATTGAAGTCTATAGACTCGTTTGAAATTTGGAAGCTAAATCTCTGATGAGTGCAAGGATATCTATGATAGCCACTATCTTCTGATGTGTTGACATTGTCCGATATGCCTGTTGAGGACAAATCAGTCGTTCCTTAAAGTTGAAAATGTGGAGATAGAGAAGTTTTCCGTCTTTTAAACTATTCACGTTCATTTTCTTTATCAACAAATACTGAAAGATGGCAAGCAAGATGCATCCCATGACAAATGCCTCCATTTCATTGAATACCTGAAGAGACATTGCTTGTTCAATTCATGAACTTCAAGAAAAGGATGATTGCGTATCAGTCTTTGTTCTACGCTAGATTCACCACTGCACATTTGAATTTCAAAATCATCCCGTCCCGAACGAATATCCTGGCTATGCCTGCCTGGTGAGGATCAGCCAATTTCATCAGCTCCTGTGAAAACCGTTTAATTCTTACCTCTACTGTTCCCGTCAACAGGAGAGCTCAAAACTTTGCGAGATTCATTTGCTTGACGTTTTGGTTAGTGTTTTCTGAAAAGAGTAATTGATCTCCGAGCATGGACAATATTCAATTTGTCCTTCTTGAAGACACGTTTCATGTCTTCATTGTGTCTGTCGGAAAAGAGATAACTTCATTTTCTTTCCTGTAAGGCACAGTCCACTGCTTCTTCTCTTGTTTCTTTTTATCTATGTATAACACACATTTCAGAATAGCTTGCAGTCAGTCGTCAGTCTGAAGGTTTCATTGTATATTTTCACCTATTGGTGAGCAGTAGGGATAGTAAAACAGTTTGTAATCGCAAAGCAAGGCCATATCTGCCGTTAGACGGTGGAATGTTGAACGCAGCTACTAAATTTTGATTTGCCATACCTGCTTATACTTATTCATACTTCTTTTACTCATGATATGCTAATTTAATTCAAAAATACATGAATGCAGACCTCTAACTGACATATCTAGATAGTTGTGTACTCATAGACTTTACTGGGGGTAATTTGAAATGCATAAGGCTTTATTCGTTGCCATTATCCTCGAATGAACTCAATGACTTCCTTATATTCGAATGTACAAAATATATCGCCGTCATTTTGAAGGAAATGCTTTACTCATGAGAGTCGCAACCTCTCTTCATGAGGAGGAGTACGTGACAATCCTTTACTTTGCCTATCTTAGAGTCTCTTTACATTTCTCATCTTTGTACGTTACTTTGTGTTATTATTATTATTACCGACCACTGCTCACGGGCAGCTGATTGCCGACAACCGTCCTCGACGAAAGCTTAGGTCACGTAACCCACTGTCGAGGTGGCTTTGCGATCCTGTACCGTTATCGCAGACCTACTCCGGTGCCTGGGCCGCGAACGCGTGGAGAGTGCGGTGGACCAGCACGACTCACGGACTGCGACGCTCCATCGCATAGCCGAAGTACCATCCCCCGTCTGCGACCTTCCGAGGGGCCACTGGGTACTGTTGAATCGACTGCGGTCCGGATATGGGAGGTTCGCAGTCTTCATGCATCGGATTGGATTGTCCTCCCACAACACTTGCAGATGTGGCACTACCCAGACCAGCGATCACGTGCTCCAATGCCCAGCATCGGTGTGTGTGGCGATCTTGCAACCGTATACTGGGCAGCCGTAGACGTAGGTTGAATGACTGCACAACCAGGATAAATACATGCAGAGCAGCCTGTTGTGCATTCATTCATCTTGTTCAGCTATTCTAGATATTTTAAGTTAGTTTGGTCCATTCCGAGCCGCAAATCAACATTGTAGCACTCAAATCTAACATTGTCTACAAATACATGTGTGAGCACTGTGACAAGTGCTACATCGGTAGTTCAGTTCGGCATCTGGTGACGAGAATGAATGAGCATCTGAAGGGCTATCCAACGCCCACTGAAATCAGTATGCACATTCATCCTCCTCATAAAGGAAATTTCAAAATTGTCTCTAGCACGTACTATCCAAGAAATCTAGAATCTATCCTGTTGAAGAAATCAAATATTGACCACCTGATGAATGAACGGGGAAGCTCCATATCTCTATGCCTGAATCAAATCTCAACAGATGTAACCACCACGAGACATGTTTCGGCCTGTTGTATTTCACTGCTTTTATTGTTTGACTTGACGCAACAGACCAGACAACGTGACGCCATAAATGTTGAATTGTATGAAAAGTGATCATCATCCGATATGTCTCGATTTAGAATTTAAGTGATTAAATGTCAAACAGTCTTTTGTTCACCTGAAGATGGCATGTGCACATGCTGAAGCTACATGTTTATGCATCAGTAACCTGGCAATTCGTTTTGATTTATAAAAACTCAACAGAGTGAGTATTGATGCACAGTATACTCATTTATATATATATATATATATATATATATATATATATATACACATATATGTATACTTTGTGTTCGAAAGTATCTCAAACATGTTTTGTCTATGTTATGGTGATTCTCCTTTTGACATGACGATTTTTTTCTTCCAGTTTTATCTTATTTACACTTTATTTTCTGTATCCTATTTCGTTATGTGAGTCCCGTGCCTTCTGCCTTCATAAAGTTTACATTTCGTTGCTGCGCTTCTATCTCTATGACGTCATGTCAATGCCTTATAGATTTTGTGTCTTTATTGAGCATTCGTTGTATTCATTCTATTCTGTGAATCTTACTTCATCTGTGTTCTGTCATTGTCATTACGGCCGTACTCATCATGAAGAGAGGTCGCGAAAGCGCTCAGGAGTAAAATGTAAAACTCCATCAAAATGACTGCGACATTTCGTATATTCAAACTGATTGGGCCAACATCATGCTTCAAAGTTCTTTATATTTGCTGTAAAATGTTTCGCATTTTAGATTTAGCCCTTTCGTGACCGAAATTCATTGCATTGTCGGAAGTCACCATAACGTGCTATGATCGAATGATGTTCACAATCATACTGACTTTTAACAATTCATCAATGACGTGCTCGGTATGTCTTTGATGACGGAACATATGGAAAGCTCTTAAACTTAAATTACATTTTTCCGATTCAACCTTGATAACGATCTCTCGTTCATCCATCTTATCCCGTGTAGGTTGACGTTGTTTTAATCAGTTTTCTCCCTTCAGTTTTTAAATGAGTTTGGCATATTTGGAGTGATCCGACATTAAATTATGTTTTTGCTAGAATTGCAGGTCATCTCATTGAAATAATGAACATTTGTTTAATAATAAATATGTGTCGAAACCTGTGGGGATCGTGTCAATAATGTCCAAATTGAATTTCTGTGTCACGCTTCTATAGAAAAGCAATAGAAAACATGGTTTCACACATTTTACACCACAAGTGTTGATTTGTTCGGCGACTTCAATATTTAGAATTAATTTCAAATATAGTCAAAAGAAAGCGAAGAAAATTTATTGAACAAACATATTTGACTCAGAGTCCCACACAGCAATTAGACAGATATTTTCCATTTTGAATAAAAATTAGGCAACGATTTCACTAATTAATGACAAATTCAGACAGAAGTTCTCCTCGATAAGAAGATTCATCTCAATCAAACATGAGTGGGAGAACAACTTAAAATGTTGAATTATTTCCTGTGACATGGTACCTGAGCAATTAGCGGATTTAAGCAGACTTCCAGCAGCCATAACAATGACAGCAAATTCCAAGGAATGTATTCGCAAAGTTTCCGTGTTTCTGTCTCAAGAAATGATTGCTCAATTAAATTCAGCAGAAATTTCAGCTGAGAATGATGTCACAGTTTGTCAGCACAGTTGAAAAATGCTAAATTTTTATTTGTCTTTTTTTAAATCTGTCAATATTCATGCGTCAAGCAAACCGCTGTCAGCAATCAATAAAGAATGGGAATGTGATGATTAATTACAGGAATCCAAGATGCTGTCATCTTTATTAGATTCCGATTCTGGCAATCCCTAATAAGTAGGGAAGATTGAAAATCATATATTAGAACCGTCTACCGCTTTGCGTTAACAATCGCCCCCACGTGGTGGGGGGGGGGAGAATCCACCTTTTAAATAAAGAAAGCTATGGTCACCAGATTTCTAGTAGGTTGCTTTCTACGTATTATGCAACTTTTGACAGACGGATAATGAATTTGGTACAATGCTTTTGGCGTGAGATCTATTCTAAAATTTGAATGTTTGGTATATTCATATTGGTATTCAGATTCCATACAAGATTCCTCCTATCAATATAAAGATATGCACAAGCTCAAAATCTTTGAATTTGAAAATATCTGCATATTAAGGATGCATATTTGAAATTTGAAATTTGAAATATGATTTTTTGTAGGCTGCTTTTTAGCTCTGCATCTAATCAGAAGTTATTGAAGAGTCTCAGAATCATCTTGCTTATAGCCTCAATTTCTCTATAGAAGTCACCGAATTGGGTTCTTTCTTCACCTTCAGAAACTAAACACTAAAATGTGCGATTTTAGTGATATTTGAGCTGAACTAAAAGCTTGAAGTATTTGACCTTTCATCTCATCTAATGCAATGACGTAATCTAAGAGCGATTGATAATCATCGTTTTATTGACCACCTTGATCAGATCTTTCGATTAGTGTATGCTTCATTCGTTTTTGTTCGTAGATCAGCAGGGGACCCAGTGGGGTTTCAATTTCCTGCTAGCCTGCTCAATGAGTTGAATTGCACGCACAATTATCAAAATGCAGGTGCGCATTTTTCTGCATGTGCCATGAATTAGCGAATCGTTATCTCAACGAATTAATCCACGAACGCTGCTGCACTAAGACTAAACTATTGAAGCTGTCTTTCAGCAGATCAGACACGACTCTGAAATCCAACATCTAGAATTTTTACTGCTTCGTGGACTGTGGAAAATGCTCATTGAATCAAATGTACTCTGCTATTCAAATCATAACTTCAGTCATGCGCATAATGCAAAAAGCGACTTATAATTATGAAATTAAATGAAGACTTTTTGCATATATTTTCATTATGTTCAATAAACTGTCCACTACTAGTATCATTTGAATGATACAATGATGAACTTATCATTTTGATGACATACCCATAACTTCAGTAATAGCAATTTCATCACGTGACTGGCATACGACTTTACATTTAGTAACGTGCACACTTTCCTTTTCATGTCCGAATTATTCTCAAAGATGAAGTATTTTTATGTAAAATCTGAAAAATAGCTTCTAACACAATCTGTGGGGCTGCTAGGCATCATACAGGCTGAGAGTGATGATATTAAAGTTGCACTGATTTCTTCCACATTTTGGTTACACAGGTTTGCCGATAGGAGAACAACTTTGACCCAAAAAATGTCAGTTATGTAGCTGTGAATACTAGGCAAATGACTGCGGACATTTGAGGATGAACATCAACTTGCCAATGTTAGATGATATTTGTGATGATTCCTCAAAACCGCTATTGAGGGAGACGATGATAGCTGGAACCAAACCGTCTTGTAATCCAATGCTATGGAGATTTGTGGTATAGCATAGATCTTCACCAATACTTTGACTTTGCTTGGTTTTTAACTGATTTGCATTCGAATCTTGGCAAGAAGTGAAGCTTCATAGGAAAAGCATTTGACTTGTGATGCGTTATAGATCCAATATTGTCAACACAGTGACAGCAACAGCGCTGCTGCTGAAACAAAATATTATAGTGAGAAATCCATAAGGAGATGAGCCGCGCTTCAATGTCGAGTTTAGTTAAGGACAGGAAATCGCTGCTTTTTTTCTCATGTGACATTCTACAATGAAATGACCTCAAGTAGCATGTCACAGCATTTCAGAAGAGATCACGATAACGAATTGATGTCAAGGAAGCTTAGTATTGATGCCTGCTTCGCAAGCGCCATCAAAGCGAATGCTACCTGGTGATGACACAGTAGTCAAAGATAGTTAATGCAGGTCTCGCGATAGAAGGTTAAATACATGTGGATGGGTCCTCATTGGTTCGAGGGAGCACGAAGCTGTTGACTGAAAGAAGGCGCTTGACGACCAATGTCCGTCTGTACTTTTTGATTACACAACTGACGTTCCCTTGTGTGTTCTAAGAGGAGCCTTTTGTAGCTGGAGTTCTCGTTTTGCCAAATTGATGTCTTATTCTCTTTGCATTTTCTCTGTTCCGGTTTGGGCAAGGGTGATGTTGATGCTTCGATGAGTACTGTAAACTATACAATGCAGGAATTTGCAAAAATGACACTTGAGTTCCATAGAAAATGTCCGTTGATTTTAAAATATTTGACGTCGTCACAATTTTGCAATTGATTGCGTCTCAGCTAAAATCTGTTATATGCAGAAGCAAAATGGGAAATCATATAATTGAAGCGAAGCAAGAATTCTACATGTAGCATAAAAAAGTTTTTTGAAGTACCAAATGTTAAGTCGTAGTGAATACACGCAAGTACTAAGAACTTGATAACACATGTGCAGGCTATTACCTGAAAAGTAATAAATGCTTACGTTTTAATATTTATGCTTATGTTTTAATAAATACATTATTTAGATCATCGGCGGAGCGTCATTAATCAAGACGATAAAAGTGTGTTGAGTGTGTGTGTTCGTGAGTAAAAATGTGAGACTATCGTTGACTTTGATGACGGATATTCTTGAATGCGTGAAGAGATCGCTCGATATTGCATTGTTGGAAACACGATGGATAAAGCATGGTAGACCGTTGCTGAATCGGTGTACGATGTACTGAGTTGTCAGAATTGGCAGAAATAATTCGCCTCGCATAAAAAGCTAGTTCTTCTATAATATTTATAGAAAATTTCTCGTTGATAGAGGGTAATGATTAGAAACATCCGAGATCAACAGCACGTGTAAATACTGTTTACAGAGTATTGTTCAGAGAGCGCACTTTTACCTGTACATAGTCACATACTTAGAAAAGCCTCTCGTCGGAAGCAATTAACTATAAGAAATTAAGTTTGTCGATTTGTCTAATATCGTACATGTCGATTTCATGAACATCTCATGTGAAAATGAATCTCAGAACGCTGTCCCATTCCGATCCCATTTCCCATAGCACTTAGTTCCAATGAGATTTTCAAGTCTGTACAGTGTATACAGGCTTCCCTGTGACATATCTGTCCGAAGTTCCCTCACCGATGTCCAGCGGTTGGACCATTAAGGTTTACTTCATCCTCGGTCCTGCAAGGTCATTACATCGATACCATCAGGAGACTAGGAATGCGATGCAACTCCGTCCATACATCGGATGTAATCATAGACATCCACATACTCAGACAAACATAGACAGACGTAAACATCTAATATCATTAGTTCTCCAATTTCCGTCGCGATAAATGAACAAATATTTACTTTCTCGATGAATGTGTCTGGCTTTACTTCATGGAATCTTAATGAAATAGGTTGCTTTATGAAGTTGTTTGCTTCAACACTGTGTTCGCATCCGAAATAGAATGCTGTCTGGAAGCTTAGGATTTTTTCATTTACACCATGGATATCCGACACTCCCTGATATTCAGAGCAATTTAAAGCCGTATATAGACACATGTTGCTATGGCACCAGTCCTAAGGAATGAGAGCATCCAGCGACTGACGATGGTGAAGCATACCAGTGCAATGTCAAAATATTTTGTGAAGTTTCATGATTAATGATTTTCTTTATCTTGATGACATAAATGACGATACCTTCTTAAAGATGTACATAACCATATCCATCTCTAGATCTAGCAAATTACTTTGATCGATGCTCAAACGGTCAACTGAAAATTAATAAATGCCTGGCTTCTAATCTACACTGTAAACCGTTGACTGACAATTGACAGACATTTTTTCTACAAAATCTATTTTGTCAGTGATCGCTAGTTCTTGTAGGATGATTGCCACTGAACACCTACAATACCTGTCAAAAAGCGACAAAATAAATAGCAATGAATTATTGCTTAAATTTTATCAAAAATATAGGTAATTAATAAAAGTATGTCAAAATAAATCATGGTTTTGTCACACAATAATACAAATTGCCCAAAAGTCAAGCAATCGCCAATCGAAAAAATCAATATTCAACACCTTTTGTTTACACTGTAAACCGTAGACCGACAATTATCCTACAAAATTACTGACAAAATCAACCGACGATTGTCACCTCCAATATCCTGCGATATACGAAGAATTTGTAGGTTCTCCACCGACATCGAAACAGATGCTTTGTATGCAAATTAAATAAACAAAAACTGTTAAATATTGATTGATTTTTTCGATTAGTGATTGCTTGACTTTTGGGTAATCTGCATTATTGAGTGGCAAAACCATGATTTATTTTGACATAATATAATTAATTACCTACATTTTTGATAAAATTTAAGCTATAATTCATTGCTATTCATTTTGTCGCTTTTTGTCAGATGTTGTAGGTGTTCAGTGGCAATCATCATACAAGAACTAACAATGACCGACAAAATAGATTTTGTAGGATAAATGTCTGTCAATTGTCAGTCAACAGTTTACAGTGTAGTTAATTTTCATACAAAGCATCTGTTTCGATGTCAGTGGAGAACCTACAAATTCGTCGGATATCGCAGGATATTGGAGGTGAGAATCGTCGGTTGATTTTGTCAGTAATTTTGTAGGATAATTGTCGGTCTACGGCTTATAGTATAGTCCTAAAAAGGCGAAAGTGGGATTTCTGAAAATCACACAATTGCTTGGAGATCATGGAAAGTAAATGGATTTACAACATTTCCAAAGTGAGAAAGGCTGCCTACTCTTTTTCAATAATTGTGTATTGATATTAAATTATCGATAAGAATTGAAACGCATAGACTTCATATTGAAGTGAATAACAAACATCTTGATATGAGTGCGGATACACTCGCTCCGCAACCAAGGCGAAGTGGTGGAATGTGCTGCGAATAATCGTGCATTCTCTCCATTTATTTTCCAATAATTTCCATTGCAGATTTCCCCTTACATTCTGTGTAATAGTAATATACCGGGTGTGGCGCAAAACTTTGAAATACTGTCATTTGCTTCAATTTAATCACATTCTTATGCGATTGTTTTAAATGTAACTCAGATCGGGAAATTTGATGTAACATATTTGCTTTTTTTACAATCAAACCTTAATTGTCACTTGTTAAATGACTTTAATCGCACGATTCGTATGCATTTCTAACTAAACAATTCAACTTTTCTGTCTATTTTCAGCTCGCCTTGATAACGTCAAAAATTACCTCAATCATCGACGTGTGCCGGCCAATCTTCAAGAAAAGGTCATCAAATGGTTTGATCATTTGTGGAGCTCAAATAAGATTGCTGATGAAGAGAAGGTTTTGAGCACACTTCCGGATAAGCTGAAAGCAGAAATCGCGATTCATGTTCATCTGGATACTCTGAAAAGGGTGGAAATCTTCCAAAATACGGAAGAGGGGTTCTTGTCAGAGCTAGTTCTGAGACTGAGACCTGTGCTGGTATCACCTGGAGATTATATCTGCCGCAAAGGTGAGTCTATTTCACTATTGATTGATCTGTGATCTGCTATGCTCCTGTGGCTCATGGGTTAATGACATGGGCAAGACATCACAAGGCATGAGATTCAAATTTAGGCACAGACAAGGTGCATTTGAGAAAAAAAGGTTGCAATTCACCCCACAAATATCTCTCCTAAAAACAGGAGGCAACTACTCTACAACATCGAAGCTTAAACTGCAGCCTCGAGTCTGAAAGAAAGGAGATTCTCTTCAAGCAGAACCCAACGCGGTGACACTGAAGATATGGAAGCATTGCAAGAAACATTTACAAAGTAAAGAATGAGAAGTAGAATAGTAAATAACCCTCGAATCACGATAGATTAACGTCTTATGTTAATCGTTAGAGCACTGTAGCATAACCAAAATACTCACAAAGGTGTAAGTACGTGGTGTAATGCGATCTTCAAATTTTATCGCAAATGAATCAAGATTGCGAAAAAATGTTGAGGAAATAAGCATAAGAAGGTTGTCCCTGCTGTGATCGTTACCTTGGCAGATAGATCCCGCTGTTCGGATAAATATTCACAATGAATACTGCATTCAGAAGTATGAAAGTTGCAAAATTTATCAAAATCAAAATTCAAAAAATCACACTGAGTTACATCGTTAACCCTAATCTGTTAATTAAATTGTTACTGATAAATGACGCAGACAGACACTGCACGTCTTCATCGTCCTACTTTTAAAAGATGACCGGCTACAAGACGCCTACTCCTACAACTGATAGAGACGAGCACTGTACGTCGTTGTTGCAATTGGTGAGTGTAACCGACTTCTTAATTGACCAGTTAGATGCTTGCCACGTCTACAGAAAGTGTTTGACGGTTGCGATAGTGTACGTAGTTAGTGATTAAACCAGGTAGACGTTAGAAGGCACAAGTAGCAGCCAGTGCTCAACAGGTTTACACTGTAAACCGTTGACTGACAATTGACAGACATTTATCCTACAAAATCTATTTTGTCGGTCATTGTTAGTTCTTGTAGGATGATTGCCACTGAACACCTACAATATCTGACAAAAAGCGACAAAATGAATAGCAATGAATTATAGCTTAAATTTTATCAAAAATGTAGGTAATTAATTATATTATGTCAAAATAAATCATGGTTTTGCCACACAATAATACAGATTGCCCAAAAGTCAAGCAATCACTAATCGAAAAAATCAATCAATATTCAACAGTTTTTGTCTAGTTAATTTGCATACAAAGCATCTGCTTCGATGTCGGTGGAGAACCTACAAATTCGACGGATATCGCAGGATATTGGAGGTGACAATCGTCGGTTGATTTTGTCAGTAATTTTGTAGGATAATTGTTGGTCTACGGTTTACAGTGTAGTTAATGGTATGTAGAAAATATTAGAAGAGCTACTATAGCTCTATTGCTTCACAAAATGAATATTTCGTCATTTTCTCAAGTGTTCATATCATATCAATTATGCAATAATGCAGGTGCGAGATGCATTTTATACAGAATCAAACGGGCAAGTTTATCGACCTGTATTCTCAATTCAAACTTTGCTTTTCATTGATCATTTGTAATGATCCATCTACGTAAAAAATGAGAAATATTGGTTGATGTTGAAAGTGAACTTAAAATTTAATAAATCACTTTTTCCATTACTTTCATGCATAGTTTTGTGTACCATAAATATTGCATTGCTGAATGCGTACTCTGCATGCACAATTCTAACTATAGAAAAACTCAAAAATCATTTTGAAAGTAGTCTGTGAGTGAGAAGCATGGCAAACAACATAGATGAAGATAAAGTCATAAAGAATGAAAATGCAGTATGATTGCAGGAAACAGTGGAAAGGAATTAGGAAAAGTAATAATAAATTATAATTATGAAAAAACATGCGAAATAGACAAAATTAAATACAAATAAATAAAATGACTTTTATTTAAAAATATTTATTTTTGCATGTCTTTGCTATAATTCGATTTATTACTTTTTCAAAAATCATTCACGCTTTGATTGCATCATCTTTCGTCTCTTAATGTTATGTCATCGTCATTTATCTAAATAATCGTTGAATAATGTGATCTCTTTATACAGGCGCAAATGATTTTATTTTATAACAATATATTGTTAGAAATAGAAAAAGTCTATTAATAGATTGAGTATTTGCTGCAGTACTTGGAGGAGGAGGGGCGCTTTCAATTTTTTTCTTATGCACTTTTGCTAAAATATCAACACCACTGTTGTTATTCACACCTCTTCAAGCTTGAGTGTCAATCATTGATTTCTGCATGAATTCATGATGTCCCGAAGGTAAAATATATTTTAAACAAAGCGAGTCATTTCTAATGTCCGATTTGACATTTAGTGGCTTAAATCTTCCTGTAAGAGTTGAAGCAAGAAAATGTCAAATGACATACGAGTTAAGAACATGTTGCGTAATATTGCTACATAACCTGCAAGTTAACAGAAAAATGGCTGACCAAGACTGCTGCAAGAGTAATCTCTACAAAATCTGGTGCGCAGCATACATTGTCCCCTTGCCAGAAAAGTGTCCAACATCCTCAAGAATTAAATGATAGAAAAGAATAACTTCAGAATCCCATTATTGCTTTGTAATAGCCCACATTAGTCATCTCATTTCCAATTTGAAATTCTTCCACAGTATTGCCCCGATTTGCTAACAGAGCAACTTTTCCGTTTCTCGAAAGCCCTGTTAAGCTGAAATCCTGATAGTGATTTCTCTGATAGCGACCGTCTGATTCTTGTCAGATATCTATGGTAGAATTCCCGATAATGGAGATGTTCTAAAAATAACTATGTGAATGACACCACAAAAATGTATAGCCTTGTTCTGACGTTTTTGAAATTGCTATCATGTTGAGATTACTACCGAATAAAAATGCGACTTTCGAGGTAGCTACATGTACGTCACGTGCACAAATACGTGACAAAAATTATAAGGAAAATCCAATGACCAATCCGGTACAAAGTAAGTATATAAGGGAAGTATGGAATCAATGGTTGATTTGTGGCGACAGCTATGATATTACTTTTTCGCCACCTCTTATAAGCAGTTTTATCTGATATCGCAATTGGCAACAGAATAGTATTGAAATATTGAATGGAAGGGACTGAATAGCTATGTCAAAACTATGAAGTAGTGAAAAATTACATAGTTATCCGTAGACATCTAGAAGACAAAAACATGAGATGAAGACCCATTTCTATGGTTAAAATGCTAGATTTGATTTGGCATAGAAATTAATTGATTAATAAGGTATAGACGACTACAAACCACTCTATACGATTAAAGGAGGGGGGTGGGGGTACTTATGATTGCATTCATGTACTGTGTATGAACGTGTCTACAAACTTTTGACCACTGAACATCTGAAAATCTTTGTATCGAATCTAGAAATATTTCATTTTCTTATTGATGACCAGTTGTACATACATTCATTGATCAGTTTTAGATTTCCATTCATGAATGTATGTTGGAAATATGATGGACCTTACCTACATTATGTACTTTTTTAGTCCTAATTTTTTCATCTGATTATGAAAGCATCCTATGTGAAATTTAATAATTATTTTATTGACATCCTAACTTCTCATTTTCTTCTCACATCAGAGTATTCCCTTGTATTTCCTTATATGATCAATAGCAGTATTTGATGATCCGTGTTGAGATAACAATTTATAAAGAAATAGTCAAATTCTGAAATGTTGCAATAAATTATTGATGTATCACGTAAATGACTGTTTTTGTTAGTGATGAAAATAATGAAAAATGATGAATGACGCTCCAGCCTTAAGCTGCAGATACTTTGTATTAATTGCATTCGAGTATATTGAGCAATTAATACAATAGTTCCTCGGCTTTCGGCAAATCACTGAAAAGTAAAATTATATTCACAACAGAAAAGGGAAAGCAACACGAAACATTCAGATGCAGATGAAAGCATTTGTGACGCAGATTTGATTTCATCGGTTGGAACATCATAGGCTGCATCAATTCAGAAAAGGCCTTCAACCGAAATTTGTATTATAAAGCTATAGGCCTATAGAATAAACCACAAAACATTTCACTTTTGGTTAGATCACTTGTGCCAATAAAATTTCGAGTGCTGTTCATTCAAGTTTTTTTCTAGACGTTGTGAATAATTATCAATTAATTCCACCGTACATGTTCATCTGACATCGGTATTAAGCATTTCAAAGTGCAGTATAGAGTACTGAATACTGATTGCCTCATACTGCTTCACGATGTTGACAAAAATGCACATACATAGCGATGATCAAAAGTAACTTCCTAAAGCAATATTTCAATTATATTTCAATATTTCAATTTCAATACTCCAAGAAAGTAATAGACATATGAATAGCATTTTTTCATGACGGAAATTTACTGGGCATTCAAGCTCATGACAAATTATTTTTGGCAGCAAAATCTCTCAGAATTTTTATTATTTCGCTGTGAATACCCCGCTGTTGCTCCTCTTGCGAATATGTAGGCTATCTTTATTTTAACAAATAATGTTTCACCTATAGGCCTACCAATAATTGCTTCAGCATGACTTCGAAAATTTTCGGTGCGAGCAAGTGAGTGCAGCGCACACCCATAAAAAAATCATTGTTTTTATGAGCTAACATCATAAAATAAACGCAGCGTAGTTGGACATTTTCAAATCATGATAAATATAAATTTCGGTTGAAGAAACAGCTTTTCTAAATTGATCAAAATTTGATTATTAAGCTTCTGTTAAAGGCTTAAATAAAACATATTGCAAACAAATGTGTCAGACTCATCACAATACAAGTTTGTAGGTATTCGATTCATCTAACGGCCGATACAGTACAACCAACTGTGATGTAATCAACTAGATCTGTAAGTCATCACTACCACAAATTGGTTGCCTACCACTGACGATACTTATGGGTTGTCTCCCCCCTCAGGTTTTTTAATTTGTCTAAAATCTACTGATAATCAATCGTCACTAAACTTCGGGTACACGTACTCAAGCATGTTTTCTACCAACATGCAAAATTTTATGTAGATCGGACAAGTACTTTTTGTATTAGATACAATAACGTGAAGTGTAGCGATGTCAACAGCTTGCTTGATGTGACTTCGTCTGTTCGACGTATCATTGCTACTCGTGTGTGCATTGTTCTCTCTCCCTCTTCGTCTCATCCACTGCAATTTGAAATCTTCCCACGACCACTACCTTGCCACACCTTTATTAAGCCAAGCATATTAATATAAAGGATTTGGCCTGGTCATCATCGCTTGACAAGTTGTCGTGAGATGACTTTGTTAACCTCAAGTGTTTTTTTAAAAAGGACCTCTTCGAATTGCCTAAAACTTGGTATCTGGCTAGAGAATACACACACTTACGTGTGTTTAAAGTTTTGTGACGATTGATTCATTTTAGCAGATTTTAGACAAATTAGAAAACGTGGGGGAGATAACCCATAAGTACACCACTGACATAAGTCATCATGTCATAGTGGCTATCATTGAGCAAATAAATAGATTTCTTACCAACAATGTCTGATTCGCCCTAGTTTGCCGCATGTCAAAAAAGCTTCATCCGAATAACTAAGCAAAGGAATCAATGCCCGCTTTAACATTTTGAATATGCCTACTCCTACAGATTAAACAAGTGCATCAATTTGTACCTTCTGATATGCCTACCACTGTTCTCAAACATGTTGATTTCACATCAAATTAAAAACTGTACAATTACTGAAGAATAATGATGATCATGTGGAAATCGCGGACGAGCAGCGACTACGAATTGCCAAGAAGACAGAATCAGTATATCATTACATGTATATGCTAAAAATCTGTAAAATTTCCAATAAATTTGATACTATGAAACTTTGGTAACGTGTTCAGTGGACAACCACTTCTAAGAAGCAATTGCTTAATTCTAACGATGAATGCCTAAAATAATAAATTATGCGGAATCTTTGAAGTGATCATGCAAAAATGTAACCGTTCTGCAACGATAGTTAACATTTCGACGAATTGTTGCGTCTGAAAACCTCACTGTATAGTTATGGCTGCTGGCACCCACTTTTACGTGGGAATAACTTGGCCTCATTTGTCTGGTTATTTACACGCAACATTGCGTGCGAATAACCTCACGCCTTTGATATCGGATCAAATCAAGCCTTGTTGGCAACTAAACATTAATTTCATTTTAGCTAATTGAATTAAAGAACCGCCAATTTTCTTTTTTTGAAAGTACTCTCACAAGAAGACTCTCTCAGCTGCCACTACTCTTTCTCTAATAGGCCTACTAAATTTGTTATTAAAGGGTGCTCGTTATCAAACATAGTAACTTGGAAGAAGCTTTTCGTATAACATTCATGATGCGGCAAACTTGGTTGAATCGGATCAATAGTGCGAAATTGACCTTGCTGCCCAGTCATAATGGGCATGGCGGAAATTAGTGCACCTTATACACTTATCGTCTTTACACATAGTTTCATTATATGCCAAAAATTCGACAGACTTAATGATCCAGTTGATTGCGTCAAACTTTTTTTTACAAGATCGACCATTAGACAGAGTGTTTGTCAACCTTGAACATCATCATGAACGAGGTTGTGTGGACTATGTAGTTAACCATCACTGAGTTGCCACTTAAAAATTATATTTACTTTTACTAAATGAAATGTATAACCGTGGATGGGTGATATCAACTGCATCAGATGTAGTGACTATACTCGTGTTGCAAAACCTTGAGTTGATTCAATTAACTATCATTAATATCAACTTACCAGACGCCATTTCACGCACAGATCATAATGATTCACTGAACAGCAAAATTTAGAAGATCGTGCGCCTTGTGAACAGTCTCACAGAAGTGACTGTCTGTCTGCTTCCTTAGTTAATAAAGCAATCAGACAGCGACTAAGCATGACGTCACAACATTGAAAACGTAGAGTGATTTGCGTGGGAACATCTCGCTCAATTATCATGAAGATGGTGGAATCTCCTGCTACTGGTGCACTCGATGCATGAACACAGATATCAGTAAAATAAGAGCATGACGGGCTGTTTTAGGACAAGCGCAAAAGTCACGTGAGTCAACCACGCGGAGTTGATCTTCACTGGCATATGAAACGTTAAAGAACCATCTAAAGCACAAAAATGTTGCTAAAATAGCAAGCAAATATTCCTTTCTTCTCATTCCAGGAAATATTTGTATTAGATGCATCTTCAATATGTAGACAAACAATATCTGAGAGCCAAATGACACAATTTCTCCACTGTTTCATCTATAAAGCCATATTATTCAGAAATGACACGTTCAACATCAAAATTGATGTGAAAAATGAATAAAGCAGTAAATTTTATGTAGGAATCACTTGAGTAATGAAGTTGTCACCAAATATTTTAGCCACAGCGACTTCTTGAAATTGATGAATATAAATATCTGAAAATTATCTTGGCGAAAAAAGATGGCGGATTTGTCGCCACTAAAAATACATTAGAGTAATGGGGAGTTTCCACACTTGATATATTTAAACACTTTGATCCGGTAGGAATGTCAGCCGACATCTACATGTCGCCAGCGACGTTGGAGCTAGGGGACTCCAACGTCGCTGGTTCAAACCTACCCACGACTGATGAGGCCCAATAGGCCGAAACATGTCTCGTGGTGGTTACATCTGTTGAGATTTGATAAATTTATCAATTGCCAGGTTACTTGTCCTAATACGCAGAATAATATATAAACTGAAATATTAAATTGAAACTTTAGATACTCTTGGCATTCATTTCAAGTTCTTTGTAGCATTAACAAGTAGATCAAAAAGTCTGTCGGACCACACTTCACTATCATCAATGAATTCGTCAATGAATGATCTTGTACAGCAAAATTTGTTTGTACGTCCGACAGATAGCATTTGCTTACTAAACGAGCTTTAAAGTGCATTTATAAAAAATATGTAGCCAAATGGACCTGAAAATCATAAATTCCACAAAATAAAGGATATTTTCTTGAAATTCTGAATATGGGATAGGAGAGGATATGAAGTGTAGGCTATATTTCAAATGAATGAAAATCAATAACTTTCATAAGGTATACATAGAAATATGGAAATAACTTTTAACAAACACTAAATTCCTGAAATGATCAGAGATTGCAAGTTCGATTATGTAGTTCTGTACAAAATGGTGTGAACGATGACTGACGGCTTAAAGTACGAGAATAGGGTACAACCACCATTTGACGATGCATGTCGAGATCTGGTGAATGTAGGAGGGACCAAATCTAATGAAAGATTATTTGAGTTCTGAATATCACGAAAGAGTAGCTTTTTTACACAAATAATTCACAAAAGTGTCCCATGTATGATCTATAAATCTATATCAAAGCATTTCAGAAAGTGAAGTCTAATTTTGATGGGTATGATGACTAACGTCGTCACAATATTATTTGCATGCAATGCTTCATAATAACAGATGCAAAAGCTGCAAGGGAATCATAACTATATCAAAATGCGCATAATGTCTAGTTTATATCGCGCACGTATGCATGTGCATACAAAGGATACGCATATTTGTAATAATATATATACGTCATAATTGAGATTGTTCTTAATGTAGCGAATATATGACATGCAGTATAGATTCACTTGTAATAATTGGCTTCTTTATGCATGCAGTGCAAGGTTGTTGTTCGCATATAATGCAAAACGTTAAGAAGTGGAGTGGATTGCTGCTATGCTGATGTTGCAAGCAACAGATAAATCAACACTTGAAATGTGCATAATATCGATCACATGTTGGGATGTGGTGACACTATTCATGAATTGGTTTTAACTGCTCAATCATTCGGCACTGAATTATCTCTCAATAATTTCGCAGTGTCAGAATCATTGTGACCAATTTTTCCTGATTCATGGGCTCTGACCTTCTCTAAACTCCCTACTAGGCTAATGGAATCACCATATCAATCCAAATGCATTTCATCAAACGATTAGCTAAATGACACATAGAAATACTCCGCAGAATGACACAAAAGCATCTACTAATCGTTCACTGTAGATCAAATTTCTTCAGGACGAGACGAATCTTTCTCCATTGCGCATGTTTATCCGCTAACACATCTTCATTTAGTCAGAAACCATCAAAGTACTTGTCATTTCCTTGTTTTTTCCTCTTAACTGAAACGTTTTATTTACGAGCTTTGATAAAAGGAACTTTCTTTTTGGAGGCGTTTCCTTTCCATCTATTTAGATTCCTGATTAATAGTCAATTGCTATTCGTCTGTTTCTTTCTCATGAAGAAAATAATGGCGTAGGATGAATAGAGGGCGTAGGAGTGCAGTAAACAACTCAATTATCTCTGGGAATAAGTGTAGCAATCAATAGAACTAAATTTGATTAATGACTGTCTACAAATTCGTTTTCACTGTCATAAAGTAAAGATTTACAAAAACATAGCTGTTGCATGCGTGCTGCTGTTCGGCGATCAACTGGAGTGGTTTGATAACAAAGGTCTGTCGGAGTTCATTGAATATCGAAAGAGAATGACAGCACCCTTGATTCCCCGACCGCACTCTCCCGACCTAAGAATCGAACCGAAGTCCGCGGTGGAGACGAGCTCGCACCTTCTTCACTTTGTTGTCAATCTACACTGTGACGTAGTTGTATGCCATGCTGATATGCTGTCTCGCTACAATATGAACGCTGGTAGCGCTCTGTCAATAATAATAGGACAATATGCTGTCGATATCACTTAGAGATGACTTCTGCCTTCACTCGCATTCCTTTCGAACCGTCAGCGTGGCCTAGTGAAGAAGGTGCGAGCTCGTCTCCACCGCGGACTTCGGTTCGATTCTTAGGTCAGGCGAGTGCGGTCGGGGAATCAAGGGTGTTATTAGTGTCTTGTATTGACTTAATAGCTGTCATTCTCTTTCGATATTCAACTAGAGTGGTATGTTTCACGTCTAGCAGGTGCAAATATATGCTTGCATAACGACGGGAAGTTCAGCATTTTGAATTATCCACGTAAAAGAGCTTATTAATAGCTCTTCACACGAACTTCTAGATCTCATTGAAATCTGTGGAAGCAATTTGTCCCTGCTTCAATCTACTTCTCCCAATGTCATGAAATTCACAGTACAACATAGGACCCTAAGCGACAAAAGTCAAAAAGTCAAAAGTCAAAAAGCGTTCATTACGCCAATGTTGGCATAAACATTACAGATGAATGAAATGAGTAATGAGATGAAATGATGAAGATAAAAAATGAGCACTTTGTTTGATGAGTGATGATTGCTGTCGGATGGAAGATAAGATAAAATACATTTTCACCATGTCCAGGCTCACCATTGGAAGACTCATATCTGGAAGACTAACACCTAGTTGTACATCCATGAAGAAGAGGAGACATTTTATAGAAGCAGTTATATCAGCTTTAAACATGTATGCATTTAACATGATGCAACTAGATATTTCAATGTTGATTTACATTTATTATTGAACATTTTATTTAAGTCTATTATCATTATAATAACCAAGTGGACACCTAAGTAGTCTATTTAATAGTCTCTAAATTATTATTAAGTCGGAGGAACGGATTTTTTTTTAGCAAGAACATTATTGCTAAATATTATATTTATATTTAAGCATTTATACTAAGAATTATAATACACGAATAGGTTTGTCTTACCTGAAGTACAATGAGTGAAATTAATGCAGAATTCAGCACAGGATTTTCACCGTTCCTCCGACAAATAGATAGTGTATGGCTGGATTTTCAAGGCTATATATCTCTTGATCACTACTTAACGGTGTTGTCATAGTCCGTTATTGTTTCGGATCCGGTTCGCCTGTTCTAGATATGTACCTATAGCTTTTAACTGCTTCTGGTTGATACCATTCATCAAGTCATAGAAATCTGTTCTATCACATGACAATAGTGGAACAATTGAAGTTATTTCTCTTGAATACAGTGACAATCTCTTGACAAATTTTGCAACAACTGAAAATCTTTCAAATCAAGGTTCAATTTATAGTATTTCGGATGCCATGACTTAGCTGGCCCTCACCATGTAGTATACACTGTAAATCATGATCATTTGAGCCCCGATGACGTGTGGTACACGTCATGCGCGCACTTGTGAAAGTGTTCGACTAGCACAGGGGTGCGCAGCCTTTTACATTTTTCGGCCGCCATTTCGAAGGCCGAAAGAATCACGGCCGCACTTAATACGTGTACAAACAACTAAGTCAATAGGCAATCCTCTTTGTATTCCACCACTCAAATTAGCTTTCCCTGATGAAGAACGCACTGAAAATCGCATAAAGGCCTACTTCGTAAAGAATGAGTTTTCAAGTTAACCCATATACGACCGACGGTCATTTTTGACCAGAAAAGACTTAAGGTGTTCTACGCTTAAGGTGTTATTAGCACATGAAAAGTTGAAAGCATGTTTTTGTAAGGGCAACCGAAGGAGAAAACCCTTTACTAAGCTAGTGTAATAATTCATTCATCACAGGGCCGGTGATCTAGTAGGCATCCTTATTCAGGCCATGGACTTGAAGCTTACGAGCGCGACAAATTCGAGCAAACTTCAATTGTCCCTTGTTTCTTTTAGCTTATGACTGTAGCCATGAATGCACATGAATGTTACTTCCCTAAAATATTCTATTCATGAACTATGGAACTGCTTGAACGCCTTCATCGCGCCTACAGGCGCGCATTTTTCCAAGCAGCATTGGCATAAAGGTGTTCGACAGTTACAAGGTGAATAGTATGCTACTTTACTGACGATTGTTTTTCGATTGCCTTGAACTCCAGAAATATTTGCAATATGCATGTACAACATTCTTTTTCATTTAGGCCTACTACTAATTGTCACGGCCGCACTTTGCCTCTGGAACGGCCGCAGGTTGCACACCCGTGGACTAGCAGCTGATACCACTGGCCCAACTAACCATGACGTGCACTGGGCGTCATCGCTGTATTAGGTTCTTATTGTTCACTCAGCATCAGGGGAGCTGCAATTATAGGCGAGTGACGTGCACTGCACGACATGGGTAGCTGAAGCTGTGTAGCACAATTGCCTTCGGGCTCAAAAAAGTACTATTTAAGTCCCAATCTGAGTACTGAATGAAAGAGTACTAAAATTGTCGAACTTAGATTCACAGAAGTACTAAAATGCTTCTTAAGTACTAATGATTTATCAATACAGCAAATGACTGACTGAAAAGGAAGGTCATTCAACCGTGAAATTCTGACTGAGGTAGCGAAGGCCATTCGATTTCGGATTAATGCAAGTCTCAAATTATGTCAACAATTAAATATGATAGCAATCCCAACTAAAATAGCGAAGAAGTTCAATCTTCTACGAAGAGGGATGGGGCGTTCGAATCAACGATTTCGGGACTGATCATGGGTGAGGGGTGGTTTAAAGTCTCGCAAAAATTCTCGCACAATGAGCAAGACATTCTGCAGATATTTACACTTTTTGTTAATCCTCTGTCATCTATTGCAGTAATCCACTGTTTTCCGTGTAAGTCAAAGCGTTCAAAGTCATCACACCTGCTGTTATGCCAAGTCATGTGATGCGAATTTATAAACAATAAACAACATGTCTTAATGACGCGGGGAATGACAGATTGGGAATGAAAATCCTTTAAAATACACGCCATTCCTTTAATCATTTCGATAAAGACACAATCATCAGATGTTCTTGTGCCTGGATATGAAGGAATCTTGACAATCTTTCATCGTAATTATCTCATTCAGTGGTCATTTTATCAGTCACAACCTTTTGAACATTTATATTTTCACACCGAAAGTGGCGAGGGAAGAAGAAAATGATTTTAGAGTGCTAATTGATTCAAATATGGGCATATTAATTCGCCAATCATGCGATCACACTCATTGTGCTGAGTTTTTACTGCATCGTTTTGCAAATTCTTGTATTTTGGAAGTATATCCTTAAATATAATAGGATGGGGTAGTATTATGTTGTGTGAACTGCAGAAAATTGCCGGTTATTCTCCCTCCAGCCTAGTTGATGATGTATGAAATTCGGAGTCAAAAGAGTGTATGTGCAAATGTTAGTGAACTGCTAAGTTCTGATGTTACTTATCATGCATAAATGCCATCTATCCATGTAAATAGAATAATTAAATATTGAGTTGCATCCTCAGTTGAAAAATGGGAGCAGATTTGAATAGATGTCATTTCATTCAATATCAGGAATCATCAGCAGGCCTAGTTCACATCTCTCAACATGGACACAACCCCTTCTAAAGTGCCAACAGTGCGTTTAAAGTGATATTTAATGAATTCCAGTTGAAATTTCACTACCTTCTATACACCATATTGAACTTCATCCGTACATGCGCAATAAAAGGAATGCTCATTAATTTTATGACCGAATTTTTATAGCACACTGTAATACGTGATTATCGTCGAAGAAATCGGCAAAGACACAAATTGCACAAAACAATGCCATGCCTTAGATGGAGGTAGATATCATGGTGGTCAGATTAGTACTTTGTGATTTCGATAATGTCGCTTTATTCAAGCAAATTGATTGCTGAAACCAATCACTTACTTACTGAGCTTGCTCTCGTAATCCTCGTTTATTGTGGGTTGGGACCCAGGTTTGAGGGTGCGACTTTTGGGTTGCGGCGATTCTTGTTCGTATGAGTGCGCCTCCTGCACACCGTCCGGTCTTGTGGTGATGGGTTGCGGTGTAGGAGCTCCATATCTGACATTGTGTATTCGCTTTTTTCTTGATGTTCCTTTGATGTTCGGACCCGGTATGTCAAGATCGATTACTCTCCTCGGTCACTTGCAGCTGGACATTCTTTGGAGGTGACCGTATCACCTCACACGATTTTGTCAAAACTTGGCGTCCAAATTGCTCAGGCCAAGCAACCACGTAGGTCGCACATCCGAGCGCCCCTCATAAAGCTTGACCGCACACATCCAACGCATCATGGAGTTCTCGTTGGTGAGGTGCACGAGATCTTCTGCTTTGATGGGCCATGTCTCAGAAGCACACAATAGTGCGCTTCTTATACATGCTTTTTAAACATGACCCCTGTTTCTAAGAGAAAATCCCTTTATTTATCAGGACTGGCATCAGATTATGGAAATTCTTTCAAGCACTTCTCATGCGGGCAGTTGCGGCCACACCACAGACTCCGGATCTCCCAAGCGCATCACTCAAATAACAAAAGTCCTCTACAACCTCATACAAGTAGTTGCCAATGGCCATCTGAGAGACCTGCGGCTGTGATGTGGGCAGTTCTCCTTTGCAACGCCGGCACTTAAAAGAGGGATCAGCGTGTGAAATTGACAGCATCTATGGTGTATCCACTTTTCGGCAAGTTAGCAGCAAATCGAGTTCCTTCCCACGTCCTTCCGGGCAGACAACACAATGAAACCTTCCTTCATCTCTCACTAATACCTGACCACTCCGGCAACCGTAGTCTCATCGATGTTGACTGCCATGTCTTTCACCTCCAGGTTTGCCTCCAGCAAATGAAGCGAGTCTTTAAATCCTCGACTGATTCCGATGTTATAACCAAGTCATCTGCGTAAAGAATCTCTGGAGGGCATCGACGGCGGTGATCCTGCAAAATAGCCTCCATGACGATGGTGTAGAGGAAGGGGCTTAATACTGAGCCTTGATAAAAACTAACACTGACCGTGAAGTTTCACCTTTTGCGCTGTCACAACTCACCACGGACTCTGAATGCTCGTGCATGCATTGAAAGGTGGAGACAACCCATTCATCGATTCCTTACAGACCACCACAAAAATAGCGCATAAATCTTTCCTTTTGTTGAGGCACTTCTCCTGTAGTTGTCTGAGGATGAATATGGCATCGACAGTACCTTTCCCTTCATGAAGCCGAATTGCATTTCATCAATATGGACAGATTCACGGATTGCATCTGCTAAGACATGTTTAGTGACATTCACAACTTGGTCAGGCATTTTCATGCCCCTATAATTGCTACAGTTAAGTGCGTCTCCTCTGTCTTTCTATGTAGAGCCTATGAGATGACAAAGAGATTCCAATCGTCGGGGATTTTTCTCTGACTGACGACGTGGTTGATGAGCTATGTGATTGGTGTCACCATGCGACCTGCAGCACTTATCATTTCTATGACTACTGACCATAAAGCCGTTCCATTCGGTGTCACGTCATCGTTGGAGGTGGTTAGAAGAAGAGGTGGTTATTAGAGTCTGCTGCTTTAATAGAGGCGTTTATGAGAGAGAGAGAGAGGTAATAACAAGAGAGGAGACACTTGACAGAGAGAAAGAGGAAATTACCACATTGAAAGCGGATGTCACTGAGACACGGGTAGATGCACATCGAGGGTAGACAAAGTCCTTTTATATATTTTCCTTTCATTTCTTTGACGCAATCGTGCAGTTATCTTCCTGCCCAATTGCGCAAATATTTTCCTGCGCAATTACATAAACACTTGATTGCCCTATTCCATATTTTCTGTTTTCTGTGAAATTGCACAAATACTTTCCCGTGCAATTGAAATTTCCGCGCAATTACATCTCTACGTTCTTTCTGTGCAATTTGCAAGATTATTTTTTGGCCAATTAGTACTTTTCTACACCCTCGCATAAGTAGCACTTCTTCACGCAGTTATATAGTCTCATGTGCAATTACATAATTACTGTTCTGCGCAATTGAATAATTACTGCTCGGTACAATTGCAAAAATGCTTCTCTACGTAATTGCAGAATTTATTTTTACGGAAATGCATGTACATTGCCTGTTATTTATATAATCAAAAAGTTTGGCTCGACTGTATCATGCACTGATAGGCGACGATTCTCATTTGCAATCCCTCATTGCGTAAGATGTATTTCCTTTATGTCATCAGTCTGATTTTTTATGAGTACACATTCATCTGATGCCTCTAAGACAGGAGAAATATTAATTAATTTAGTAAGTCCTTGAGTGGAAAATGATTTTTGACTGAAACATAGTACCATTGAATGAGGGAGGAAAACTAGCCTTCAATCGAAATGAAAAGTTTCTTGCGTTTGAAATGACAACACTTTTGTTAAGTTACAAGTTTATCTCCGATTGCTCATTACGAAATCTTTTCATAACAGTGAAATGATGAAATGTTATTGTTGTTTTATAAGTAATTAAACGACGAGAAATAATCGATACTAAGAAGCAGTGCAGATTAAAGTGTTCATGACGATCCTTTCATCACTATGTCGTACATTTGAAAATGTGAAAATTGCAGTCTAGTCTGTAACGACTTTCATTTTAATATACGCAGTGTTTCAGTGAGGAGAGAAAAATGGTCAAGTTGGAAAATTGAAACGTTTGAAGTGTTGCATGAGAAATAGTACCTTGAAAATAAAGCCGGAAATTAGGCAGGCAGTTCTAATGGCTCCGTTCTTTGAGAGGAAGAGAAAATAGGGGGGAAATGGCTCGTCAATCCTATCGGTCACCGGCGAGGTCCCCACCGTACGTGAAACGAGTCAATTATACCTTCTCAGAATACGTCAAAACAAGTCTAAGACGTTACTATGTAAAAAGTGTACAACTTTGTGCTTCGAATGAGAAAACCCCATAGAGTAGGGATATATAGGTAGAGTGTCGACTCAAAAGACTATCTGTATAGTGAAACTTTTTATATGAAAAGATTCAGTTTTTGCGGAGATTACTCTCTCGGGGTCCAAAAATTATTTGAGCAGTTTTAAAAATGTCAAAATTTTGCCAATTTATATACTACCGAGATGACGTCCCTATATAAGTAGCATAAAACAAGTTGGATATCGAAAGGAATGAATATTTGCTAATAAGCATCCCAACTAAGCGGAAATTAAGCTGCTTATCAAGGGAATTTCATGAACAGCATTATGATGGAAGTCTTCAAGAAAAAGTCGAGATCTTATTATGCTGTCGTGGCTGAAATTTCATATTTTTAATTCAATTTTCATCGTCATGAATTTATGTTATGATTCACTAAAATAATGTTTCATTTCTTGAATCTGAATAGTGATGGACCCATATGTATCTTTCAAAGTTGATTGAAATCATTGTCCTTGATGCTATTATTTTTCTCTACCAGTGGCAGGTTGCGTATGATCTCACTGAAGAAGATTCTCATGCGGTTGAGCATGAAAGTGATAGCAGGTCATCGAGTTGCTAATTTAATCAGCAAGCATTACCTCTCCAATGCTGTCATGACACGAACCATCCGTAAAATAATATCATTTTCTTCTGCATTACTATCATGATCACTCAATTCCGTTGTAATTTCTTCAAAATTGCAAAAATTTGCATTTCTCACATTTGGTGACAATTACCAACTATATCGCCTTGAGTTCATTTAATGAAATCGAAAGTTTGTACACATTGGGGATTTAATAAATGCGAAGTTACCACTCCACCTATAATACTTACTCTATGGAAGAAACCCAAACTCATGTGCATCATTCTTATACATTAGCAATAATACGTATCATTGTCGGTCAATCAGCCTCATCGAAGAAACAAATTCTTCTTGCAATTTCTACTTGCAAAACTCAATTCTTTGGCGCAGACGATCTTCAATAATACTCTCACAGTCTCAGACTTTCATGCTGTTCAAATCGTCACGTTTTCAGACGGAGAACAGAAGAAAGTATGCGTTAATTGACTTAATTATCAATTTCAAATTCTTTTCTCTTGTCTGTTCACTACGTAGATTTCTTTGACGCCTTTTGCAGGTGAAGTTGGTAAGGAGATGTACGTGGTAAACCGTGGTCGTCTGCACGTGGTTGGAGATGATGACCGAACTGTGTTAGCCACACTTCAGCCCGGTTCATATTTCGGTGAAATCAGTATTCTCAACATGGGGACTGCGGGAAATCGCAGGACAGCGTCAGTCAAGTCCGTTGGATATTCCGACCTTTTCTGTCTGGCCAAGACTGATCTCTGGGATGTACTGAAGGAATATCCGGCAGCAAGGGTGAAGTTGGAAGCCGTTGCCGTGAAAAGATTGGAGCATTACAAGAAGCGACCTGCACAAGAAGGTAAGCAAAGCTAATCTTCATTTTACAAGCAACTTCTCATGAGACTATCAATTCAGTAAATAGTGCACAGACAATGTCCGATGGACTCAGCAGGAAGACATGTGCGAAGGACGACATTAGCTAAGAT
Organism: Prostheceraeus crozeri; assembly: GCA_907163375.1. Taxonomy (NCBI): domain Eukaryota; kingdom Metazoa; phylum Platyhelminthes; order Polycladida; family Euryleptidae; genus Prostheceraeus; species Prostheceraeus crozeri. Next base: position 168,016 of record CAJQUW010003042.1, read on the forward strand.
AATTGCGGGAGTTATAAATCTGGAACAGGCAGGACCATGACATGAGAGAGACGACAGCCGAAGCAGGACAATGATAACAGTAGGAGGCTTCATGCGCCGGAGTAGGACCATGATAACAGGACATAAGGGAATACAGTGGGAGGTTATATGCGGTGGAGCAGGACAATGATAACAGGATGCAAGGGACTCGATAGCAGGGCCAAGATATCAAGACAAGGTATACAATGATAGCCAATATACAGCATGCTATATTGCAAAGAAAATGTCGTCAAAGATTTATGTGATATGTAAGTTGAAACACGATTTAGTGAGCGAAATCATCGCTGAAGTTTCCTGCACTCGCCATGGCTTGTGATGACATAATGTATTTTGTTCGTTAAATTCTCGTATTTTCATGTAATAACAATTGCGGGTAAATCCTGATCTAACAATGTCTTTGTCCCGGAATAGACAGTTGGGGTAAATATTCCAAGCGAACTTCCTCATAAGTATCATTTTTAGTAGTTTCTTTTTTGTAAAGAAAGACTTTGATATCATTTTTTGAAACTAATGAAATAATATTATTTTTCATTCTTTGAATGTACTGAATTTAATTACCAAATTTCATCATTTATTTGTTATTACTATTTCATTAACTTCAAAAAATAATTATTATCATTATTCTAAAGCAAATGGTCTCCATGGCACAGTGGTTAAGCGGTTGGCCTAGCAATCTTACGGTCCATAGGTCGAGCCCCGAAAATGTCATTGGAAGTCGGCAGGAAGGGTATCCGGACACTCCAGAGAAGTGTGACTGTGTCAGTACCGTCCAAGTCCCAGTCTGCGGAAGTATTAACGTTAAAGATTTATTATTCAAAAACAACATTCTGATCTCATTCTGAGTTTCTGATTTTTCAATTTTATCTTTCGTTTCCATGTGATGTTAGATATTGCATGTATTTCATCGCTATTCATTATATATTTCCTTACGATCAAGTTTGAACATAATTTGTGCAATCAACGGTTCACAGACCTCTGCATTGCCAGGGAGACTGCTTGGTAACATTTTACTGAATAATCAGGGAACAAAGCTCAAGTTATAAAGTTGAGTGAAGATTCTTTCCAAATAATTTTCTGCATGTTTTCAACCTGATGAAGCGCAGTCGGAGCAAACAGATGTCTTTTGTTTACAGAATGAAGCTTTGATGCTATAGAATGAGAATCTTTACTAATTCTTTGTTTCTTTCTGATAACATGGAAGCATCGTAGCCGAAATATAAATAAAGAGAAATATTTCATCCTTTGATATGGTAAGAAATTCATTCAGTCCTGTAATTTGATTTGAGAATCAAGCATACGAATATATTTGCCGAATTTAAGTATTGTAAGTCTAACAATTTCCACATGCAAGTTCCCTTATGTTCCCTAACAATTACTACATTGACAATAGAGCAAGCTTGTGTTGTCTTGCGTAGGAGGGTGCCTCTGTCGTCGATCATGTTGTATCAACAATGCATTAATTCTATAAAAGGAGTAAATGGATTTTTTGCAGGCAAAAAAGGGAGTGTGGGAATGTGTTGCTGGTGTGATTTACAGGCCATTTTATTGAAATACATATTTCCATTATGAGGAGAGAGAAGAGATCTTTCAGTTGAGAGAGTTCACACTCTTGTGTTCATGATCAATATCATTCATGTTTTACACGCAGTGAGTAGTAGGCATAGAAATCGGACTTTTCGATTTGTTTAAGGCCTCACTGAAAGCAAAGCAAACACAAGGTCTAGAGGAAACGTATGTCGATAAGCTATTAATCGGTCTGCGTTGCTTTTCTCGCTGTTTGGGAGTCTACAACTGCTGTAATGATAATGTTTACTAAAATCTCTGCTCGGAAACGCTTGGAAAAGCTCGCAGTGTGGCTGAGGCGTAAGTCATTAACTCTAGACTGAAGATATATTGCCTCTTGATGATTACTGACTCTTAATGAAACTGAATGTGCTTTAGCTTCAGGAGCACAGCAGCCCATATCATGAAGACATTCCATGTCAAAAATCATGGCTCTTTGAAAGCATGGAAACTTTCCTATATGCACAATAAATACACCTGTCTAGTTCTTGTTCAATTCACATGTATTTTGCTCTATTCCGTCTGAAAAGAAGAAGAACCGAATCGTGCCATATCTTGGTAGTCATTGGTGTTCACCATTCTAAGAGTCTCGCTGTCGGCCTTGTTCCGTGTAGAAGCTCGATCTGAATGCCGAACGATAGTCCCGCAGCCAGAACGAGTTTCTGCAGGGAACGAGGCCGAAAGTGAGACTTTCACAGAATGCTGTACACCCTATGCCTACTACGAATCGCTGCGTCTGCCGAGTTCTAGTGAGTTCCTCTTCTTGTTAGACAAGATCAAAGAAAAGCACATGTAAATCCAATGGGACGCAGATTGCAGTTTTTGGCTAAAATGAAATTTTGTATGTTTTCTCTGATTAAACGAAAAGTACTAAGTCATAATTTTTGACATGAAATGTCTTCAGGTCATTTCCTATGATGTGCGTGTGCTTTGATCATGCATCTAATCGGCATTGTATGTGAGAATGTGGTTGAATGTGGATAAAGTAGCTCAAAATGGTTGTGTTTGCCGACATTAAGAGGCTGGCCAAATCTAAATGCGTTTCACTATATACATGTAGACAGGGGTGCATGAACATGAAAGGAAACGATCTGAAGACATTCCATTTCAAAAATTGTGACTCTGCTCTTGGTACTTTTCGTATAATCACAGAAAACATAGAAAATTTCATTTTAGCCAAAAACCTCAATCTGCGTCCCATTGGATTTACATGTGTTTTTCTTTGATCCTGTCTGACAAGAAGAGGAGCTCACTAGAACTCGGCAGACGCAGCGATTTGTAGCAAGCATATGGTGTACATCATTCTGTGAAAGTCTCATTTTCGGCCTCGTTCCCTGCAGAAACTAGTTCTGGCTGCCGGACTAAGACTAAAATCTAGCTGCTAGATTATTCATACTGTCTCTTGTAAATGTTTTAATTAAGCTTTTTTCCCTCTAACAAACTTGTCGATAACTTCATTTTCATGCAACTTGACAATCCTCACTATAATTATTTCTCGAAATGTTTGGTTATGCAAGAATGTCATTTTCGTTGGAATTTAGTAAAAATCTTCCAACTATGGCTGGAGACGGAAATATATGACACCGGACGCGAAGATATGGAATGGAAAGATATCAAGAAAGCAATTTCTAACTTGATTTTCGATTAAATTTGTGTTTATTTCAGTCTGACACCGATTGAGTTTCTTCCTCTGAACGAATTCATTTATTCTATTCTTGGTTGAAGCAATTAGTTAGTTGTTGCTTTCATATTCAAAGCGCCAACGGCTTTCGTCTGAAGATTTGCTTCCGTTCGATGCAGAGAAATTTTGAATAAGAATGGAAATTTGATAATTAACACAACATTTTCATTTTCAATGAAAGTTTAATCAAAGTTTGCTCAGTTTTCTGTGTATGAGTACAGGCGGAGTGCTCTTTCAATATGCCGCTGAGGACATGCATAACTTCATACTAAAAATGGTTCGAAAATCGAAATGTACACGCGAAATTGGTACAAAAGTTCGCGAATTCAGTTTTGTGATAGAAGTGAGAGACAAAAAGACTTGCAATCTCTTCCGCATTGTACAATATGAGATAACAGTGGTAGGCTTATGATGGATTTAATTCATCACGTTTTACATACATTCGAGTTTCGCCGATGTCTGCATTTCAATACTTCTTCAAGATAATCATTCAATTGATGGGAAAATGTATGTTGTTTGACCGACAGAGATTATAAGCTCATTCTTATAGACTGATCACTATAAGATAGATAAGATAAGATTCTCTTTATTGTTTCACGAAACGCGGTGAACACATTACAAAACAAAAAGGTTAATATACAAATAGGTTAATATAAGACACGAGAAAAATATGAAGGGAAATACTTTATAAACGAATGCAAAAATCGCCTTGTCTTATTTTTTGGTCTCCTCAACAAAGATAAACTTCTTGTTTTTTCACATTTTTTTCATCAAAAAACATCGAAGAGGATGATCACGTTGAGACTCCACATTTTTAAACAGCTTCAGGCAGATATTGTCTCCCATGGTGAAGAGAGAAAGATGGCCACTAAGCTCTTCACCAATGATGCGCAAGGCCCTTTTCTCAACACTAAACAGTTGACGCTTCAGATAGTCCGGGATGTTACACCATCCTGGATAACCATACAGAAGGACTGGTCTAATTAAAGCGCAGTAGATACTGAAAATGGTCTCAGCTGGACAACCAGAGCGTTTCGAATGAAGTAAAATATAAATGCGCTTTAAGGCCTTCCTCAACAAATTGAGGATATTAGAATTCCACTTCAGATCTGATGAAAAACAGCAGCCAAGAATGTTTACTGTAGATGTTTGAACCATCGGAGAATTGTCCGAAAGCAAAACAGGGTCAATATGAATATTCTATTTTGCAGTAATATCCATTAATTTACACTTTTGAGCGTTCACACTTAGGCAGCAACTATCAATCCAACACAGGACATTGCGCATTTCACTTTGAAGATTGTCTTCATTTTGATGCCGTATGAAATGCAGTATGGTCAAGTCGTCTGCATATTTTACGAAGATAGAATTGTTACAGACAGGTTGCAGGGAATCCATTACTAAGCAAAATAATAATGGGCCCATGACGCTGCCTCAGGGCACGCCGCTATTCCACTTAGAGAAACTACCATTGGCATATACACTGTCAGTCATCAGCTTTTGGAATGTCGGTGATGCATTTCAAGGCATCGTTAAACATCTGCAATCACAAATATATTTGTAGATGCTCTAGCTTTGGCAGTTTCAATCTACAAATGTTTTCCATACTCAGAATTAATTTTAAGCGCTTTCATACTAAGCTACTTTCTATTCTCACTCTTAAGCAGAATATGAGAATAATTGAAGCTCGGTATTCACGTATCTCAGAATCCACCGTCGAATAGTTCTCAATCTACATAGTACATACATTGTAAATTATAAAGTCCTCTTTAAGTATGAATCTGTCTGATAAACAGAAGAGTTGTTCGCAATTGGTGAATTCACTATTGATAGTGAATTTAATTGATTCACTTGCTAAAGCAAGTATACTTAGTTTTACCAATGATTATCTTTAGCGATTGTTTCGCGAAAATCTATTTTCAAAAGGAGACAATGCCTGGCATATAAAAATATCGGGAAAACTTGGTAAAAATGGAAAAGTGCGAGTTACAAGAGGTTGAGTCGAATTTTGTGAAGTCGACGGTCACAGCGAGTCTATCTACATCTATTGCTACTGTGAATGCACTTGTATGTGTGTAGCTCTTGTTATCATAAAATGAAAATGACAACAATGCCGGCATATTTTTCTATCAACATAAAATGGAAAGCGTGAAAATAGGAGAAATTCGGAGAGGAAACTTCACATCAATTTAAATTCTATTACTCATCGACAAAAAAAGAAAGATTCACTTTAGTCTCATATCCTTTCCCTGTATTGATAAGCCTACATTTTACATGAACGTCGTGTTTATAGTCTGTCTTACTTGCCTTAGTCAGTCATTCAAAAATGCTGTGACATTACAGGATAAATTAAGTACGATTCAGACTCTGTTGCTAGAAGTATTCCATAGCATTTTCTGCTTTCACCAATGAGGTCTAACATGTGTGATGATGAGGGAACATTCATGTAACAATTTCATCGATACTCATTGTATTTCCTGATGGTGACCATTCCTATGAAGGATTCCACTTGACATAAAACTTGCGGAAGATTGATTACAAAGTCAATAAATGCTCACTGATTATGTAATCTGTCTGCAAACATGTCCACTAGATTCACAGCCAGAGACTGTGAGTTCTGCAGACAATCTATAGTTTGAAATATTGCTTTATTCTTATGACTCACCGACTGAATTAGAGTTTAAATTTCAAATTTGTCTGTTGTCTTTTTTCACACACTGATAAGTTAGATGATATTCCAGGTCGTTATTGTGTCTGCAGAACTTGCAAGGCATGTTATGTAACAGATCCCAGTGATTTTCTTCATAGTCAACTAAAAAAAAATGTAGTTCTATATCATGATTGACCCTTGACAGGATTATATCTGAACAACATTCTGTGTAGCTTCAGTTGATGAATGGATTTAGAGGGGTACTAAGTGGGGCGATGCTTCCAATATCCATGGCACAATCCAACTGAATATTCACTGGATATGGCTTTGTTGAACTTGATGACTTATGTTCCATAGATTGTTTTATAAGTCGAAGACTAACCATGCAAAATAGGAAAACGATATGTACAAGTGCCGTTAGGACTACCACTTAATTGAGACTGTCGATCCACAGTGAGCTGCAAATGTGTATTCGGCTATTCTTCGTTGCAAATTCACTGCTAACTTTGAAATCCAAAAGCGACATTAGCGGTTACTTGTGGTTATCTAATGACAACTTATTACTAATAATATAGTTTTTTTATAGCCTTCAATGCAGACAGGACACGCGATCTTTGACGAGATGTCGCCCAATGAATGATTTCAGCAAGAAGACCGCGACTTTTTAGTGAACTACTGATTTTAATGATTTCATTGAATTTGGGTTAATAACATCAAAAATGCTTGTTGTCTTTTGCATGCATGCAATCTCATTCATAGCTTCAATATTTGAAACCTAAATCTAAAAATTAATCTGCTATCCCAATGCAGTGAATAGAAGAGAAGCATTCTTGTATGATTTCACAAAATCAACACATGTCAACCTAGACTCGAAAGGATGTCAAACTGACGCGTCAACGCCCACACGTCTGATCTGTTCCAAATTTTTTATCGTGAACACACTGGACAACTGACAGTTTTGATAATACATTGTCAGTACATAATTTTCAAACACTTGGATCTCAATTTCGCATCTTGATGGCTCAAGAAGGCGGCTTGCAAGTGAATCTCTCAGCTGTCTATTAGAATTAGAATTTGGACGCAGTATTGTGTTGAAAACTTATTTTTCATTGCATTATTGCTCGCATACTAAGTTAGAAGTCAAAGGAAGCAAGAAAAATAAATTTCCATCATAAGGAAAGCATTTCGTATTCGATGGAAAAGTTCAGTATCGAATGATATTCCTTATATTCACATGAGCTTTTCTGTTTGCGAACTTCATTTCAGTTAGAAGACATGTACATGCACTTGGCGCGGAGTAATGAGAAAAACTGTGTCATATATCATTTGTCAACATAGATATAAGCGTTGCAAAAAAAATTATAAATTTTTATGTTTTTGTTGCACATTGGCAACATGGTTGTTTTAGCCTGCAAATTAAAGAATTGGAAAGGGGATTATGGGTGATTAATATCCAACAAATGGCTGTTGTTTAGTACCCGCCTGATGATATGTCACCGCTTCGTCTAAGACCACTTTGAATTAATGCAAAAATTGTTTTCTATTTTTATTTTGAAATGATCGAATGGAACTTGTGGAGATTGAGAGTAATACCATCAGAGAAGCGTTGATCTTCTCTTTCTTTCGGCTAATTTGTTTTGAAAATGTGAAAACGTCGCAAAAATCAAAAAATTAATTAATTATTTAGTCTCTACCGGTATCAATTGGCAACAAGATGACTTAGATTGACCAATCTTCATCAGGAGAAATATAAAAAAGAGGATGTGAGAAGACATCAAGTCCCTACAATTTCAAACAACAAACAGTTTAAGCATTTTTCATTATTTACATGCATAGACTACCTATCCAACATTCTATATCACAAAAATAGAAGTCACATAGATCATAAGGATGTTAGAGATTTAGGTTCATAGATCGCAGACCCATGCCACATACTCGTATTAAGGTCATGAGTCCAGTCATTTGTTGGCTAATGAAGTTCAGTTCCTAAAATAATTCCCTTGTAACAACGAAAGGTTAGCCAACTAATTACTGATTGGCCTCATGGCCTTAATATGTAGCATGTGCCACAAAGGTCAGCGATCTATGAACATAAATCTCATGATCTCTGTGATTTCTATTTTTGTGATATAGAATATCTTGAATTTGGTAGTCCAAGGATTTAAATAATGAAAAATGTTTTAAACTGCTTGTAGTTTGAAATTGTAGGGACTTCGTCGCTTTTAGATTTCAAAGTGAGCAGTGAATTTGCAACGAAGAACAGCCGAACGCACATTTTCAACTCACTGTGGAGCGACAGTAAAATGTCCTGTCACTTCCTCTTTTTATATTTCTCCTGATGAAGATTGGTCAATCTCTGTCATCTTGTTGCCAATTGATACCGGTAGAGACTAAATAATTAATTCATTTTTTGATTTTTTACGACGTCTTCACATTTTCAAAAAAACATGGACAACGCATTGTTCATCAGATCCGTCGCCTGCAGTCGTTTGGGAGAAAATCATTTCCTCATTTCACTAAACTTTCGGTTAATTTGTGCCATTCATTGGCATTAATTCTGTGGAATTTTCTGTACATGTACATCAGTGAAGTTGTTATGCTAAATTCCAATATCAACATTGCAGCTGTGAATCGATGACTTCACAGATAAATTCTACTCTTTCTATATGCTGCAAACAGTCTCATTTACATTCCACTTATCAGCTGAACTATTTATCATCGATGCGATAACTTCCTGAGTCGTCGCCTTCAAAATGCTCTCAATGTAATTAAAGAACTTTTCTTATATTTTCTCAAAACGATCTGAAAAATGTGTAAGGAAAGATTCTCTCTCCATCCATAAAGTTTTTGATAATTGTGAGATCTCTACAAAAGACTTTTGACAATTGAAACGATACGTTGAGGCACGGAAGTAACAAAGGAGCGTAGAGTTGGGAATTGAGGCTCGGAACATTTCTCAGAATTTTCTTTTTGAACGCGAACTATCTTGTTGTGCTTGTTTTGTGATCAATTCTAAAATATTTCAAAAACACAATTATGTTAATTTCATATCGTTGTGGCTGGCAAAGACAATTTTATGATGATTGATAGATTTATTATTCGAATTCTCATGAAACATTCCATTATGATAGCACGTGAATTTCTGTGGTAGAATTACAACTTCACCAATATTTAAGAGTAGTTATTTTCAATTACCTTGCTATTTACTGCCGGCTCAGGAAAAATCTTTATTCGATTATAACCTGTTTAACCTGTTTTATAACTCTGACCGATGACATAACACCAATTTTTTTAGATATGAAGCTGCAAGCATGTTTGAGAGGCAGTGCTCAATAACAAGGAAACTACTCGCAGTTGTACACATAGCCAATATGTAATGTTGGGGTTGGCGACGATGACTTCATAAACAAGTAAAATTAAGTATGATTCAATTCTATTGACAATTAGTTGCATAATGCACATTTATAGGGGTGAGCATTGAAAATTGGTATTGAAATAGTCTTTTTGTATTGAACTACGAGTGTTTGATAGACTGCAACTAATTGGCGCACAGACGGATACACCAGAACTTCAAGTAGTTGAGATGTATGTCTACATGCAACCCTTTGACCACCTGATTTGACTTTAGTCGAAATGAGGAACTAATGTCACATTGTGCTCGCTGCTACTTATATCATACATCATCTATGGCAACTACTCGGTCCTCTGCAAATTGCACAGTAACATAGAAACATTGACAATGTCTTCTCAAGTTCAAATTACTCTTCAATGAAGTTGATGCATTCTTTCTCTTCAACCGGCCATAGAAATAAGCCTATCGGCGCTCTTGACTGCTCCTATGGATTGGATACCATAATGAAGAAGATGCATCGATTATGTATGAGAGCGATGATTCACATAATACATTTATGACATCATCAGCGTTATGCTTTGCCATTAGTCATCGAGTTGCGAGTTGTAAATCACGTTGAAAAGCCATTTTTCAAAAACTAATCTAGTCTACCTGATTATGAATATAATCAAATCTTTTACATCATATGTTTTCAGTTTAATACATGAAGTTGTGTTTGGAGTTCCATCGAACACGTTCATTCAGTAGTTAACTTACCTGAACGGCTATCCATCTGTGGCTTTATCAATCAGAGTGCTTGTGGATGAGGATCTAACATCCTTAAAATAACTGTCGGGATATCAGTGATGCGATCACTTTCAGGTCACGCGAGTATTAGCAGCATATCAGGAATGATCTTCGGATCTAATCTGGTCGGGTCACGTCGGATCGGGTCTTGCATCTTCTTTTTGAATTCGGGTGTTAGTTCTGAAAATAACCCGACCTCGGACTTGTGTCGGTTCGGGCCGCGCCGGCTTTTTGGTTCGAGTAGAGTTTCCAAAATTGATGGAGTCCGACCCGACGCTCACTTTTCAGCAAGTGGATAGTGAACCATCTCAGCCTCGTTAGCCTCATACAACCACGGTGTACACCAACGCTTGGCGTAGGAAACTACTTTTCATCACCTGTTGTGTATCTACCTTTTGGTCCTGAATGTCGATCGGCAATCTGGCAATCTTACTGACATTGTGTGACCTTATTGCATTTTGTTCACCAATTTTGCATTGTGAATTTACCGAATCTATCCTATTCGGCAACATTCTTTAATTTTCATTCAAAGAAATTGATTCAATGTTGTGTAGCATAGGAGGAAAGATAAATGCAAATTTAATCAGAATTTCACACCTTGTATAATATAGTAATGAAAAGTTATATCGGGAGACCTTCTGAATAGATATAAACAGGAAAATAATCAATTTTGCTTACAGACAGAAGAAGGTGCTACTCTGAGTAGCATGACGTCGTCAGGTAAGTCTGTAAAGATCAACATCAAACAGGGAGTGTCCACATGATGCATATTCAAAAATTAAAAATATATGATTGGAAACGAAAGTGAAATGGATGTCAGAACAAATCAGAACACAATCACATTCAAATACGCCGAACTCAAGCCTCTGACTTCTACAAATTCGATAATATTTCTTAGAGGGTCTTGTTCCGGGTACAATCCTGTGATACTCGCTTGCCAGTTGGTAATCTCACCCAGTCATGAAAACGATTGCCTCAATATCAATATGCAAACGGAGCAAGAAATTCATGATTGTGTGATGATGAAGTAAAACTTGGCGCACGCACCTCTCTCTTGGTTTGTTTAATAACAATAGGAACCGCCTCGTCATCCTTTGTGGCTCTTCGATGCTGCCTGTTCGAGACCGGCTTGACATATGCTCTTTTCAGTAACTTTGAAATATGATGTACGATCTATTTTCAATTTGTGAATATTCAGCAGCTTTGTTGAGCTAAAATTTGATAATAGAAACAATATGCAAAATGTTTTCCTTGCTTATGAGTTAAAAGCGAATAAAGTTGGAGTGCTGAACTTTCGCCATTATATGTTAGAGCTCAATAAAATAAATAAATTATCTTAGATACAATTTTAGTCAAAAATCGGTTGCTAATGCCGTTTCAGGCTCTGATTGTATGAAGATGCTAGCTTTACCTTAAATTAATTAGATTATCTTGTTTAAGAAAGTCTAAAAATTGAATATCTAGAGAGAATGACAGCTATTCAGTCAATACAAGACACCAACACCCTTGACTCCTCGACCGCACTCGTCTGACACAGGAATGGAACCGAAGTCCGCGTGGTCTAGTGAAGAAGATACGAGCCCGTCTCCACCGCTGACTTCGGTTCGATTCCTAGGTTGGGCGAGTGCGGTCGGGGAATCAAGGGTGTTGGTGTCTTGTATTGACTTAATTAATAGCTGTCATTCTCTTCAGATATTCAATGAACTACGACAGACCTCTGTTGTCAATCAATATAAATTTATGCATTATTCTGTGCAATCTCAATCTTTACTCGATTAAACAATCGGGTTACAGAATATTGAAGGTATTCTTCATTTCGCTTAATACAACATCAGTTACATTCATAGTGTCAATAATTGTTGCGCCTTATGGCAGATTCTGACTTCAGCACAAAGCTGGCATTGATCCACAAATAAACCGACTCTTGAGGAAAAACAAACTTGCCAATATCTCTTCGTTGAATATATGTACTTTTTAAAAATAGCGCCTGAAATTTTCGAGATGGAAGTCCTTAAGAGCTTCAGATTACATTTGTATCGGAGTATCACGATCAGCACACCAATTTTACTGATGTCATTGAAACTTCTACACACATTTTTGTAAAAATGAATTGAATGAAATAGTTATTAGTTAAGAACAATTGGATTTATCTCTGCAATGGAGCATTCGATATACAGTCAAAGATCATTAATCACCAATATTCTGATGAGATAGTAACGAAAAAATCAATGACAGTCCGCTTCCAGAGCTATTCATTGTTATGAATTCCATGTGAATTCATTTTTTACATTTGTAGAGGTTTTCTCGATGTATGCGCTTCATAGAGAACTTTATGAATCAAATATTAGTGTGCTAAGTTATTAGACCATTTATTCTTGATTTCTGTTTGTGGACGCAACCTGTCAATATTCTGTTCTGCATTTCCCGTAGCTTTGATTACAACGTATTGATTTCGGTAATTCCTATAAATTTCTTTTTCGGTGATTTTCCTTCTTCCCGTTTTTACTATGAAAAATATGTCATTTCATGCACCGGTACGTCATCCAAAAGAGTAAGAGAGATGTTTGTTGGACAGCAAAATTGAAATATGAAAATGCATGTCAATACAATGATAGCAAAGATCAAACACTTGATTTCAAAAAAGCGATAAACTCACAAAGTGAGATGGATGAAAGGAAATCTGTAAAATTAGTCACAAAATCCGGATGACCTGAGAATACATATCGTCGGAAAGAACGAGTTGCGCCGAATAGTAGTTCGAGAGTATGGGACAGAAATTCGACCACTGGATAAAAGCCGCGGAATAACGAGTCTAAGTCTCGGCAGTTTCAATCTGTTCAAAGAGTTTTAGTGAGGCAGAATTCCGTCTTGTATCCAAATTAGGCACTCCTCCACCACCTTTGGTCTTCAAACAATGATTCTGAATAGCCTGTAGTCTGTTAGAGTCACGTTTTGATAATCCTATGAAAGCTCTATTAAAGAGCGGATTAAAACATTATGAATTAAGATACAGTGCTCAGGAGTAGTAAAAGCTCTGATTCGACGCAAAATATACAATCGGTGCGTGCATTTTCTCTCAATGAAGTCTATGTGAGCCTTCCAGCCAAGAGAATCACTCAAGACAACGCCAAGTAAATTATCTTGAAAATCAATTTGAGATACTTCAGATTGCACATCAAAATTGTCTTCAAATTTACCACAATAGTGAATAAGGCCGCTGGTTTTGGAATGATTCAATGTCAAATTGAAAGCTTCCACCCACTCAGAAATGTTCTTGATCTCAAAAATGTTCTTATAATTTTAGGAAGGGTAACTGGTTCGCCTACACGTTAGTTTCATCAATGATCAGCAGTTTTTTGTCTCATCCCGAAGTAAATCTAGATCTGTAATGGATGCTGAGCCTCTTGCACTTTGCATGTAGAGATTGCAAGCATGAGTGAAATGAGTTACCATGATGACAACAGATGGTAAGCTCTCACTGAGAGGTAGAAGTTTTATCATTCTTTTTTTCATCATTAACGAATTGGCGATTCGGCCACTTCCGACTTCCAAAGCTTTGCCTCGAATAACGAAATTCACGGTTATTTAGGGTGTGAAATTTCTAGTGATTTCCATTTGACCTAAAATTTAAAATCACCAGTTTTGACAAATTCTTGAAAAGTTCTTTAAAAGTTACCACGTTTCCAGTTTAAAGTTGCTTTAAAAGTTTAAATGTTTGTAAAACGTGGAAATTATCAGACCTTCGAAGTGCTTAACTGTAAACTGTCACCTCCTAAAATCGAAGAAATCTGCATCCTAAAGCGCGACACACTAGAATTTTAGGAGGTTGCGTGAAATAGAATGCTGACATACTAAAGAGAACAATAACACTAGTGCGCTAGCCTCCTAAAACGCTTTGCTTTAGGATTTTTTTATTAGTTACGAATACTGTCTCGCTTCAGTGTGTGATTTAGGAGGTTGCACACCTTCATGTGCAACAAATCCAAATTCATGTGTGACCCACTTGAGTTCTAAGTGCTAATTTACTGACAATCTTGCCGAACTCTTGCTTTGCGTCCACAGAAATCAACAGCATAGAATGTCCTACCACCGAAATTGCATGAAGATCATAACATACATTGGCGGAACTTTCTTGAGACAAAAGAGGCTAGTTTTGCGGACTGTCTTCATCGTTTTCATGGGTTTTCTATTCTTCAGGCAAATTTTTGATTTGCATTGCTTGGTTCTATTTGAAGGATCTAGTGCACAAAAGCAATGTTGAATTTGCAAATTAAAGCAGGGACAGGAGGATAAATTAAGCGATATAACGTTCTGTATATTCGGCATTTTGAAAAATCGCTCCTGTGATGTACCGGGATCCAAAAAGAGACAAGCTTCAAGAGTGCATTGAAATAAAAAGTCCTGAATCTTCGATTTATCATTTTGCTTCAAAATGAGTCTGTGGTCAGTATTTTCGATAGATTTCCAAGATCGTTGCATCGATTTTATGTCAAATAAATGTGTACGGAATTTCGTTTGCTTTCTTATCGTCATTGATGATGGATACCACGGTATTTGAAACCGGTATGACAATGAATCGTGCAAAGAGTTTACTACGGCTTCTAGCTTGTAATAACAAATATACTTGAACCGATTTAAACAACTGATTGGGAACTGACAGCAAGACTAATATGCATTGAAGTGTCTTTATAAGAAAGGCGTGGTGTAGTCAGCTATATATTGAGAGAATATGTCTAACGTTTCAGATGATAATTGCATTGTATGTACGTGCTCAGCACGTGAATTGCGTTCTCAGACAAAGGAAATCGTGATGTACAGAAACGCACGAAATATGATAAACACGACTGTTTAAGAATCTACTCTAAAGACGCAACATAAGTCAATTTTTCATGACTTAGACAAAAATAGAAACAGTCAACTTGGTCCCTGGATAATGCTTTTTATGTGAAGTTTGCAGTCAAAGATAGATATTCTGTACTTTATGGGATAGATAGGCAATAAACTGAATCTCTACCCGATAACTTGGTTTCTTAATGAGATTGGCAAGGCTCTTCATGGAATGCACACACTGCAGAATTGACAGGTTTTTATAAGTCGAATTGAGTGCCTGCAAATGGACTGACAATCAATGTCACTGATTTGAGTTGATAGAAAACATCGAAAACGGAGGGATAATTTGAACTATAGTGATGAATGAAATTTGATAAGCGATAGATTAAATTGCTTCGCAAAAAAGGCGCGATCGCATTGACTCGAACCTATGGCCTCAGGCTATTAACCTGTAGCTGTCCCAGCTGAACTGCGACCGATAGTAAGACCGGCACTTTTCTACCTATGATGAGTTAGATAAGAATGGACAAACAATAAAAGCACTCTTTGTGCTTCACCAGACGGTAGCAATTAATAAATGTGGATAAAGAAAAATGATAAGAGGCAAAGTACATTAAAAGATCTTATAAGCCTATTATCCTTTGACACACTGAGCACGATTATTGACATGTCTTTGTTTTCATTTTTTGTGCATCTTTTCTGACTCATCATGCCTCGAAAAGTGTAAGCGCACCTTAAGACCAGCACCTGAGATTGAGCATCTAAAGCCATATTGTGAATGCAATTAACAATGATTGAATAACATACAGTAGATCATCAAATTGCCATGCAAAAGATGTGCGATTAGTGACAGTTCTTGTGATTCTGGTATGATTTTTGTTTTACTTCCCTACTTTTATGGTGAGAATGTAATGAAGGCTGAAGATTGTGAAAGCTACAACGCCGGCATTCCAGTTGGAGTTCATTTGACCATGACATGTGAGCATGGCAGTGAAGCTGCATTACGAAGACGGCAGTGCTGAAAGACAGAAGCTACACTATCTTTGCATTACAAAGAGAATAATTAGATATTGAGTTGCATCCTCAGTTGAGAAATGGGAACAGACGTGATGAGCTGCCATTTCATCCAATACCAGGAATCATCACCAGGCTAGTTCACATCTCTCAACATCGACACAGCTACCGATTAAAGTTACATCCGTACTCGGGTAAATTTCAGATTTGCAATTAGGAAGTTAGTGAAATTTCTAATCTTTAATTTCTTCATCTTTTCCTGTCGAAATTTTGGAAACAATTCATTTGTTCTAAGCAAAGATGTTGGAATTTTTGCGGATAACGTTTTCGCTTTCACTCTCACCTACATTGTAAACCGTTGACTGACAATTGACAGACATTTATCCTACAAAATCTATTTTGTCGGTCATTGTTAGTTCTTGTAGGATGATTGCCACTGAACACCTACAACATCTGACAAAAAGCGACAAAATGTATAGCAATGGATTATAGCTTAAATTTTATCAAAAATGTAGGCAATTAATTGAATTATGTCAAAATGAATCATGGTTTTGCCACACAATAATACAGATTGCCCAAAAGTCAAGCAATCACTAATCGAAAAAATCATTCAATATTCAACAGTTTTTGCATGATGAAATACGTTTATTGTCATACATGTTTCAATACGTGAAACGTACCATCGTCAGTGAACAGCAACAGTGATACATGCGCAAAGACTTAAATACATCCAAGAGTTCATTCAAAATGAGCGCTAACAGGCATAACAAATAACAAAGAAAAACAATTTCAAAATAATAACAACTGAAATGACTCGGTTTAGATGTATTTAAGTCTTTGCGCATGTATCACTGTTGCTGTTCACTGACGATGGTACGTTTCACGTATTGAAACATGCATGACAATAAACGTATTTGGTCATGCAATCTCTACGGCATCTTTCATTATTGAACAGTTTTTGTTTAGTTAATTTGCATACAAAGCATTGGTTTCGATGTCGGTGGAGAAGCTACAAATTCGTCGGATATCGCTCGGAACCTACAATATCGTCGGATTTTGTCAGTAATTTTGTAGGATAATTGTCGGTCTACGGTTTACAGTGTAAGACAAGACTGCGGAATTATTCGCCACACGGCGGATTGCTAGCGGCCAATAAGTTCGGTTCATATGTACTTCCCGGATTCTACAAGTAATTGACGCGTCCGGTGAAGTTTCCAATATTAGTAACTGTGAATTTGCCATGCACAATATAGTATACATGTCTTACAAAATCTTTGTGCGATTAACAAAATATTCTGCCGTCAAAAAATTGCTTAAGAATTTCGATTTTAAAAAAGTATGTCCTTGAAATAGAGGTCAAACTTTTCAAGATATCATCGGCCATCATAGCCACAAAGGAGTCGCTGCCATTATAGTTATGGCAAAATTGTATTTGGATGCAACCCTGCTTGTGATGGCGCAGTACTCAGAGGGCTCTACCGAGTTGCAAATTGCAGAGGCACGAAGGTTGCTTTCTTGGAGAAGCGAGCAGAAATCATGCCGATTAAGGGGTATATCCTTATTAAGCATGAGAGCTGTCATGGACATATATTTACTTCAAAGTAATTGTTTAACGGACAGTTAGTGTCCTCATCAAGCTAGACTACTTCACGTACCTCTAGAATTAAGCCATCAACGTGAGTAAACATATGCTGCCATACCACAGTCACAACATGCACTTTGCCGGATAAGTCCTTGCTCTTGCGGATAACTTGGATGTGTAGTTCTCAAGGCAAACCTCTTAAAACGCGCTCTTTGATGAATGATCGATGACAAAGCTATTTTTGTCCGTGTAGGCGTGAAGTTTTGAATTGTCGTGAAGCTATTCTTGCCTCTCATGTAATTATCCGTTTCAGGTCAGAGAGATATGTCTATCTAAAAGGAGAGTTTTCTTCATGTCATCTCAACCGGCAATATTCGATGAAATATAAGGATTAGACCCTCCACGTCTCATCGTGATAGCGCTTCATTCAAATATCTATGCATGTTTTTTCAACAGAAATCCAACTTTCAACTTAAATTTTTAGCTTGCACGACTAAAATGGAAATCCCTCGTTTTCGTTATTAATGGTCATTTCAGATGTTCATTCATCAGGCATCTGTGGTGCAGTAATGGGTCCCGAAGCGCATTTACAATGTGCATATTTCTCTAGGGGGGGTAATTCGGACCCCTCCTTAACTTTTAAAGCACCAGTACTGATTTGAATCACATGATTAGAACACAGTGTGAGAAGATTAGAATGTAAGTTTAGTGGTCGACTTTGTTTACTTTAGCTCACGTCTTCCAACTGTACTTTAAAATTAGCATGTTATTTGGATATCATAAGAGAATGACAACTATTAAGTCAATACAAGACACCAACACCCTTGATTCCCGACCGCACTCGCCCGACCGAGGAATCGAACCGACGGAATGCGAGTGAAGGCAGAAGTCATCTCCAAGTGATATCGACAGCGGATTGTCCTATTTTTACTGACTGAACGCCACCAGCATTCATAATTGCATCGAGACAGCATATCAGCATGTCATTCGACTACGTCACACAGTAGATTGACAACAAAGGTCTGCCGCAGAACGTTGAATATCTAAAGAGAGTGACAACTATTACATCAATACAAGACACCACCACCCTCGATTCCCCGACCGCACTCGCCCGACGTAGGAATCGAACCGAAGTCCGCAGTGGAGACGAGGTCGCACAGCGGTCGGGGAATCAAGGATGTTGGTGTCTTGTATTGACTTAAAAGTTGTTGAAATCAATAATAGGTTCAAAGTAAATGTATCCATGTTTATGTTTTCATCATTTCTCTGTACAATACTTGACATTTGTACATTCGTGTATGAACTGGCTGTGGAGTAACATTTAATTCAGGAGATGCATGATAATCGGCGGTGTAAGTAATCCGTGACATGAAGTTTATTTTGCTGGTTGCGGTAAATTACCCAATTGTTGTAGTAGAGTGCCCCTTGAATTTGTAACATGCTCAACTGATGATCTTCTGCTTCCATTGTAGCAATGTCTCGAAGTCGCAGTACTCCCGGTCTCGTGGAATCTTTCGGCAGTGAAATGCTCCCAGAAGGTTCAATGGCTGCATTGGCGAAGCATTATCTCAATCACATGGTGGATCAATCGAATTATCCGCCGGGAGATGGCGACAGTGAAGCTCCTGACTACACACCCCAGAATGCACATCTCGTGGCTCCTGCTTATCATCCTCTCCATCAGTCCAGCATCGAATTGTCTCATTTCTCACATTTGCATCGTGGCTCTCCAGCCTCTATCACTCCTCAGCAGTCCTCTCCGGTTCCCCAGCAGCATCATCGACATTCTGGTAGTAGAAAGTCATCCTTGAGAGGAACTGAGTCATCAAGAAGCTCAATGCGTCGTCACAATCCATCTCCGAGAAGACACAGCGGCTCAGCAGCTATTCTGCCTCCACCATCCTTCTGTGGACGCACAATTATTAATGCAAACCTTCCCGGGCCACCAATAACTTCATCCGCATCTTCTTCGACAGACATTTCAAACCATCAACCTGCATCTCCTCCTAAACCAGCGACACCGCGTCCAAAACGTCATTCATTATCACTTCCCCCTCCACACTCCTTCTCACCGCGTTTACAGGTATCCCCAACCCATTCAGCCCACGCTGCGTGTCCTCCGACGATTGGAGCAAATCGTTTAGGGGAAATACCGACTATCAGCATTGATAGGGCAACTCCGGCGTCGTCTCCTGTAGGTTCCTCTCCAAGACTCCCAACCTCGACTCCGCCCACACATCGTGATCCTTCATCTGATATTCTTCTGCAAGAGATCGCGAGGCTTCGACAGCGTGTGGTCTCCCTGGAGACAGAAAATACTTCATTGCAAGTGAAGCTGAATCATCAGCAATGGAATATAGAAAATCGATTACAAGAGCTTGAGATGATTGGGCGCAGACGTTTGTTAGAAGAAGAGATTCCGATTTGTGATGTCACATGTGAAACTGATAATGAAGATGATGAATTGGTTGAATCAGACGAGTCTACAGAACATCCACATACCTGTGTTAAGAAAGGAAGTTGTTAGTTCATGCTAGATTTGAAATAATACCTCTTTAGAAACCTAAGGATTCAACACATCACCGATATGTCATGGGACAGTAGAATATTAATGCCACTTAGGGCCAGATCAAGGTGCTAAGAATCAATTTACGAGAGGTTTTGATTTGACGTCGTTATTTAAGATTGCTGAAACCATAGAAATCCGAGGCATCATCAAAGGACAAGAACGGTCATGCTCACTGAATATGCTGCGGCTTAACCACACAGTGTTAGGCCTCAGCCACACTGAAAATCAAAGCAAATACGAGCGTCCCGAGCAAACGCGAGCAAAGGTATGTCCGCAAGGCATCAATCGCTCTGGCTTGCTTTGCTCGCAGTGTGGATGAGGCCTTAAGGTTCGCTAACCATTTAGGTCATTGCAGGTTAGAATCCAGCACCCTAAATCAGCGTGCTTAATCAAAACTCGAATTTTCTCATCTATCTTTGAAGAGGAATATTTTGCATTGCACCAATGTATGATTTTTCAACTAATGTAGGCCTGCATTTCAAAATATGTGCACTCCTAAGATCCAACAACATTGACCACGATAGGTAGCCTACACTGTAAACTGTAGGGCACTAACTTCGGTACGAAGCCGAAATTTCATGCCAGTTAACGCCTAGTTAGTGCCTTTCTAGTGTCTCGAGGCACCAGTAGGCGCCACTAGGCACTGACACGCACCAAACCAAATATTTGTTTATCCAGTGAAATCGAAGGAAAAATCAATGGGCACGAACTCGGCACTATGAACTTCGTGCCTACTCGTGCCTTTTGTTGGTTAGAATTGATGCCTAATTCAAGCGAAATTTCATGCCCTGGAGTGTACAGTGTAGATGCTGATGAAATGACTTAAAAAGGTCTATCAAATCATGGATTTTCATTGTAGTCATAGCAAGTAAAACCGAAGTAAAATATCGGATTTCTATGGCGGAAACTTTACATATTGATTTGCTGATTGTCTTTTGTTCTCTGTATTCCTAAAAAGTCGCACTACTGAAGTTTATTTGAAAAGTAAGTCTAATTGATTAATCAACTAACTAGAAGAATGGAGTAACTTCTATGAAACACAAAATCGCTAAAGTTCAATAAACATAATGTAAAAGTAAATCTATGTAGCTCCTTAACAATGCATAAGAATGTAGAAATTACCTACCACACTGTCCTTTCGCCTTCAGCTATGTAAAATAATGCATTTCAAGTAAAATATATTCGAATTGGTTTGGACGTTGTCTATCTCGCGAGTAGAACGGTCTGCCTACCTCATTCTTATCGTAGAAACATTCCTCTTCACTGCCGTTTGTTGATCAATACTGCAAATTGAAGATATGACAAAGAATGGAGTGTCACATGAGATTGTTCATCAAGTGGGTCACATCCGGTCCACACTGTGTTGAAGTATTTGCATGTAATTACGATTTTCTGCTCTGTACTATCTATGCATCTCTCACGAATTACTGTGCTGCCAAATATATCATTTTATTGCACACTTTCAACCGGATACGTGCTTATTCAGATGCATTTCAGCTCCAGTGTCAAATGAATGAGAATCATGAAATGAATTTCTATTTTCTGATGATAATTCCAATTCAGTGGTCGTAGTGAAGGTGCACAGGTACTCTGTGCTGGGGTGGTTTGGGTATTAGTGGTACTAATGACTTTAGTATTGACTGTCAGAGTGACCCAGTTCGTGCTTGGAGTTCGTGACTTCTGCAAACCTGCTATGAACTGCAAACATGCGCTGATGAACGATGATTATCGCTGATTTCTATACATCCTAGGCCCATATAAGCTTTGGCTGTCAATGTATTTGAATCACCTAAGTCCCATGAATATGTGTCTGCGACATGTATCGTCGGGGGTAGCTTCTGATTTATGACAAATATTTTTTCTTACCTTTCATCAATGAATTTCGGGGTAGAGATAATTCAGTCTTTCTCTGATAATGGCCTATGGAAACCCTCCGTGTGCGGCAATAAATCTAATTCTTTCGTAGGTATCGTGATAACGATAAATTTATCTAAGGTCTGCATAAAGGGGTTTAAAAAATACACATTATGTTTACATAATTGATGTGGGATCGCAGCTGTGATCAAAATTCAGCTTCACGAGCAAACTGAAATGAACACATTGTATGATGTGCATAATCAAATAATGCCCTCTAAATGTCAACATCTGCGTATAAGAAGGCTTATAAACTAATGCAAAATCCACCATTATTCGTGCTGTCCATGTTTTCATTCATAAATGACTGCTTTCCCATTGGCCTTCACTGTAATACCTCATGAAATCAGTTTATTCATTCACTGCACACCACGCCTGCTGACAGAGGTCCTTATCACAGCTGACGTGGTACTTATGGGTTATCTCCCCCACGTTTCTCAAATTTGTCTACAATCTGTAGAAATAAAGCAATCATCACAAAACTTCAGAGACACGTATTTGAATATATTTCCCACCCACATGTACAATTTTATGCAAATCTAACAAGTACTTTTAATTACAGACAATGACGTAAAGTAGCGATGTCAACAACTTGATCTGACTTCGCCTGACCTCATCGTCTGAGCAAATAGCACTAGGTCAACAAAGTCATGTCGCGACAAATCTAGAAGTGATGACCCAGACCACATTCCTTGTATTAATATGCCTTGCTTAAGAAGGGTGTGGTAGGGTAATGGTATTGGGAAGATTTCAAATAGCTGTGGATTAGACGAAGACGGAAAGAGAACAATGCACACAAAAGTAACAATAATGCGTCGAACAGACTGTCGTATCAAGGTGCTGACATCGCTACACTTCACGTTATCATCTCTAATTCAAAAAGAACTTGTCGGCTTTACATAAACTTTTGTATGTGGGTAGAAAATATTCTCAAGTACGTGACTCTGAAGTTTTGCGACAACTTAATCGGATTTTAGACAACATTGAAAACGTGTGGGGGGATAGCCCATAAGTACCGCTGACATCATCACGAGCATTAGACAAGCGATAACTCGAGAAGCCAATCGTTGCAGATTGCCGGACACGGACAGAAGTAACAGCTGTTGTATGAGCTTGCTTTTAAGACAATAAAATCAAAAACAAATTTTCCCCCTACACCGTTAAACTACAAAACTTGGCGTTCATGCAATCTTGCTGGACATTCACCACTAAGAAAAATCGACAAGGATGGCCAGTGGGATGGGGACTGATGGGAATGTGGACCAATGGGCCGGTAGGACCCAAGTTTGTCGTGGGAGCTGGACTTTCCATGGGATGAGAATAGAAATTTAAGTTACGGAAATTCCCACAAAATTTTGAGAGTATCCACAAAGAATTGAACTATAATTTTGCAGTTTTGCTATTCTGTGGTTGAAAAGTACATTTCAGGAGAGGTGAAGATACGGCTGCCCCCATTTTCGGATAATTCATTGTTTCTATATTTTATCTTTGCGTGGTTAGCAGGTGATTTCGTAGATGCATCTTAAACGACGGGCATGATGCATTTGTCATGACCGCCCCCTTCGACCCTTCGAAAAATCCTGGCGACGCCACTGTGCTTGCTCCACGACTTCACATGTGTACTTTATCAGTGAATGGTCTTCAAGTCATTTGAATTGATCAAGATTAATAGATGCTTAATTTTCTAATGGATTGACAAGACATCTCGATTTTCAAAAAGTTATTTTGATTGAAGATGAAATGTTTGATGTTCTAATTGGCTAAATTTGATGAAATTTGCATTGCCTATCAGAAACAGGCTTTCATCTGAATATCTCAAAAACAGACCGTGCTATAATAGCTTTGGAGAAATAACAAAAAGATGTCAAGCGTTCTATCCAAACCCTCGCATGAAATGTATTTTGAATCGAACGTACACGGAAATATTCATTGACAGGCAATTTAGCGCGCGGCCGATGAGACAGATAACGCAGGTTTTTTGATACAAAATGTCGTGGGAATGTTGCTAGCTGCAATCTTATTATTCCAGCTCATTGTTGCAGTTGAAACACAGGATTAATAGACAATCCAAGCATTCATCACTGACATTTGATGCTATTAAATACTTGCATAGGCCAGCGTCTACTGACTGACTTGACTGAATAAAGTCGTGACACTTGATCACACAAATGTGTCAATTCTTGCAATTTGAAATTGTAGGAAAGAATTATGTCTGGCCTACTTTAGGATTTTGTGTTTCCTTTTTGCTAGCGCGGAGACTGCACAAGGTACTCAAATTACTACGCTCCTCTTGCGCTTCTTACAACTTTCTAGTATATAAAGACTTGATTTTATGTGCGGTGGAAGCTCGTGTCTGTTCCTAAGCATCGTTCACAGGAGAAAAATTGGTCTGTTTTTTTAGTTTTTTGACTAAATTAAGACAGGTGAAACAATTATTACCAGTCACATGGTATCCAAGTCCTCACAATTATAGAACTACTTTAGTAGGCTGACTGTTACTAGAGTCTTGAGAATAATCCTTGCTAAAATGATGGTAGCCGCTTTACAGATGTCTAGTTTCTGTGTTGACGTTTTTGAACACATGTTTCAGTGATTGTGTGAGAGAGAGAGAGATTAAGATTTTCATTATCAAGGCATTGTGCTTTTCTGACCAACTAAAGTGAATTTTTGAAGATGCCGCAAAACTGGATCATCAAACAGAGCGCGGACGTAAGATAGGAACTGCTTCCACTCACTTCAATCGTAGCACTATTGATCGGTGCAGATTCTTCGTCCAGGTGCAGGTGCATTATTACATGCATATTGTACAATTGATACACTGCGGTTCAACAGGTTGCGTCAGTTGACGCGTCTCGTCTTTTTAGGCGTGTTGTGAGTCTTCATTCTTAGAAGTCTTCAGTTAGACATGATTTTTTTCGTTCATTGACGGCAGGCAAATCTATTGATTCGAGTGAGATCAGCGTTACGCCAGCTCTCGACATCAGGGTGACGTCAGTATAATGAAGCTCATCGTGATCCCTCATAAACAATAGTTGAAGAGTCAGCAACACAATAGCCTTTTACGCGAGTCAATCGGCATCCCGCTACGAGTGAGGAAGAGGCGGATCAGAGGACAAACAATCGCGGCAAGGGTGGCCGAGCAGAAGACAATCGATCAGCGTCCTGCTAGTAGAAGAGCAGAGGCAAATCAAGTGCGACAAAGGCGGCTGAAGTGTCGTGACAGTGACCTATCAATCCCCGAGACTCTGCTGCTGCTGCTGATCTCTTGGTGTTGATGATCTCCTGGACTTATAACATTGTGTTGGCGTGAACGCTGAAAAGGTCCTTTTAAGGACCATCACTTGCCCTTTATATTTATTTTAAACTCACATCAAACAATAAAGTTGTTTAATCATTTTCCATCTTTTATTTTGGGTAATACGGAAGTGTAGCGTAACAGGCAGCTACTGTGAGAACAGTGACACATTGATTCACTTGTAGGTAGTCATTGTGAGAAAAGTGAAACTAATGTTTAACCAACGTGTCACTGGGACTGCTCCATCATACCCCAAATGTTTGAATAGAGTCATATCAATATCTTAGAGAAAACATAGAAGAAATCATTTTAACCAAGGAATTCAGTATGTGTCTCAGCAAATGTACAATGTACATGCATTTTTCTTTGATCATGTCTGCAAGAGGAGGACCTGGAAAATGCTCGGCAGACGCGCATCTCCATGGTAGGCATAGAGTGTGCATCATTCTGTGAAAGTCTCATTTTCTGCAAAAACTCTTTCGCCTGCCGGACTATTGCGAGTGCTGTGCAAATAACGTTCCATCTTACCTTCATAGCAGTGTCAAAAAAGTAATTAGGGCAATCGAATTGAAAATGGGGATTTTCTGAGGCCTTCAAATATAGGCTTCCACCTTTCTCGAAATTCCCCTTCTCTATAGATGCTTTATAAGCTGCGTACGTGTGCAAGTTCGCGAATAAGCTAGCTATATATACAGGGTGATTCAAAAGTCGCTGCAGAAAGTAAATGTTGATGTCTCAGCAAGTGCGAGCGATATCAACCTGCCTCTTTCTGGTTTGAGCTACTCAGGGATTGGGATCGTGCAACATGTTCAGACAATCATAATATCGAATATACTTTTCATGAAAATGTTCGGTGATGAAAGACATACATTTTCTGAGATTTAATCATCTAATATGCATGATTTTTACTTAATATCCCCTTCTATAGAACAAAAATGTTATGTTAGTAAGAAATTTTAAAAGAGAGGAACATCATTTGACATTCCAAAACATCACCCTTTTAGTCCGGCATCCAAAACGAGTTTCTGCAGGGAACGAAGCCGAAAATGAGACTTTCACAGAATGATGTACACCCTATGCCTACTACGAATCGGCACGTCTTCCGAGTTCTAGTGAGTTCCTCTTCTTGTCAGACAAGATCAAAGAAAAACAGTCATATGTAAATCCAATGAGACGTAGCTTGCAGCTTTTGGCTAAAAAGAAATTTTGTATGTTTTCTCTGATTAGACGAAAAGTGCTAAGCCTAGAGTCATAATTTTTGGCGTGGAATGTCTTCAGATCGTTTCCTTTCATTTTCATGCACCCCTGTCTATATAGTGAAGCGCATTTAGATTTGGCCAGCCTCTTAATGTCGGCAAACACAACCATTTCGAGCAACTTTATCCACATTCAACCACATTCTCACATACAATGCCGATTAGATGCATGATAAAAGCACATGCACATCATAGGAAATGACCTGAAGACATTCCATGCCAAAAATTATGACTCTAGGCTTTGTACTTTTCGTATAATCACAGAAAACATAGAAAATTTCATTTTAGCCAAAAACTGCAAGCTGCGTCTCATTGGATTTACATATGTTTTTCTTTGATCTTGTCTGACAAGAAGAGGAACTCACTAGAACTCGGCAGACGTGCCGATTCGTAGTAGGCATAGGGTGTATGTCATTCTGTGAAGGTCTCACTTTCGGCCTCGTTCCCTGCAGAAACTCGCTCTGGCTGCCGGACTATTTATTTTTACTATCGATTCTTGTCGCTTAATGTCGGCAAACACAACCATTTTGAGCTACTTTATCCACATTCAACCACATTCTCACATACAATGCCGATTAGATGCATGATAAAAGCACATGCACATCATAGGAAATGACCTGAAGACATTCCATGCCAAAAATTATGACTCTAGGCTTTGTACTTTTCGTATAATCACAGAAAACATAGAAAATTTCATTTTAGCCAAAAACTGCAAGCTGCGTCTCATTGGATTTACATATGTTTTTCTTCGATCTTGTCTGACAAGAAGAGGAACTCACTAGAACTCGGCAGACGTACAGATTCGTAGTAGGCATAGGGTGTACATCATTCTGTGAAAGTCTCACTTTCGGCCTCGTTCCCTGGAGAAACTCGC
This sequence comes from Prostheceraeus crozeri, assembly GCA_907163375.1. Classification (NCBI taxonomy): domain Eukaryota; kingdom Metazoa; phylum Platyhelminthes; order Polycladida; family Euryleptidae; genus Prostheceraeus; species Prostheceraeus crozeri. The sequence goes on from CAJQUW010003042.1 coordinate 195,421, forward strand.
TCTGGCTGCCGGACTATTTATTTTTACTATCGATTCTTATCGCCAGTTTCATCTAAGAAAGGTCTCATCAAATTATTGACGATGTTATGAGATAATTGGGTGTTATTCCTGTAGCAGAGATGGTTATCGGCTTAAATAGCTGAGATCATGCTTCCGTTTTTGAAAATGATAGGAACAGCTCTTTACGAGTTTCAGAATTCATAGTGATTATTGCTATGTAAAGATTCATACATTGCTTTTATATCATCATTTATGGGAATGTTTGTGTTTAAAGAAGTTACGTCGGCAGTAACCAAAATAAAATCATCTGTCAAAGAATCACCAATCCTTCGTAACTTTTGGATGAAATCTGAAGTATCTCTGACATAGGAATTTACTTTCTGTGCTAGGGGTTTGATATGTGAATCAATGTAGGAACTGAGATTTTCTGTTATGCTTGCACATGATGAGACAATAGGACGGCCCGGACAAGGAGAGATATTTTTATGAATTTTTGGAAGTAAATAGAAAACTGAAGTTCTTGGATCAGTCGGAGGCTTTACTCTACTCAATACTTCAATTTGAGAAGTGATGTTAATATTGCTATAAAACCTGCAGATAAAGGTCGGGCTATCGTCGTCTGTGGTAAGACTGATTATTGCAAAGAGGCATACCGTCAATTAGATGACAGCATCACCTATCGCCATGGGCCAGCTGATCAAACCAATACCTTCAAGGAGCAAATAATTGAAGAATTAGATCGTCTTGTTCATCAAGGCAAGCTTCCAATTGAAGTATTGAGTAGAGTAAAGCCTCCGACTGATCCAAGAACTTCAATTTTCTATTTACTTCCAAAAATTCATAAAAATATCTCTCCTTGTCCGGGCCGTCCTATTGTCTCATCATGTGCAAGCATAACAGAAAATCTCAGTTCCTACATTGATTCACATATCAAACCCCTAGCACAGAAAGTACATTCCTATGTCAGAGATACTTCAGATTTCATCCAAAAGTTACGAAGGATTGGTGATTCTTTGACAGATGATTTTATTTTGGTTACTGCCAACGTAACTTCTTTAAACACAAACATTCCCATAAATGATGGTATAAAAGAATTCATATTGAGTGATATTCTTGTTGAAAGCAGCGGTTCTTTAAAAAGTCATTCAAATCTTAAATGTCTATGAGCCTGTATATCAGCACAAGTGCCAAACATGATTTGTTAAACGCTTTTTCATCTTAAATACTGTAGCACGCATCTGTCATAGTTTTGAACGATGTCATAAGGGGAGAAACATAATTCAAGTGATTCAAAAGAACGGGGGGTGTCTTCTTAGGTTTATTGGCTAAAAGAATTACTAAAAACAATATGTACAGGCCCAACGTTTCCCGTGTTCACGCTTCCTCAGGGGCAAAACAGATAAGATTTAAGGCTAAAAACGTCAGTTTTCAGTCATTTTGGCTCTCCTGTGCTGTACTGACGTTTTTAGCCTTAAATCTTATCTGTTTTGCCCCTGAGGAAGCCAATAAACCTAAGAAGACAGCCCCGCTCTTTTGAATCACTTGCGAAATGAAAAGTCTTCTGTATGCGGCTATCATGCTCAGAAACATAACTTTATGAAATCATTGTATTTGATTGAGATAATGGCAAAATTTAGTAAATTTCATAATGAGCACCTGTTAAAGTTGTCCGCTGCAACTGAAAATTTTCGCAGGAAAAGCAATCATTATAATGATAATGCGATTGTATTCTGAAAACCCATTCCCTTGAACTCCTAAATCAGAAGAAAGCGTGTCAATAACGTTGACACTTGCTGAGATATCGACATTTATTTTTGCACCGACTCTTGAATCACCCTGTAGCTTAGACTTTGCTTCTTCTGGATGTAAAACACACGACCACTTCCGCTGCTTATAATTAGCATTGTAATGTACAAAAATGTCAAATAGTTTTTCCACAGAAAGCCATTTTTTAAGATTGTCTTTATTCTCATCGTCAGCGCTAAAATGAGCTCTTAAAAGTCATATGAAAGCTGAGAAGTGATAGATTCCCTCAATTTTCCGATGGGATCGTCTGCCTTTACTTTACCAGAGACAAAGTTTCGTCCAAGGTCGGCTGTACATGTAGATATGAACAGTGGTCATTGTCTGAGGGTAACCCGGTTGCTGCATGCACGTTGGGACGACAGGGAAGAATCGCTGAAAGGAAGCAGATCATCAGTTTTACAAAGCAGAGAGTCAGAAATCCCTTGAACTTACATCAGCATCTGAAACAGTGGGATGTTCGTAATATTTTCCATCAATATTGACAGAAACAGCAAATCCGAATCCATCTAATTTTCCACTGTTGTAAAGCAAGAAAGCAGGGAAGAAGTCATCACAGTTCATATTCTGTCGGAGATCATACCAATAGTGCTGACCTGCGGAGGAACGGATTGATAAAATTCACTATCTCTGGAATTAGCAGTAATCTTATCGGCAAAAATGATGAAACAATAACAATTCTACAGCAGGAACATCGGATATACTGTAAACTGTTCTCAGTAAAAAGGAATAAACCTTTGAAATGAACCGCTGATTGCCTTGTACATTAACTGTTTTCCTACTAATCAGTTTGATAAAACTTTCTGCCATTGAGAAAGAGTCTAAATCCGAAACATATGGCAGCATAGATTTTATGCTTGTCTTTCCTTTGCAGAAAACAAGTTGGTAGAGAATCGTTTACCTTCATTTTCTTTTTCTGATTTGTGACTCTAATTCGGGGCTGCAACAAAATAGCATGAATTACAATGCTACTTTTTTAATTTTATAAGTAGCCACCAGTATCTGTTTATAAAATATTTCAGCATGAAAATCACATTCCCGTTTGAAATTTCCATCGCTCTTCATCATTAACTCATTGTGTACCATCCCTCTGGGAACGAATCTGGCGAAAAGCTGTCAGATAATCAGCTACATATTATCATACAATAGTCCAGTAATAATATTTAGCATATTCGCTGGCGACAATTCGCGAATTCGATCGTGCTCTGTATGCCACCTTTTACTTTTGACTTTCTATCTTATTTCCTTTAGTAATCCGCCTCTACAGCCGAGGCTCTATTTTCTCCCTCACTCCTCACCATCACCCACGACACATATGGCTAATCTATCTAAGAAATACGTGCAGACTATCATTCTTTGATAATGATAAGAATATAGAGAATCCGCTTATATCAATTTTCATAACATCTCTTGACATTCAATAATTTACAACAATGATAGATATTTGAATAATATCATAGTATTTACTGCGACATTTATGGAAGATAAATACTTTTTTAGTTTAAGCCTTCGTGAATTAAAAAAGATCCCTTTTTATCAGATCAGACTGAGTATACAATATATTTCCATGTAAAGGTAATATACGAACATTACTACTTACCACTAATTAGTTGCTACAATATCCACGATTTCGCTGGTTGGTGAAAAATCAGCTCGCATTAGTAAACAAATATCTACCAACTAATTATAGCAACTTTTTCGCCAACTGTCGTTTTTTGATATTACACATGCTTTTGGATAGATGATGACCATTTTCTCATGCGGAGATAGTTTTTACACGAAAATGAACCTTTAAAAAAATTATCCACAAAATCGCTGCCTCGCCAGATAATCTGTTGATATTAGCAAGATGCATTCCCACAGGGATAATACTACATCCACTTACCCATCATGATGAAGCATTTGCCCTTTGTCCATTGAGTGGTTGACGGCACATCTGCCTCAGTCCTCGGAATGTTCATTGTTTGAACTGCGAAGTCAGTTGTTGGTCGACCAACTTGCATCACCAATCGGTCACCAGTTCCCTGACTAGAGAGAGCGCTGGAAGGACGACCAGCATTGCAGATGATTGCTGAAGAAAGAGTGACAGATTAATTCACGAGTTACGAAACGTAGTTGTCTTTAACGTACCTGGATCTACGAAATAGGCCGTGATAAGATGTTCTGTGTCCTTTTCGACATAGACATCGTGAGCTAACTTCTGAGCAGCATTTGGGAAACCAGAACTCTTCGGAACCTAAAGAGTAATTGTGAGAGCAGTGTATTGCAACTTTCGCGTGAGTGAGTGAGGGAACGGGATTTTCAATCAACCAGCATTGAAATGAACTGGACAAAGACGTTGCTGTTCATGAACTAAGGAAAAAAATAAAGCCAAATTTTAATTATGTGTAATTATTTAATAGCAGACTACAATAATTATTACATAATAATTAACAAAAATTAATTTTTCTCTCTCTCTCGACACGCATGATCGGTGATACATACCTAGTCTCGGAGACTTGCCAAGTTTCTGGCAGACCTAGGTGCATTCGGAGGATATGTGCACTTCCGAGAAGCGCTGCTTTCTGTAGTTTGTGAATTACATGGCTACCTGGTAGTCTGCGAAGGTAGTCTTTCAACTTTGGAGTGATTGGTTCAAGCGCGCCGATGACAATTGGTGCGACTTCAGCTTTCGCTTTCCATAGTCTTTGCACTTCGATATTAAGGTCTTGATATTTTTGAATCTTTTCCTTTTCTTTGTTCTTAATGTCTCGATCTTCTGGAATTGAGATTTCTATTAAATTGACTTCCTTCTTTTCTTTGTCTATTATTGTGATGTCCGGCCGGTTTGCATTTATTCTTCATTCAGTCCGAATTCCGAAATTCCAGAGAATCTTGACTTTCTCATTTTCAGTGACCTTTTCTGGTTTGTGTTTCCAGTATTCTTTTTCCGTCTTTACATTGCAGTGTTGGCATATACTTCGATGTACTATTCTCGCGACATCGTTATGTCTGGTTGTATACTCAGTTGGAGCCAACTGACTGCATGCTGATAGTATGTGGGCTACAGTCTCATCCTTTTCGTGGGACCGTCTGAATTTTGCATCTGATTTCATTATTTTCCTTACTCTTTTGAAGTACTCTTTCGTCACCTGCTTCTTAACCAGTTCTTCCTTGTTTGTTTGATGTTGGAGAATCCCCAAGTATTTGTATCCTTCTTCTTTCGCGTCATCTATTGTTCCAATGTCCAATGCAAGTCCTTCTGTTTCCCTTACTTCTCCTCGTTTTGTGATAAGTCTGGCACATTGTAAATTAAATTAACTAATTTCAAATTAATTACTATTTTTCAATATTCTTAAGGCATTTTTCATTATCACATTGACAGTTCTTTCTCTTATCTATATTTCTGGATAATTTGCTGTTCAATATCAAAATTCAATTTTTCGAATTCTTTTGCCTGAAATTATTGCCGACTTTTGCCGATCCTTTTGCTTTTGAACTGAAAGATCTTCATGTGTTTTGATTGTGTAACAAATGAGAACGCGCATTTTGTCGTGAGCAAGTTGTTCGGATCATTCAATTACTATCACCAAATTTTTACAGAATTAAATATTTTGTTTATCTGCGAGATTGGAATAAAAGCCGTGCGTCACTTGCGGATTAATGTGAGTTACAGCAAAGTGCTTCGATTGTCAAAATTCTTTCAGATTCGAAGAATTCAGATCACTGCGCACAAGTTTTTTCCATAATGTTGGCCCTTCCGATCATTATCAAGAAAGGTAGCAGGCGCACGAAAATGTGTTCACCTAATGATTTCACCTTTCTCTTTTCAGCATGATGAGAAGATGCAGAATATAAGCCAGACAGCGATGTGTAATTTTGTGTGTGCGAAGTGTTATCACAGCACGCACGCATCTCTCACTGGCTCTGGTGTCCTCTGCTGTCCTCTGTTGCCATTTCCAATAGCAAGCGATACACGAATTATCCATTAGAGAGAGAGAGAGAGAGCAAGTTGTCTAATTCTGTGATGTGCCATTTCGATATTAAGGACAGATGTGATTCTTCCATTCTAGGAAGCCAAAGCCGCGCGCGCAGATGAATCTAATTCTCTGCCAAATTTTGCTATCACCATACAATGGAGGTTGCCATGAATAAAAATTGTCAGTGAGTAAAGAAGTCTAGCAGTTTGATATTTTCTTTTTAAATGCCAAGCAAATTGATGCATGAGATTGTATATTGCAATGCCGATTTAGCACTAAATTACCTAAATTTCTCGGCATTCACTGTCAAGTCAGTAGATCTGTCGCGCTTCGCATACATAACGCGAGTGACCGAAAATAAATAGGATTAGACAACTTGCTCCTTCTCCAATGGATGATTCGCTTACTATTGGCAATGGAAATTCGATTCAGTATATGCACAATGCAGTGAGGAATGCCGAGGAGAGGATCTGAAATCATCAAGTGAAACAATTTTCGTAGGCCTGCTGCTATTTTTAATAATGATCGAAAGGGCCAACATTATGGAGAAGAATTGTGTGCAGAGATCAGAATTCTTCGAATTTGAAGGAATTTTGACAATCGAAGCACTTTACTGGAACTCGCAGTAATCCGCGAGCGACGCACGACTTTTTGTCCTATCTCGGTAAGGCATTAGGAATTCCTTTATGCCCACTTACTAAGTTCTTCGATGTGCCGTCGATTTCGTATTAATCACATTTCTAGCAAAAGCAGTTAAACAAGCAGTTATTTAATTCTGTGATTGAAACATTGTGCAATGGATCTCTAGAATTTTCTGATCACTCTCGCGGTCGCTAATTTAGCACGCATCTGTGGCCATTCAGGTCATTATGTCTCTTAAACCATGTCGTTCGTATTTTCTTGAAGTTAACTTGATTTTTGATTACATGTATTCACGGTGACCCAAGAAAGGCGGTTTCATTTTCAAAATTTCCCATTATATTTCTCGATGTTTTCTCATGTATTTTGGCATGAAATTTTCGAAAATCAGTTTTAGAAATCACACGACTAGCCCTTTTTGAGAAAATCATGAAAATTCAAAATGGCGGACATCAAACCGAAACTGCATTCTGGGGTTGCATTGAAAAAAATCCCATCCATTTCGCAATCAGTGTCCTAGGTAGTTTGACCCGCTTTTTTAAAATATAATTGCTAGAAAATCATACGATTAGCCAATTTCAAGAAAATAACAAAAATTCGATTGATATTCATTATGCATCAACAGCAAGTCTTTGAGGTCCTAATAGGTTCTTAAAATTTCTTGGGAGTGTCATGTTCGCTTGTGTACGAACCCAAATATGTGAATCAGTGGTCATGTCGATTGATGCATAATGAATCTTAATCGAGCTCCAGACTGCTGTTTCGGTTTATGTCCGCCATTTTTTTAATTTTCCTTATTTCTCGAAAAGTGCTAGTTGCATAATTTCTAAACCATGATTTTCAAAAATTCATACAGGGATACATCAGAAAACATAGAGAAATATAATGGGAAATTTTAAGAATGGTACACCGTGTATTGGCGACAATATTTTTCAATGCATTACAATTTCAAAGTTTTCGAAATATTTCAGATTTTGTGAAGAAATATCATTGTAGCATGTGCTACAGAATGCGCACATCACAAGTTGATTTGCAACAACTCGTTCTATCGTGTCGTTTTTGAAAATTACTTTAATGCGCGTAATTTTGGTTTTGTTTATTTACCGTCACTTCAGTTTTGATGTCTCCACAGAATTAGACAGGTCGTCTCTTCTTCCGTTTGACTAGAAGGGAAGCATTGGAACATGTAACGCTATTGAAATGGCACAATCTCCTGACTAAATACCATAGCAATCGAACAATGAGCAGCCAGTTCAACATTAAACATGCCAAATTGTGCAAAGTTTCAGTGACTGTTATCAAGCCGGTCACCAAGCTAAGAGACAGACGATGTTAAGGTCTTCAGAGAAGTTTGTGAACGTTTTTTCGTGCGCCTGCTAACTTTTTTTAAAATGATCGGAGGGCCCAACATTATCGAGAAAACTTTTGCGCAATTATCTGAATTCTTCGAATCTGAAGGAATCGTGGCGATCGGAGCTTTTGAAGGAATTCAGAGCAATCCGCAAGCGACGCACGACTATTTTTCCTATCTCTGCAAGGTATTGAAAATTTCTTTTTGCCCACTTATTAAGTTCCTGCATGTGCCATCTGTTTGAATCAGTTTGCACTTCTAGCAAAGTGATACGATTAAACAATCTAATTCTGTGGATGTCTCTGCCTTGGAGTAAAAGGGTTGCCAGTAGAATCAATTATGCATTGTCTTTAGTTATCGTTTTACTATACGACTGTCAAGAAATCGTTTTGCAACTGCTCCAGCACATTGTTCAAGTCCTGCAGCCAAAATGAGACTTTCACAAAATGATATGCACCCTATGTCCAATACGAATCTGCAGACCTACCGAGTTCTATTTGGTTCCTCTTCTTGTCGGACAGGATCATAGAAGAAAGCTCTACTGGCTCTAGGCTCCGTAGTTTCATCTTAATAAGCGAAAGCACAGAAAACTTCATTTGAATGAAAACTGTAATCTGCTTCCCATAGGACTATGACGTGTGGTTTTCTTTCATCGCCTCCGGCAAGAGGAGGTTCTCAGGTTGAACTCGGCAGATGTTCAGATTCGTAATGGGTATGAAGTCTCATTTTCAGCCTGGTTCCCTGCAGAAACTCGTTCTGGCTGCCGGACTATGTCTGTTGCACAATGATTGTGACGCGTGGCCTGTTCACAGGCCATTTATTTGTCCAGCAATCAGGATAGAGCTTGCTGAGATAGTCTTTCACTGCTTTTGCGTCGGGAGATTGTCGTCAATGTGTGATTCGTTGCATTGAACAGGATATTCTTCATTGTAGCTTACCTTTTCAAAATTACTTAGCCGCCAAAGATAATATTTAAAACAGATAACAACAGAAAATAAAAACAAAAAAACTAAAAGACAAATTCAAAAAGACCATTCTTAATATTTGAAACCCTATCATAGCAGACGCGAAATGCTTGAACTTTGGAAGAGCGTATTTCAAAAACTTCATTGGGGAAGGGAAGTTTTTCATCGAAGCAAGACAATAAGGATAGTTTGTTTCATTACACAATTTTTTCTTAGAACATGACTTGCAAAACTTTGTTATATCACAAAAGATGTTTACTTACAGCTGTCTGAATTCCCGCAATTGTTCCCTGACTATCAAATAGAAGCATGATTGAGCGATCACCATCACTGCTGAGATATCTCCGTCCAAGAAATCCATTAGCAGCTGAAATTTCAATTTGGAAATTTATTTTCCACAAAAATGTCAAATTGTACTCGCTGAACATTAATTTACTCTATGGCAATATTGCCAAATGAAATCTTTATGACGGTCATGGACCTATCTGACTCACTTAAAACACTTTCCCATGTTGAATATGACAGGGTACTCGAAAAGCTTCGAAAAATAATTCGATGTTATCATCGTGCCACCGAAGTTTCCTCCCTATTGAAAAACATAAACGCTTTCCAATTACATTCCACAATAGGTATTTCGAATTTATGCTTTTCTTAAACTACTAATGCAGTCTGTCTCATGATCTAACAACATCCTGAACGTTTATAGTGATTGAAGAAGAACTGATACTGAAAAAAAAGCTTTCTCAAAAATTCTGGCATTCTTTCAGACTACATTTCTTTAAAAATTTCTGAATATCATTTTGAGGTTTCATAAGCTCAGTTTCACTCTATGATGCCTCGATTTCTTGATCTTGCTGAATTAAATTGCATGAATGAATAATGTATGTGGAATTATGTAAAATCGTGTGGATAACCCTTTAACCCTTCAAGTACTACTTGCCTGACATTCATCTATGACTACAATTCATCGGGATATTCCCTTCGCCAAGGTCAGAGCCACAGGAAGGTAAAAACGAAAACGCGACGCTTCCAAAACTCATTTGTGAGATTTGCATTACCCTTTGTGACCTTTGTTCTTATTGTATGACCACACCATTATGTTTTGATTATCTTTCAATTGTCTTGCCACTTCTGAATTTCTATTTGAAGTGCTGAATAAAACAACGATTATTACTATTATTTTTGAAATAATACTATCTGCTCGAATAGACTTCTCACTATACTAAATCATCATAAAATAATGTAAAATGATATTAGACAATAAAGGCTTCCCTCTCAATATGATATCTTCCGTACATTCACCGGAACTGCTCCTGTATAGAATCTTTCTGGATGAACTTATGAAAGAAGCAAAAAGAATATGGAATTTGTCCATCGAGGAGTTTCTCCACCATCTGAATGACATTGCTGGCAGGCGCGACTAATACGATCGTTCGATAATTTATCTGTTCTACCGCGAGCTATTCACCACAGCAGCCGTAACGTAGCAAAAGGGATAGAATCATTGATTGATGCAATTGCCTGACAATAATTGTTGTATACGCATTTGACCTTTTGACCTCTAATAATGATTAAGAAAAAGCAGGTTTTCTCCCAATTTTTCGACGTTTTATTGAGTAAATAAAAGAGCGGGTCACCCTCTTTCACTAACTTTCTCTGACTGTCTTTCACTGACTGATTTATATATAAAACCCACTTGTACAGCGACCCCCTTGATACTGTCTGTGTATAGACGAAACGCGTCGAGTGACTCGCTCTTTTATTTACTCAATAAAACGTCGTAAAATTGGGAGAGAACCTGCTTTTTCTTAATCATCATGCCTGACCTCCCGTATCGACAACTCTATCAGTGACCTCTAGTAACCTGTAGACCTATTATACTATTACAAAAATTAGTTTATCAAAACCTTCTCTTCATCACCTTTCTAAAAGAATGTGGTTATCCTATCATATCTTTACAATAAATTCTTGTATTTAATATCGGTTGTATACGTAGTCAGAAGAGCAAAATTCAAATGATCACCAACTTGCAGAAAAGTGATATAAAAATAGCGAGCAGAGAGAAAAATGATATTTTGAACTGGATGTACCACAGAATTAGACATGTCTTCTCTTCTTCCGTTTGACTAGAAAGGAAACATTGGAACATGTAACGCTATTGAAATGGCACAATCTCCTGACTAAATACCATAGCAATCGAACAATGAGCAGCCAGTTCAACATTAAACACGCCAAATTGTGCAGTTTCAATGACTGTTATCAACCGGATCACACAGAAAAGAGACACAGTCGATGTCAAGTTCTACAGAGAAGTTTGTGAACGTTTTTTTTAGTGCGCCTGCTAATTTTTTTAATAAAGATCGGAGGGCTCAACATTATCGAGAAAACTTTTGCGCAATTATCTGAATTCTTCGAATCTGAAGGAATCGTGGCGTTCGGAGCATTTTGAAGGAATTCAGATCAATCCGCAAGCGGCGCACGACTAGGCTATTTTTCCTATCTCTGTAAGGTACTAAAAATTCTTTTTGCCCACTTATTAAGTTCCTGCATGTGCCATCTGTTTGAATCAGTTTGCACTTCTATCAAAGTGATACGATTAAACAATCTAATTCTGTGGGATGTACACTAAGCTTTTAGCTCATTGCTTTGTTGTGTTCTGTTTTCATAAAATATTTAATTAACGCGATAATTATTGCAAGGACCCAAGCAAAGTAATTCAATGTATTACCATCACATGATGTGTCCAATTTCATTCCTTGGGCAACTGCATCTACCTCAGTGCGAGGCATCGCAACGAAATTACCGGAGGCAAGAGGATTGATTCCAAACTTCACTCTGAGGTTGTCCCATTCTTGTGAAAAGACGCCTGAAAGGTGAAATGATCACTTTAGAAGAATATCGAAGTCACAATCGAATACGGTATGAAATCGGCATCATTTTTTGAGCACAAAAGTAATAACCAAATTTGTAATTGCGAGATTTGCATTGAATGTAAGAGTAATATTTGCCGGAAAAAGTTTGTTGTGTACAAATACAGAATGTGCAATGAATTCTATGTCGGCAAAACAGCGAGAATGCTTAAGACGAGGTATCAAGAACATAAGCGAGCTATTAAAAACAAAAGTGCATCGAGAGCCCTTTATCAACATTTAATAGAAAAACATAATGGCGCTGGTGACATCGGGACTTTTCAGGTCGGTCTCATTTGCAAACTGACCAACACACGAGATACAGCAATAACATAAGCCAAAGCAATCACACAACTTAAGCCAGCAATCAATAGGAAACATGAATTACCTTTTTACAATCTAACTTCACAGTTCAACAGCCAATCATGCATGCAACACAGTTCTTGATATCATTCACTCTTATATAAATATTCACAAAGGCTGCATCTGTGTCATCCAAACATCGACCGTTGAAGGCGCTGGACGCCGAAGGCCTGTCTGCCACACTTTTAACTTTAACTTTATTATATTGGCCTAAACTAAAAAAAGGGGAGTTTTAATTACCTTGTACAACTTTCTCAGAAAGATGATCTCCCGTCACCTGGTCAACTACATGATCGCTTTAGAGTAGTAAAAATTTCGTTTATTACTCAAAAGATGGTCTGAAAAACAAAGAAGGTACTTTATCTACCAATATCCTGAAATTTGTCGGAATGATGTGATTGGATTGTCAACTTTTCTGATTTCTGATTATTGGAAGTACAGCCAGAAAGCCGTGATGGCTCAGTCAGGAACAGCACAGGCAAAGAGGAATTCGATGCATTGGATGAAAGTGAACATTTTCCTTCAGTGTCTGAAGAATGTTGTATTCTATGATTATATTGTTATATCTATGATTCTTTCAGACTCGAGAAGTTCAGAACATTAGGTATTGGTTTCGAATTTGAAAAGTGATGTACTATATAAAATTGAAGGGCTTGGGTGTAAAAGGGGATAAGCCACACTTACCTAATTTTACAGGAGAGCAGTTTAAAGTTTTTGTCAACACTATGCAGAAAGTATGCAAGCTTATCTCCTGGCAGTGTGAGAATATAATGCCATACGTATCAATTACATAATGACAAAGTATCGAAGCAATTGATTCAGCAGATTGACTTGCACAGGAATCCAAATGTACACTTGCAGCTGCATTTTTGTGGCTTATCCCCTTTTACATGCAAAGATTTGGAACAATAAAATGTTGAAATTTAGTATCTTCCTATTTTAGCCATTTCAGCAAGTATATGCTGTAAATTGTATTTACGCGCATCAAACAGAATTTTGTATTTTACATATTTGTGCAACTCTGATTAAATCAATTCGTTTAATTTGGATTATATTGCATTTAGGCCCTATACCGGTACTATCGAAATAATCCCGTCTAAGCACATCCCCTTTCACAAAAACGGCATTAAAATATTGAACACAAAATTCAAAATGATTCCACAATTAGTAAACTATGAAGTTCATTTCATTCTTAAACTGCAAGCATCGAGCAAGTCATCTCTACTCTTGGCCTAATGTTAAAATGTTGTTAGTATACGCCTACGCACAAAACTACTACATGTGTAATGTTAGAGCAATACAAGACAAAAAACGGGAAAATAATAAGTTGATTTAAACGGTTTAATATAAAACACATACATGACTTGCAATTTGTAAAAAACAGACTGTTATTTTCAAATCTGACTATTAAAATGTCTTACTTTGTACATGTAGGCCTACATGTACTGGCTGCATTTGCATATGCGGCAATGTCAATGTTCATCCTCATCCTAGTCTTCCACGCAAATATCAGTGTCCACCGTTGAGTCACCTTTCAGTTGCTGATAGAAATGATGCGACACAGGAGGAATGTATGGCAGAAGACTGAGCACATCACGGAATTTTGACTGCTTGACTGTAACACACTCATTGTTTTTGCAAGGAACTGTGGATAATCGTGTTCTAATGCCTCTTGTTGCAGGCTCAATCAAGGCTTCGTTGAATAGACCACTGAGTGAGACTTTCAGCAGCATCTTCCCGGGATGTTCATCATCGAAGCGGAAAACTTGAGCCTTGGAGAATTCCAGCTTCTGTCCATTGATAGTCCGCGTTGGCCACTTTATTGGAAGCTTGGACATCTTCTTGAAGTCATTCACAGTCAGCATCTTTACTTTGAACTTGTTGATGGATGCGATAAGTACTGCCCACTTCTGAGGGCAGTACACGTGTTCTTTTCTTCGGCTTGCTTTTTCAATATGACCGAAGTCCCGATCACATGGCAAATGCGTGTGACCTGTCACAAGGAAGACGTGTGTAATGCTTCGGAACTTCTTTTCTTTCACCAGATTGTACCACAACGACATGATGGTCCAATTTTTGTTCTGTCCCTTGCAATTATCGCTGAACACGACAAGATCCTCCTTCAACTCGTTTGTCTGCAGATGCTGAAGCAAGATGCTAGCGACTTCATCAGCCCCTTTAATAATCATCCTGTTCATTGTCTATTTGGATCCTGAGACGATCACACTTGCAACATGTGTCCAATTTGGGTAGCTTAAATCCAATATTGAAGTCACTGCAGAAGGTTCTGCGATAGAAATCCTCTGAAACAGGGTGAATGCTCCTTTCTTCGCCAATGGAGGATCAGAGGATGCGTCACTCACTCACTCAAGCGTAGGGTGAAACATGAGACAACGTTTTAGTTCATCGTTTTCTGCTTCAGACTTTCAAGTGTAGTTGTGGCTTATCCCCTTATTCATGCCAAAGTGATGTGGCTTATCCCCTTATGCACTTTATGGAAACCATGCAAGGAAAGTTCAGATCGTCGTATAAATCAGTGAAACGAAGCTTTATGATGCACTTAATCATCACATGAAATATCTCCATTTTCGAAAAAATGTGGCTTATCCCCTTTTACGCCGAAGCCCTTCAATTGCCAATTTAGCAAACAACAATCAATTGGAGCTTGACGCCTCCTGTTCTCCGAGGGAATGAAAATGCTCAAGTTTGTGAGAGAGGGAGAGGAAAATGTGAAGTATCTGAGGGTTCATATTATACCAATTTATATTTGAAACCTCAGATATAGGCATACGTACATGCATGACGAAGTCATGAAGTCAAATTAATAATAAACAGATGAATTATATATACGTAGGCTTGATTTCTAAACCAAAGATGTAAAAATCGAGACAAATGTAGCCCTTAGTAAATCTGTCGGCTTAATAAAGGGATTGGACAGGCGAATATTCGACGCGACGACGAATTCTCGAGAATATCGATGGTTGAAACTTAAGCTGATGATTGCCACTGTGCGTGGCAATGCCCTCCGCACTTCTTGGCAGGAGACTTTAGGGACTAGTCTTCATATAAATTTGAGCATTCAAGCAATGTTACACATCACGAGGAAGGAGAAAAAACGGAACGTGAACATCAGAGAAAGAATGAGAATCATTGACATAACGAGTAAAATCAGAACGATGAAGGGATACTGGGCAGGACACCTAGCCAGAATGAACAACAACAAATGGGCCAAAAAAGTAACGGAATGGACGCCACTAGAAAGACCAAGGCAAAGAGGAAGGCCAATGAGAAGATGGAAAGACGATATTGAGGAAAAGAGCGAATTCAGCTGGATTCAGGAAGCGCAAGATCGAAGAAACTGGGGAGGGAGTGGAGGCCATCTGCCTGCAGTGGCACGAAAGGCTAATTATGATGATGATGATAATATTAAATGAATAAAATTTGATAAATTTGTTTAACGTCTCGTGCCACTATGATGCATCAAATGTGCTTAGAAATCAACCTAAACTCCGTCCAAACTGAACATTACTTGCTTGTCACTGGTGAAATACATCTTCGAAGGAGAGTAACCTATCCTTTTCATCAAATATCAGATACTTCAGAAAAGCTTCCACTCATTTTCTTACCTGCGATTAGGGCTGTCGCAATGATATATCGAAAGAGAGCACTCATGTTTTGAGATCCGGAAATATGCTGTTCTAAATTCAATATATTTACGATGCATCGTTGCGCGGCGTCATTCCATGTAATTCTCCCATCTGTTTCGTGAAATTTACATAATTGTTGAGATCGTTGATGCAACTGTCATCTGTTTCTTTGATGCTTTAGAGATCTGCAAACGATTAGGCTATTGTTACTGCAAAACACTAATCTGCAAGCGCTGATATGTGCTATTTTCACCTCGTATACTCCAGTTGACCTACATTGTTTACATCAATCAAAGTACATTCAAACAGATGATGATCTTTGGTAATTTAATGCACTAGACAAAAGCGAATTTTGTGCATTCACCTTAGACATATAGGCGGTTCGAATTAAAGTCATGTAGCAAACCTTCTGGATTGGCAGAAAGCCAAGAAACGATTGACCTATCGCCTTTCGAGTGACCGTTGGTCAATTGCTGAGTTTGTTCATTATTGTTTGTTCATTTGTTCATTCACTGTGGTCCAAATGGGAGTCTGTGCATTATAATGAACAAACTGAAATCAGTGTGTAGATTGAAGTTATGAATGTGAATATATCGATAGTATTTGTGAGTATTGGGAGTTAGTGCATTATAGTGAACAAACCAAATCATGATAGAACATTTCAAAAACTTGACACGATTGCGCGAGACCATGACTAAGGAGACAGTCATGGGAAATTGCAATTACGAACCTGAACAATGTAATGTGAATTTGATGTTTGCACAGCCAACATGTACCGTTTGCCATTATAAGTATATGCTACTTTGCATAGGTCCCATAGAGTGGTAGGGATATTAGTGGTCCCATATAATGTAGAGTGATAACTCCGCATTTATTAAATCCCCAATGTGTAAACACTTTCGATTTTATTAAATGAACTCGAGGGGGATACAGTTGGTAATTGTCACCAAATGTGAGATATGCAAATTTTTGCAGTTTTGAAGAACTTACCAAGGAAATGACTGATCATGATTGTAATGCAGAAGGAATGATAGTATTTTACAGATCCTCCGTGCTATGACAGCCTTGGAGAGGTAATGTTTGTTAAATTAGAAATTTGACAGGTTGCTATTATACTTTCATACTCAACCTCAAGTTCTTTTTTCTTTACCGTGATTATATCATATGCAACCTGCCGCTGGCACAACAAAATTACAGAATCAAAGACAATGATTTCAATAAACTTTGAAAGATGTAAATGGGTCCACATTTCAGATTCAAGAAATGAAACATGAATTTTGTGAATCATAAAATCATGCCGGTGAAAATTGAATCAATAACTTGAAATTTAGCCAAAAAAGCACAATAAGCTCTTTTTTCATGACTTCCATTTTAATGTGGTTCATCAAATTCCCTTGATAATCAGCTTAATTTCCGCTTAGCTAAGTTGTTTTTAGCAAATGTTCATTCCTTTTGATATCCAACTTGTTTCATGCTACTTCTAAAGAAGCTTCCATGTCGGTAGTACAAAACGTTGCATAATTTTGACTTTTTAACCCTAGGATGCACACAAGATTTCACTTCCAAATTCGCGCGGAATGGATCCTCGGGGAACCAAGTTGATAATTTGTAGAAATCGACACTACATTACCAAACTATCATTTTTTATGTTGTTTGTCATTACCCACGGTGACTCAAATGGAAAACCAGCCAAAATTATGATGCTATGACTATCAAAACAGCGTGTTATTCAATCAATTAATGGATTTTTCTAGACTTCAAGAGATGAATCACATTGGCATTCTGTAAAGAAGCAGTGGCAACCAATGTAGCCTAAACATTGATGAGAGCACATTGTAACTGCATAAACTCGTACGGCTATAGAATCTCTAGCAATAGACTGTTTATGAGCACTTGGGACAACTGCAAGCGAATGAGTCCATCTTTGTAGAATGGGAGGCACAAACACACCGATCACATTTTTGGCAGACACGAGACGATTTTCTATCGCGATGTTCCTGCACACAGCGGTAGCACCTTTTCCTCGAAGCTTTTCCGCCATCATTTGCAAGTCTACTGACCGAGTGCTCTTGAGAAAATGCCACTCTTGCTACTCCACAGGCAATCATAGCGTTCTGAATCTGAACTGATAGACCTTGGAAAGAGCTTGCACGCTCTGTCATCAATGGTTTTATCATTTGAAGTCCCAAATCTTGGATGAAAGTTCTTCTCTTGCAGCTCCTGTTGGAAACATTATCTGGATTTTGCATGCGGAACAAGATGAATCCATTGATCGATACCAAATTTAGCAGGCTCATGAGGTAGGCCAGTGGCCATCGCTTAGTCTGCCTTTGTAGCGAATATGAGTGGCAGAGTTGGTCTACCGTATCTACAGCACCCTTAGTGCTGTTTTAAAATGGAACTATGTCAGGTTTTCCTGTGTTTTCATCAATCTTGCGGTTATCATGCATTGTTGAGAGAAGCACAACAGACTTGTTTCTCTTGGGAATAAAAGATACAAGTGTCGTTTTTTTGTCGAATCCAAACAAAGTTGATCCGACAACTCTAGCTTTAGGGTCACAAAATTCCCTTGGTAAATCTGCTTTGTTTTTTCGCACAGTGCCAACGACAGTCAGTCGCTTCAAATACAATTCCTCAGCTTGACTGAAATCAGTGAAAAAGTTATCAAATGTTATGTTTCTGCCACTGTTGTAAAAACGTTCAGACAACCTTCTCACGATGTTTTCGCCAATCCCTGCACGCGGACATTGTTTTTTTCCTTAACGGTATAAGGAATGCCATCACAAATGAATCCAGTAGTGCAATCAACAATCAAGAATATCTTTAGCCCATACTTGTCAGATTTTGAAGGAAGGTGTTGCCGGAATGAGCATCTACCACGAAACGGTATCAATTGTTCATCAATACAAAGCATTTCAAATGGCTCGTAAGTGATCTTTCACTGTTCAATAAAATTGTTCCAAATTTCTCTAAATGCAGCGAACTTGTCACCACTCTCAACTCTAGCTTTTCGAGTGTTCGCATCATCAAATCGCAAACATCGTCGGATCATTTCGAAGCGCTTTACAGACATCGTAGCTTTGAAAACTGGACGACAAAGAGGACTATCTTGCCACATTTGTCGTATGTTCTCATGATTCCCTTTTGAAACTCCCGACAGAAATAAAAGTCCAATCCATGCATTCAGTTCAACTAGAGTAACATCCACCCAATCTTTGCAATTTCGTCGCCCATATTTATTTGTCCATTTGATGATGTCACTCAACATCTCGTCTGTAGTAAATTGAGCCAAAGAATCCCTTTCGCTGCAGACATGCACCGAGGGACCAGAAGATGCTGTAAATAGATTCGCTGAACGAGTTCTTGATGTAGCAGGGGGCGCACCTTTCTATACTCTTCCTGAAGGAGCTACGTATTGTGGATCTGAATCACTACCAGGATCTCGAATGACACCAGAGTCTGACATAGAGTCACCAGAGGCATCAGAAGATGCACTTTCTGAACTGTTCACCGTGAAATAATCAGATTGATCAACACTCGGCATTTCATTTTCTTTGTCACTATCACTGTCATTTGTGTCACATTCACCATCCTTCGATTTCTCTTCGGGTAAAATAGTTTCATCAAAGTTGTTAAAACTTTTTTCTTCAGAATCAGTGCTCTCACTAGAATCGTCCAAGAGCAATTGTATTCGTGCAGCAGCCTCTATCGCACAGAATCTCTTCCTACCACTCGCACTCATTGTTCACACGATGTACTGAAATCTGACGAAATTCAATGTCAAATAATTGCTTGCCACCACAGATATAGCATAGGGAGGAGGATATCCATGACAACGCAAAGCAGGCTACCATAGTCATCTAGTCATGGCATCTGATGTAGCTATCATATCCATTGGTAATCTGTCTGCTGTGAAATTCGGTCATCATTCGGTCGTCTAAATGTGTAATGCGCACAATGGGTCCCATGGGACCCAGCAGTTCATGTTATGACTGAGCTGATTACTTTGACAGAAAATGACCAACACAAGATATTGTTGTATTTCCAGCTGTAGCATGAGACGTGCGAGGAAAACATAAAAGCACTTTCAAAATGAAGCTTGTGTTTTGAAGAAATCTCATAAAAAGCAAGCGCTGGGTCCCCGGGGACCCAGTGTGTGCATCCTAGGGTTAAAACTGCTCAAACAATTTTGTGGACTACGGGAACTTAATCTAATCTCCACAAAAATCTGAATCTTTTCATACAAACATTTTCACTGTATACAGATACTTTTTTGAGTCGACACTCTACCTATATATCCCTACATTGTAAACTCTAGGGCACGAAATTTAGGCATCAATTCTAAACAACACAAGGCACGGATAGGCGCGAAGTTTTTAGTGCCGAGTTCGTGCCCATTGATTTTTTCTTCGATTTCATTGGATAAACAAATATTTTGTTTGGTGCCTATTAGTGCATAGTGCCGCCTACTGGTGCCTCGAGGCACTATCTAGGCGCTAACTGGAACGAAATGTCCATGACTTCAGTCCATTTGATCGACAAATTTCAATCAAGTCCAAGACCATTTGCCTGCACTGGGCTATATCTGTTGAGCGTGCTGTTGTAGATGATGATTTGTGTTTAACGGTGTAGAAGATAAGATTGTGTACCATTTCTCCTGCGCCGCTGAGCTAGAGCTTCCGATATCACCATTTTTTGGGCTTTTGTGGATTATATTGCCTCAAGCCACCAGACTTCTTTCCTTTACAAGGGATAATTTTTGTATCTTCACAGCTAATTATTTTGATTTTCTTCCGTCCTTTTATTTCGATCATCTTACTGTTTTAATTTTGTCTAAGTAGTCTGGTCTTTAAATGTTTTCATAGCATTCTACTGTGATAAACTTCACCCCTGTGAACTCGTTTCATCTATGCCAATTTTGTCATTTTATTCGCCTGACATGGACTCCGGTGGTGTCCGAAAGTACTCGCAATAAACTGCATATAAAAACATAGATCTGTTTTGACGGGACTCCTCTGATAAATAGCAAGGGATTATTTGTTCGTACACACTTAAGAGTTGCAATGAATTTTAGCTTGCTGGCTACTGACTTGAACTGCTACAGCATCAATCCGAACTTGAAAATCTTAGGTGATAAATCAGTGCGGTCGCCATTGGAACAGGACTGGAGCGTGCTCTTCACCTCTTCCATTCTTTCCGCGATATGAATTAGATGCTTGAAGTAAGCGAGTCGACGAGCCCCAGTAACCGCGTATACTGAGGCCCTTTTTGAGTTGCCAAATCGATGTGACCTTGGCAACTCGAAAAGGTGATCATTTGCAAAAATTTGCACTTTTTACATGAACTTCGTCAAGGTCTCTTCGAAATTTTTAGTCGGTCAGAGCTCGATTATTTTGGGAAAACCGGCAATTCTAAGTTTGAAAGCAAATTAGTAAATTGCAATTGCGTGTAATTTGTGATTACGTTTCATCCAAAATATTTTGATGAAACCAAAAGTTTAGATTTCTTTGTTTTACTGTATGGTCATGCACAGGCAAATTTAAGATGTCGAAAAGCCCGTGCATACAGTTAATTCTTTTGATGTTGATGTTCAATTTTTTTCCTATTCTCCAACTCCAATCTCTAGTGTAGTCTTTCTGTTAATGTCCACTCATCAATTTCAGCTAAATTCATAGCACGGTGATTACACCATGCAACAAAAAAAAAATTTTCCTCTGTTCCTGAAATTTAAGTCTTATTTTCTTGTTATATGGCTTCTGACAAATAGGAAATTAAGTTTAATTTCCATATCAAAATGCTTTTGAACAAATGCAATTGAAATTTGCATTTTCCATGTTTTTATTAGAAATGAATATAATATATCAAATCTGTATAATTGTACTCCATGGATGGATTTGTATTTTGTTTAAACGTGCTAAATAATTTTAATTATATTTTTCAATGATGTTCGCACGTTGTTTCAATTTCAATATCAATGCAAGATTTATTAACATTGTTGAGGTAAGTGTTCATTCATCATTAAGTTTACTACATTCACACGTTTAACTTGAATTAGATGAAAATCGTAGGCGACTACAATATAGGCTACTAACATATTTTAAAGGCTAATTTGAACGTTAAAAATGATTCCTGAAATGGTGTTTGGTACCGATATTTTGAGAAACTGTCACCATACTCGCAGTTAACAGCTCATGGTAAATGTATTGTCATAAAAATGGACCAAATAGCAAAAAGGGTTCTCTAGTAGGACAAAGAATGCTGCTCTATAAGTTTGTTCTTAGGATAACTCTAGCAAAGTTACTGCAAAAATTGTGCGTCAGGGGTGATTCTAACACCGGTCCACTGTGTACCCATCGATCACTGTTCACGCTCGCTATCCACTGAGCTAATGAACTGATATCACTTATCCGAGTCCCCTTTGTAGTTAAAGAGATTTATCGTTGTCTGTTGTACTAATTAATATGATGTAAGTAACATGATTTCTTATCTTGACATTGATGGGGAATAAATTTCAAATATTTCTAAAACCAGGTGTGCTAAGGCCCATTTACGAGTACATGGTCTATACATAGTTTACCATAATCCTGTTTGTATAGTTTTTAACACACTTTTATTCTTTTTTCAGGATTCTGGTATTAACTCATGGCTTCAAGAGGATGTCGCTATTCGGCAGATGCCTTCTGTTACGTTTGTGGAGAGTTCATCAAGGTTAGAGCCAAGAAATATGCTGTATCATCATCCAAGAAGATGCCAAAGGCTTATTTCCTATATTTTGGAATGCCTGTTGGCGATCAAGACAAGAATTGGGCTCCCCATTTCTCCTGTGAACTTTGCACTAAATCTTTGGAAAGATGGCTAAGGGGAAAACAGAAGAAAATGCGTTTTGCCGTTCCTCGAACTTGGAGGGAGCCCACTGATCACCTCAACGACTGTTACTTCTGTATAGTGGATGCTTCGGGACGAAAACGAGGCAAAAAGAGTGCACAATCGCTTATATACCCTGACATTCCGTCTTCAATAGCCCTGTACCACACAATGACGAACTTCCTATTCCACCACCGCCTCCTCTCTTTGATGAATCTGACTCCCAGGATGAACAACTGATCGAAGATCCGTCAGCAGATGATGACTATTGCGATGAAAATGAAAACAAGCCCTATATCCCAAATCAATGACCTTATTCGAGATCTCAGTTTAACAAAGGAAAATGGTGAGATTCTGACATCTCGTCTAAAACAGTGGAATTTGCTTTCAAGAGAGGTGAAAGTAACCCTGCAGCGAAAGCGACAGCTGTCGTTTTCAGTGTATTTTACATTGAGGGCCGGATGGTGTTTGTTATTGTCACGACATTCCCGCTTTATTTGAAGCTATCGGCATTCCATGTACCATTGCAGATTGGCGCTTGTTCATAGATAGCTCTCAGAGGAGTCTTAAAGTTGTTCTATTGCATAATGGAAACGTCCATCCGTCCATTCCGATCGTACACTCAGTCATATTGAAAGAACGATACGAAAACGTGAAGAAAATCCTTGATCTTATCAAATACAAGGACTACAAATGGGAAGTCATTGGCGACTTTAAGATGGTGGCTTTTTTTATGGGACTTCAGGGTGGCTGGACGAAGTACCCGTGTTACTTGTGTTTGTGGGATAGCCGAGCGTCACGTGTTCACTACCAGCAATTCCAATGGCCACAGAGAGAGGAATATCTTGTCGGTAGGAACAACGTCCTTCATGAGCCACTGGTTGATTCAGATAAAGTTCTCATGCCCCCACTCCACATCAAACTTGGTTTGATCAAGCAGTTTGTAAAAGCCATTGATGTTCAGTCGCAAGCTTACCAGTTTCTGGAAGGTTTCTTTCCTGAGCTGTCTTCTGCCAAAATCAAAGCAGGAATTTTTGTTGGCCCTCAAACAAAAAAACTTATGGCTTCACAGGAATTCGCTAATCTACTGACTTCAGTTGAAAAAGCTGCCTGGGATAGCTTCAAATCTGTAGTTAACAACTTCCTCGGCAACAACAAATCGGATGACTATGTCGAGCTCATTGAAGAGCTAATCGCCAATTATGCTGCCATGGGTTGTAAAATGTCCCTCAAGTTACACATGCTGGCATCCCATTTGAACAAATTCAAATCAAATTTGGGAGCTCATTCGGAAGAACAAGGAGAAAGATTCCATCAAGATGTCAAGAACTTTGAGCTCCGCTATCAAGGTCAGTACAATGAGAATATGATGGGAGACTATGTATGGAACTTGATCCGTGATTCTGACGAAGAAAACAGTCGTAAGACTCGAAAGAGCTTGCGTTTTTGATGACAGGCCTATTTCTGTTTGATCCTTTCGGAGTGGTACCCTGTTCTTCTATTCCAATATATTTAGCCTACATTTTTAATTTGCATTACAACTCATTCTTGCAGCATTCTCGTTTTTTCTAAATAAGAAAATATATAGGCCTACTACGGCCTACACTTATGGTTCTAGGCTATAGTCTGCAATCATAGGCCTACAAATATCAGAAATATTAACATAAGGATCCTTTCAACATATGGATAAATGAAATTTACATCGTTGTTCTAAGACTTACGAAACTATAGGAAACCAAATCTTCGTAAAAACCGGTATTTTCTCAAAAAGTCAAAATTGTATTATTTTATCAAAAAAAATCACAAAAATCAATATACTGACCACAAAAGAATTTTTTAAAAACGGAGGATTGTTGTTTTCGTGGTTTGTGTGACCCATGGAGTAAGGATAAAACATTTTTTTTCGGGGAACAAAATTTGTGTTGCATGGTGTTATTCATTGAAACATTATCAGGCTGCAAATCAAAACGAACTCTCTTTATTAGGGTCGGCACACACGATGTCCTTATGAAATGAGATAAGACTTCTTTTGTGCTACCAGCCAGAGTACTTTTTCAATTGCATGCGCAATCCAGAGGAATGTTGATTGATGATTCATCCCATTGCCTTACAATGGGAGACACTGCATCTAAACCGACCAGAGAATAGCATTACTTGCGGAGGAAATACTTGCCTCTCAATGATATATTAGTATATACTGTATAGTATTTCAATGAATAATCACCGTGCTATGAATTTAGCTGAAATTGATGAGTGGACATTAATAGAAAGACTACACTAGAGATTGGAGTTGGAGAATAGGAAAAAAATTGAACATCAACATCAAAAGAATTAACTGTATGCACGGGCTTTTCGACATCTTAAATTTGCCTGTGCATGACCATACAGTAAAACAAAGAAATCTAAACTTTTGGTTTCATCAAAATATTTTGGATGAAACGTAATCACAAATTACACGCAATTGCAATTTACTAATTTGCTTTCAAACTTAGAATTGCCGGTTTTCCCAAAATAATCGAGCTCTGACCGACTAAAAATTTCGAAGAGACCTTGACGAAGTTCATGTAAAATGTGCACATTTTTGCAAATGATCACCCCTGTGGGAAAAAATCATGCTAATAGCCGGCGAATATCTGGCGAGTTGGCGAACATCCAGCTAACACCGGCGAATTACATGATGAAATTCGCTGAATGTTCGCAGGATGCGCAAAACCTGCTGATGTTCTCCATGTTTTAGCTGTTGGTGGCTAAAATCATCCAACTTTTCGCTAAATTTTCGCATGATGTTCAAAACCTGCTAATGTTATCTGACTATTGGTGGCTAAAATCATCCAACTTTTCGCTGAATTTTCGCATGGTGCTTAAAACCTGCTTATGTTATCTATTGATAGCTGAAATCATCATTTTGTTGGATTTGTATTTGATAGCTGAGCAGAGAGACAGAGATTGGGATGTATTGAAATACCTTTGAACATAGAGGACTCTGCACTCTATGCCTTTAAGCATGAACATCTAATTATGTGAAATATGGAAATACGTTGCTGAGTAGTGAGCTTAGTTTTGAAGCGAAAGGCTATTTTATATTTAATGGAGTTCCTTTCAAGTACATCAACAAGTGCAAAAACAGCAGATAAGAATGGCCAATGAATGGATTGAGCTACAGTATAGAGGTGGAATATTGTTTTGCAGGATTGATGTATTGCGTGCAAAACTTTTTACCCATTACTGAATTTTAGTCACGCAGTTGTTATTGAAAAAATACAACGAACATAACTTATCGTCCAGAATGTTGGACGCATTATTGTAATCAGGTTCAAAATGGTGAGTGAGTTTAAGCTATGATACCTACATGCCAACTACTATTTTGTGCACAGTATGTTTGTGAGCATTCAACTTTATTTTTTTAAAAAATACTGCTTTTGTTTTTCTGCGCTCTTCTTAGCTAAGTTTTGGTTACGATTTCATTTACTGTAAACATCGATGCACCGCTTATATTTTGAGGATTTATCCTGCTTATTTCAATCTGTTTTCACTTCAATGTGTAATATTCATGTGATTATCTGTCTTTGATGAGTTTTCTTGCTATGAGGTCTACGTAAATTAGGAGCCATGTTGGTTATTATACGGGTGGCTGAGACTGGCTATTACACCGGCTGAACCGATGCAATTTTGGTCTCGCCGATGAAGCTCTGGTGCGCATCTTATTTGATGTATGCTACCACGGCTCTTGTATCATCTGTTGGAGATTACAAATTATTCAGGGTACCTATGTAGAGATAGTTGTTTTATTTAGTGTTACAATATCTGTCTCATTTATGAGGCAGTTATTGTAGTAATACCGGTTCAGTTGGTGTAATAGCCACTCCCAATTCCATGGCTGCACAGAGTAATGTATCTTTATGGATAGAATTTATTGAATCACATTGGTGTCTACCGCATTCCGTTGCGCATGTTGTTTCAATACATGAGTACTGCTGGTTACGAAGGCGTTATCATATGAGATGCCAAATTATTAGGCCTATACGTCTGTAATCGAATCAGTCTTTCCCTGGTACGCCTATTAAGTGTATCTGCTTAAAGAATACAAGTGGTAAACTAGGCGGACTTTTGCATAGTCAGGATGGGAGCACTGGGCGGAATCACATTGCCAAAAGCCAAGCAAGATAGAAGTAATGGGATTGATGTTTAATCAACGGGTAGGGGTTCCCAACCTTTTCATGTTGCGTACCCCAAAGTAGAAAATAATAGTATTTTTCATTATTACGCGTACCCACAATTAACATATTAGCAAGAACTCGTTCATGAAAATTAAAAATTGATTACGCGTAGAAATATATGAAATTCGTAATTGAATAACACAAAAATTTAACTAGGCGTAACTGATGTGCGCAGCGAAAGTGATGCTCCAATATCAAACGAGCTTTTTGTTTGCTTTTAATCATTGCTTTGGTGGAGAGTCCGGATTCATATAAGCATGTGGCTGTTGGTCGCTAATAAGCGACGGTTGCTTTTAGGCCAGATGATGACAATCCAATGTTGAATGAGCACGAAGTTTAGCAGTTCAACCCATCCATGATCATGAAAGTAATGAAATCAATATTGAATTATAATAAATCTCCCATATTCTTCGTACCCCTCAAAATTCCTTCGCGAACCGCAGGTTGGAAACCCTTGTATTAACCGATTTAAGTTGAAGTGGATCATGAAATAGTTTTCAAAAATTCTCATGTTGTCTTGTAATTGCGTAAAACAGACCCTGATTGCCTTCCTTCTGACCAAGGAGTTGAAAGTAGGCCTACAGTGTCTGTTCGTCGGTCTGAATGGATGTAATGAACTTCGGTGTCCAGCCGGCATAGCTGAAAAGTATGACGAATAATTGGATCTTCTTGCCATGCGAAGGCACATTAATCACAGCTAAGATTGAAAGTAATCAGCATGACAGCTGTAACACTGATGTTTTATCTATTTCAAACAATGTCAGTAAACTGCTTGAAACCCAATCATAGTCGTTCTAGCTATTTCTGAACACTAGTATGCAGCCTTACTTAATCCAGTGCTCCGAGTACAGCCCGAACTCGGGCTTCGCCCGAGCTAGGCCCGAATGCCCGAATTAAAGAGCGCCCGCCCAAAATTCTTGAACGAGAATGCCCGAAATTTTTAGTGGCCCATTCTGTAAAAAATACTTATTTTACAATACACAACATTAAAAATCAATTCCATGCATGTTCGGTACAAATGAAACAATTCGATCTTCCTATTTGTAAATATAATTGTGATTTACATAGATTTCTCATTAAAAGTATTGTTCGTTAAACAATTTATGTAATCGTTTTTGAAGTTCTCAAACCCTACCCGGGGTAATCGCTTTTTAACATTTGCATTCTTTGGAACATTTTTGACCCCCCTCAATCAAGACAGATCAGGTCGAGAGCAAGTGTTACAGAACAGACGTTAAGGATACAACAAAATGGGTCAACAACAGAGACATAATCATCGCAGAAGAAGCAAGGAGACAGATCAACGACATGACGCCAGGCAATCAGATCCAAGCTTTCTCGACCATCTAGAAATTCTACATGGAGGTGGCATTGCGATTAAAGCAATACTTACCATTCGAGAGTAAGTTATTGCGATATTGTTCAGCTGTGTGTCCAACTCAGCAGAAGTCCAAAAACTTGGAAAAGAAAAAAAGAAACTGGTTTTCTTGAGCAAGCAACTACCCTCAGTTGTTCCCTCAGGCGATGTGGCCAAATTACGATTAGAAGTTCGTGTACACCAGACAAATTCATCCAGCGGTGACAGCTAAGATGTTACGTCTTACTGGACGGCGATTATGAGAACCGGGAAGTTTCCAGTGCTCACCAAACTTGTGCGCGCTCTTCTTGTGCTGCCGCACGGCAACTCTGACGTTGAGAGGGTTTTCAGCAATCTGGCAGATGTTGTTCAGAAAAAACGACAAAGCTTGAGCGCTGAAACCATATCGGCTTTGGTAGTCTCGAGATCCTGTCTCCTGGTGAAAGGCTGGACGCCATCAACAATGCCCGTGATCAATGATTTGATTCAGCTTGCTGAATTGGCCTATTCCTGCATTGTATGACAAAACTTGTATGTCTTACAACATTCATGTATGTTGTCATTTACCAGAGTATACATTACTCTACGGCCCTCTTGACACATTTTCCAGCTTTCCGTTTGAAAACTTTTTGGGAGTTTTAAAGCGGCGCATTAAAGCAGTCTCCAATATCTTCCAACAATCATTGAATCAATTGCTTCGACTAAGAGCTATTTCACAATGTAGTGATGAAGGCCCCTTCCAGTTTTCTTGTAACTCTCCCGACAATTGTAGCATAACGAAAGACGGACAAATTATCCTGATAACTTCAGTGAAAGAAGGCTTTGTTTCCGGTAAAGTGCTATCTTTTTCACGCAACTTGTACAGCAAGCCTTATGAGTCACGGTTTTAAGGATAGGGTATTACTCCATTTCTAGGACCACTGTGAAAAATGTACGATCAGTAGGCAAATGCATCATAATGCCATGTCAAAGTGAATATTTGATCATACCTTTGATATGATCCTATTTGTGTTCCAGGTCAAGATCCTGCTATTGGCTGATTGCAAGTACGCGTGTGTGTATTTCACCTGCGATAAAACCATAGCAATTGTAGATATGAACGACACAAATTTCTCTCAAAAACATTTTGATCTGATAAATGCTGGTGATCGTCAAATATCTCTTGATACAAAATATGGTGGTAAAGTATATGAGTCTTTACTACTACAAATAGGTAAAAGTGTTATTGACTTGGAGGTGACTGAAGAACGTTGCATTGACTTAATGACAAAAAAGAACAAACGCATCACAGACCTATTGATAAGAATACCGATTATACATAGTGGTAAAAGGATGGCGTATGAGCCTTTGAACGTTATCAATACCAGCGTTAGTGAAAGTGAGAACGAGCCTCCCAAAAAATCAAATCAGATATACGTCAATAGAAAATCAGAGGAAAGGTAATTATGCTAATAATGAAAGGAGAAGCCAAAAATCCGGCATAACTCTAAACGAACCTTCGGTAGAGCTACCACCCATCGATGAAATTGTCAACTCAAACTTAGAAACTGATATTTCGCAGGCTAGTCAACCTTCATATAGTGCATCAGCCGCTTCACCAAATCGTCCTACTTTTAAGAAGAAGCTTAATTTTGAACAGTTCGTAGTACAAAAGTTGAACATATTGAGTGTGTCACTAACATCTCTTCATAAGAAAAATGAGGAACTCCTAAGTCAACAAAGAGCAATGATGGAGATGCTTATGCAAGCCAATTTACGAACAGGATCAACTGAAGCAGCAGTGGCAACATTCAGTAACAGCTTGCCTGCTACATCTGTGGATGAACTCCTTCAACTTGAGTCTGATATTCGTGGAACTCAGCGCTTGTTCCTGGATCTGGTGAGTACATGATAGAAAAGATAATGTTTTCTAGTATTCGTTTTATTATTTATGTTGAAAAGGTTTTTAAGAAAACGAATGAAAGGGTTGAAGAAAAAATGTGTCACATTCCTCTGTTTACGGTCGTGTTTTACAATCGATCATTACAAAGGCGCAAGTGTGCACATAAATATTCAGCGATCAAAATAAGTGTAAGCATGGAATCTCTAGCAGCTTGTTTTTAACTGTAATGTCAATCATTCATCGTTTTATTGAAGTAAATGTGCTCAACAAATCTACCGACAGACTGGTTCAATAATCTGGTATGATATTGATATTTCATCGTTTAAAATACATGATCATATACTGTGTGAAGAGACATTGGATCATTAACTAAAAAGTAGGCCTATGATAAATTAGGAACACAAGTATTTCTAAAATGTTCTGTAAATTGCCATCTTCAAAAGGAATCTAAAGAAAGAAAGTATTAGAGAAACTTCGATTACTCATTTTTCATGATCATAATGGGACTTATTGTAGAAGTATCTCAAAATGCAAGTGATAGCTCTTCAATTTTCAAAATGATTCCTAGTAATCCACAGCGTTATACTTTTCAACTTTTCAGTAACAATGCGGTGGTTATTGAGAAGTTTTATAAGTAAAATTGTGCATTTCGCCCAGATAAAATTCAGCTTGAAAATAACATATTGATTTTGAAAAATGGATTTGATTTGATCATAACTGATCATTGATTAGAAAGAGATAATTATAATATATAGTGAGTGCTCGCAATTGCGAAAAACTAGTGCCATATAAGCCTCGATCTCATTCGATTCTGTAGAGTCATTCGGAATTTCGTGAAGCTGAGAAAAGTTGGAAATTATAGTTGTGACTTAGCCATTGTCCGATTAAAGTCAATTCTATTGCTGCCAGTCCTGAATAAATTTCGCTTTGCTAAGCAAATATGCAGCAAAGCTTCTACAGCATGTAACTTCATTGTCCAGTTATTACTTGCATAATGTTGAAGTATATAACTAATTCAGTTTAATTTTTAAGTCCGGTAAAATCTTATCGGATTTGAAATGTTTAAATCGGGTGCATCCCCCATTTGTTATACATGTAGATTATATCATCAATGAATTTTTATTTCCCCTAAATCCTTTAAATGACATTCTCATTCAATCATGCATGATGCTATGAAACGCGAATCATATAAACTGAATTGAAGGTAGGGTGGTTGAAATGTGATGATGGATTTCACAAATGAGTTATGGGCCCACAGTTGTTTACACGATTTCGTAGTTTTGAACAGGGATTACAAAACAAACCTAGGCGCGATTCGTTCGAAAATCTTTGTCGTCCGCAATAATCTTCATGTATTATGTCATGAACAAGTAATCGAATGATTCTCATTTTCAGGTTACAATTTTGTCTGCCCTGGGAGGAGATGACGCTTCAAAATGTACTTTTCGTTGCGTCAGGCGAGTTGCTGTCGATGAGGTACTACGCCAATTCAATTGGGATGGTTCATGTGGCTGCTTAAAGTTTCCAAGAACAGTTGCTAATGCCATTGTTGGTAAGTAAGTCTCATTTTCCTTAGTTTATGGGTTGTAACTTCTTGCTTTGTTTATTGAGTCTCAAGATATCTGGGGCAATTCCATAAATAACGCACGGACGTTCTGACACATAGTCGTCATTTCTCGTCATGAAGCAATGCGACTTTATCCATGAATATTGCACCATACCATGCCAAATTAGTCTGAATATTACTTTCCAAATTATTCACTTTTCAAATATTTAATAGTAGTCTCTGTAGCGCCGAAAGATGACGTACGTGCGTTATTTACGGAATTGCCCTCTGCTGATTTTCTTCACTGTTCATTTAGTATTGTGCTGTATAGCTTACTGCCGTTTTTTTGTGTTTTTTGCAATTTGAATCTCTAGCAGGAATTTAGATACTAAATAGACCTCTGACGATGGCAACTTCAGATGGTCGAAATGTTAAGTTTGGCCTTTTAATAAATAACACAATCTGGACCTTATTTCATTTTGGAAATTGTAGACCAGGAGGCATTTTAAGTGAATCTTTCAAACGTTAGCCATTGAACATATGCCTTCACAGATTCTTGTGATATGTATGCAATTACTGAGAACTTTCTACCTGTTATTGCAAGTGCCCGTATTTGATTTTTATTATTTGAATTATTACTTAACCTCTATTCTCATGATTATTGTTTCGCTACCAAGCATGTCTCGGTCGCTGACGACCATCCTCAGTAGCGTAACTATAAGCATCAGCTTATAAAATAAACATGTTATGTGTGTAGTAGTCTATAGGTTATAATATCAAAGTCACAAGTGAAAGAGATAGATTCTGTAATTGAAAAGTACAGTATAAAACTATGCAAAATAAAGGGTTTTAAAAAGCTTAAAATTTGATGAAAATATTCTGTTTTTGTGGTTGCTTATTTAAAGTTCTAAATCATCAACCGCATAAAATCGCAATGTCTATATCTCCGTTTTTCAAACTTTCATTTTGCGTAGTTTTATAGATCCTTCTTTTCAGTGAAACCTATGTTAATTTTTTATAGTTGTATGTAATATAATTGTCGTAAATAGGAAATATACCAGTAAATATGGTCGCCAGATCGAAACATGCTTCGTAACGATGTATGACAAGCATGAACACCACGACTACTTGCATTGAAGAGCAATTTAATTAATTTATTACTTTGTGTTACTTCGTTTATACCGTATTTACTCTAATAGAACCCGGGGGGCTCTATTAATTCAGATCGCTCTGACCAGGGTTCTATTAGAGGCCCGGGTTCTATTGAATGATCACTAAAAAATTAAAAATATGACATCAACCATAGAATTCGTTGAACCTACATAAAAATGCGGGCCTATTGTATGACAGTTTTTGCTGTTACTGCTCAGTATACCGTAGTCAAAGTCTTTTTTACATTTACTATGCTCATGGCATATTGAGTGGCAGATGTGGAGAGGATTATGAACGATCCATAAGCTAACCCGGTAATCGTAATTTAGTCACAAAAAAAATCAAAGACCTACTCGCTGTGCAAAGGAAGAACGGCTACCAGTTGGAAAAATCTCTATATTGGACTGTATATAAAAGTCTCTATATCTACCGGTATATTGAAAAGCAACTCGAGTCATTCGTCTTCATCTATAATCATCAGCTCGTCCTTTTCTTCGTGTTCTTCATCGATGTCAAGGTCAACTTCCACTTCGCACAAGCGCGAGAGGGCATCATGGCATGGATGCCCTGCCTTGAAGCATTCGATGAGGTCATCTTCGCTACCATCCAATCTTCGCTTGTTTCCTTTGCTTATTTCCCGTCAAATGAATTTTGTTACTGAAAAAATACTTTTTGGTTCACCTACAAGGTCAATAAGATGATACTGAGTCTCACCCGGGTTCTATTAATTCAGATTGCTCTGACCCGGGTTTTATTAGAGACCCGGGTTCTATTAGAGTAAATACGGTATATGCATGTACCGTATATTCCTTTCGTGTGCTAGTGTTGTTGACTTGATTGAACATGTCTTAGTCCTTCAAAGTATTTATGATATGGGTAAATCCAATTTAATCCACAACATTTGACGAAAATGTGTCTTTGATTTGTAAAATCCATACTTCTGAACTGATTTCAATAGTTTTTTTTAATCGAACCGTAAAGATCTCATCTATTATGGCATGGTTTTTAAAAAGTCACAAAGCCAAGACCGTCTTCACAAGTTGCCGCTTTTTGCCGAAAAAAGACCAAAAAAGCATGTCCAAAGTTACAGTACTCTCACTTCAACACGGATTTTCGATTAGATACATTCAAATACACCCGTTAATATTTATATCATCTGAAAGAAGAAGATCAGCTCTTCAAGACAGACTAATTTTAAATATTGTAATTAATATTAATCATTGAATTTTCACTGGGTTTCCATTGTCCAATGAAAAAAATGTCCTCTGACCGAGACGTTTTCTGTCCTCTGACCGAGGTACCTTTTCTCGAAGAATATTGATTCTTCCATAAAACGTTTTGCACCGAACGAATCCTCTAGTGTGCTAGTTTATAAATCCGTAAAGAAAAGTCAGTTTGATGCCGTTACAAGTGAGCAATATTGATTTATAAATATTTTTATCCGTTTTTTCGACCAGAGAATTCGAATATTCCCAACAATTTCATATGGATGCTGAAACCAGAAATTTTGTCAGGAATCGATGAAATTTCACACCATTGGAGGGATCCATGCTCTTAACATCAATGCAAAAGAAAATTTTCATTTATATCAATTAACCCTCTCAAAATCTCCAAAAACCACGAAAATATCCTCTGACCGAGACCCTAAAAAATTCTCGGTCAGAGGACAACGTTGAAATTGAAGATCTCGGTCAGAGTACAAGGATCTCGGTCTAAGGACATGATAATGTATGCAATTACATTTAGATCACTTCGTTTTACGCATTCAAGTATTCGTCCTAAGTTTCCAGTCTCATGAACCCAAATGCACAAACCGAAGAGTTTCCTGTTCGACATCAATTTGTCCTCTGACCGAGACATAAAAAATCTCGGTCAGAGGACAAGGTGGGTCACGGTCAACGGACAATATATGCAATACATTACATTTTGGTCACTTCGCTTTACGCATGCAAGCATTCATCCTAAGTTCCCAGTTTCATCAGCAACCCAAATGCAGAAGCCGAAGAGTTTCCTATTCGACATCTATCTGACCGAGATCAATTTGTCCTCTGACCGAGATGTAGAAAAAATGGCTTTTTAAAAGTGCTAGATTTCTATGGAAAGCTTTTATTTGGTGTGATCGCCGCTAAGATTTTCGTGTTCAGCGTAAAAAAATGAGTATAAATGCAAATTTTCACGGAAATCTGAGACCCAAAGTTAAAAAGACAGAAATGTGGAATAAATTGGATTTACCCATATGTACTTTTTCTCAACAGATGCTGCTCGTCGAGGGTTCCCTACGACATCGGAGGCAAACATTTTCGGTTCAATAAAGCGTGCGATCAAGTCCACAAAGGATGGATATCGGGTAAAGGCAAAACGCGTGCGTTTGGGAGCTAATGACGTCGTGAATTCTCACAATAACGATGAAAGTCATGACACTGAGAGTCTCTCTGACTAAGACAAAGTGTGTATTTTCTAATAAATCTACGTTTTTAATCGGATTTCTGTTTTGTATGTATAATTAAGGAATCTAGAGAAGGGGTGCTATTTGCCGGATTAAATTAGCAACATAGCTTTTTACCAACTAACATGAGCATGCGACATTGGCATGCGATTAGCATGCTTTTATGGTATGAAATTTATCTGACGAAAAGCCGGATATCATAAGCATGCTAAAAGCAGGATCTTTTCCCACAGGG